>CM021100.1:370701905-371084854 GCA_007115665.2 Sequoiadendron giganteum | reverse complement strand
CTCTCTCTCTCTCTCTCTCTCTCTCTCTCTCTCTCTCTCTCTCTCTCTCTGTCTCTCTCTCTGTCTCTGTCTCTGTCTCTGTCTCTCTCTCTCTCACATCTCACCCTCCTACCCCCTCTCCCTCTCTCAAGTCTCTCTCTCTCTCTCTCTCTCACTCACTCACTCCTATATCTATCCACTCTACCCTTAGCCCTCTACCCTCTATCTCTCTCCCACTCACTCCCTCTCTCTCTCAAGACTCTCCCTCCTATCCCCTCTCCCTCTCTCATATGTCCGTCTCTCACTCACTCCCTCTAACTCTCTCCCCTCTAACTTTAACCCTAAGCCCTTAACCTTTAGACTATAAACCCTTAAACCCTCTACCCTCTATCTCTCTCCAACTCCCTCCCCCTCTCTCTCAAATATGTCCCTCCTACCCCCTCTCCCTCTCTTAGGTCTCTCACTCACTCACTCACTCCTATCTCCCTTAAGTCTCTACCCTTTATATCTCTCTAGCTCCATCCCTCTCTCTCTCACTAAATCCTTCTATCTCTCCTGCTATACCCTTAACCCTAAACCCTTAAACCCTCTATCCTCTCTCTCTCAAGTCTCTTCATCCTACCCCTCCCTCTCTCTCAAGTCTCTCTTTCTCAGTCACTCGTTCTATCCCTCCCCCCTCTACCCTTAACCCTTAAACTGTCCACCCCCTCTCTCTCTCAACCATCTCCCTATCTCAAGTCTCTCTCTCACTCACTCACTCCTATGTCTCTCCCATATACCCTTAAACCCTTAATAAATCTACGCTCTACCCTCTATCTCTCTCCCACTCCCTCCCTCTCTCTCTCAAGACTCTCCCTCCTACCCCCTCTCCCTCTCTCTCTCCCCTCTACCCTTAACCATCCCTCCCTCTATATATCTCCCACTCCCTCCATATCTCTCTCTTTGAACCCTCTCCCTCATACCCCCTCTCAATTCTCTCTCTCTTAGTAACTTCCTTTGTCACTTCGCTCTACTATCTACTTTGAGAGAGGGAGAGGGGTTAGGAGGGAGATACTTTAGAGAGAGAGGGAGGGATGGTTAAGGGTAGAGGGTAGAAGGTTTAAGGGTTTAGGCTTTAGGCTTAATGGTAGAGGGGAGAGAGATAGAGGGAGTGACTGAGAAAGAGACCTAAGAGAGGGAGAGGGTTGAGAGAGAGAGGAAGGGAAGGAGTTGGACAAAGATCGAGGGAGGGGTGGTTAAGGGTAGAGGGTTGAGGGTTTAAGGGTTAAGGGTTAAGGGTAGATGATTAAGGGTTTAATGGTTTAGAGTTTAAGGGTTAAGGATAGAGGATTAAGGGTTAAGGGTAGAGGGGAGAAAGATAGACAGAGTGAGTTATTGAGTGAGAGAGACCTAAGAGAGGGACAAGTGGTAGGAGAGAGAGACTTGGGATAGAGAGCGATGGAGTGGGAGAGAGAAAGAGGTGGAGATGGTTAAGGGTTTAAGGGTTCAATGTTGAAGGTTTAAGGGTTTAGGGTTTAGGGTTAAGGGTAGAGGGGAGAGAGATAGAGGGAGTGACTGAGAGATAGAACTAAGAGAGGGAGATGACGAAGGAGGGATAGAATTGAGAGAGAGAGAGTGAGAGGATATATGTAGACTTTCCCTCATCACCCTTCTCTCTCTCAAGACTCTCCCTCCTACCCCCTCCCTCTCTCTTATGTCTCTCTGTCACTCACTCACTCCCTTTGTCTCTCTCCCCTCTACCCTTAACCCTAAACCCTAAACTGTAAACCCTTAAACCCTCTAAAATATACCCTTACCCCTCTACCATCTATCTGTCTCCCAGTCCCTCCCTCCCTCTCTCTCTCTCCTACTCCCTCTCCCTCTACTAGGTCTTTATATCTCACTCACTCCTTTTATCTCTCTCACTTCTACCCTTAACCATCTACCCTCTACCCTCTATCTCTTTTCCTCTCCCTCCCTCTCTCTCTAACTAACTCCCTATATCTCTCTTTCCTTTACCCTTAAATATAAACCCTAAACCCTTAAACCCTTAAACACTCTATCCTCTACCCTTAACTCTACCCTCTACTTATCTTTATCTCCTCCCCCATCTATCTACCTAGACCTCTCTTTGTTGTTGTCTCACTTCTCTCTCTGTCACTACCTCTACCTCTATCTCTACTTTCATATCCACTTCTCTCTACCTATTTTTCCCTCTATACTTATTTCTCTCTACCTCCTTGCCTCCTCTCTCTCAATATCTCTACCTTATTTCCCTCTCTACTTTTCTCTCTATCACCTCTCTCTCTCCTCTCTATCCTTAACCCTAAATCCTTAACCTTTAAACCCTAAACACTTAAAACCCTCTACCCTCTACCCTCTATCTCTCTCAAAACTCTCCCTCCTACCCCCTCTCACTCACTCACTCCTTGTATGTCTCTCTCCTCTACCCTTAGCCCTCTACTCTTAACCCTTAAACCCTCTACCCTCCATCCCTCCCCCTCCCTCCCTCTCTCTCTCAAGACTCTCCCTCCTACACCCTATCCCTCTATTAGGTCTCTCTCTCTCTCTCTCTCTCTCACTCACTCACTCACTCCCTCTATCTCTCTCCTGTCTACCCTTAACCCTAAACCCTTAAACCCTCTACCATCTACCCTTAAACCTCTACCCTCTATCTATCTCCCACTCCCTCCCTCTCTCTCTCAAGACTCTCCCCCTCTACCTCTCTTAGGTCTCTCTCTCACACACTCACTCACTCCCTCTATCTCTCTCCGCTCTACCCTTAACTCTAAACCCTAAACCCTTAACCCTTAAACCCTAAACCATTAAACCCTCTACCCTCTACCCTTAACCCTCCCTCCCTTTATCTCTCTCGCACTCCATCCCTCTCTCTCTCTTTCAAGTCTCTCCATCCTACCCCCTCTCCCTCTCTCAAGTCTCTCTCTCACTCACTCAATCCATCTATCTCTCTCCCATTTCCCTTAAGCCCTATACCATCAACCCTATAGGTCCTCAACCCTATACCCTCAATTCTCAACAATCTACTCTATACATTGGATCCTCAACCCTCATCTATATTTTTCCCTCCCTCATCTTCCCTCCTTATCTCTATCTCACTTCTCCCTCCATCTCTCCCTCCATCCATACCACCTTGTCTTCCCTAATCCCTCAAACCCTATACCTTGTACCCTATATTTTGGACCCTAAACCATAATCCATCAACCCTCAACCTTAAACTCTTGACCTAAACCCTTAAACTCTAGACCCTTAAACCCACTACCATCTACCATATGCATTAAACCCTTTGTTAGAATTGTAAAATTTTGGATTTTTTACAGTCTATTGCATTGAAGAGTTTCCAGCATTAAGTCCTTATCATAAGCATAAAATCCCCTCTTTGCATTGTCTTGATTATTTTTTGTCATGTGACCCATTAGAATCCATCTAGCTCTTCGTATTTCATTGAAAGTCCCACATCGGCAAGACATAGTAAAAGTCTCCTTGACCTATATTTTAACTAACATGTATTTATTGTAGACAATCGGCAAGACTTTTTCTTTTGTTTTGGCGACTGAAAAGATTCACATTTTCAAATTAGGTATTTTGGGGTAAACGTTATAGCAAAGTATTTTTCTTGCCAACCGGCATATAGAAAAAATATATCGGCATATGCTTGGGTGTTGTTGTAGTGTCATGGTGAATTCAATTGGTCTTCCTGACTAGCATGTGGAGAGGTCATTTCGGCTAAACTGATGGGTATCGGCATGAATTCATAATGAAATCATTTTGTTTTACAGATTGGCTTGCAAGCAAATGTTTCGGTAAGTCTTATGTGCATCAGGGAAGGTCTTGGTAAAGTGACTCTTGTCTTACTGAACTAAATACAAGGGGATACGAAGAGCTATTGGAGAGAGTATTGGGGTCTTGTTGATTTAAAAGATATGTCGATAGAGATATGCATCGCTAGGAGAATAACTTTTCAATATAAGTCTTCCCGAAGGTTTACTGTCTTACCGAAGGTATTATTTCATTGGTGGGGTTTATTTCTTTGGTGAGAAAACTTGGTGGATACGCCGAAATGAGAGTTCATCGGTGAAAGGGTGATTTTGTCTCAGCGACTATGACTTGAAGAATGCATATCGATATGACACAATGAAGTCTATGTAGCATCTCCCTGACTCAGAATTGTTATACCAACATAAAAAAGGGAGTGACAGTCATCATTTTTTGGATCCCAAGTGTCGATAAGACCACATTATGTCTTGGCGAGAGGTGTAATAGACATTGAAAAAGGCTTTGCCCTAGATTTCAAAGTCTCTCATCAAAAGGACATTTGATGCGATAGTGCCAGTTTCAAATTGGTTTTCATTTGTGCTTCATTAATGGCGTGATGGGGTATAACAGTAAAGTGTCTATCAATTCTTCAGTTCCGAATCGATTGCAGGTGAATTGGCATGCTGAATAGAGAACCAAGAAATTTTTTAGTTTGAGGAGCTCGAGCAGAATACTGTAAGTGATTGTTTCTTGGTCTTTTACATTTTCATTATGTAAGCTTGAAAATGGAGTCTTCTAGTTCTCAAAAGGGTAAGGGTAGAAAGCCTGGTGAGAGTGGAATGTCAAAAGGAAAGAAATAAAAGGTTGATACAGAGCAAGAGGGCACTGAAAGGAGGTTGAACCAAGACCTTATCGATCAACTACCTGGCTTGGGGCCTAAAGCTAGAAGGTCGGCACAACTTAGGGCAGAGGTTGATAAATTAGATGACAAATGAAAATTCATAGGTGATGTCTGGATTGCCATAAGAGGATATGAATTATTCAGTTTCTATTACCACAGAAGAAATCATTTTGAACCAGTCTGTAACCCATGGAGGTTGAATGTAGGAAAACTGGTGTGCCTTCATATTTTTGTAAATGCAGAATTAGTAAAATTGCTTGCAGATAATTATGATCCAAAACATAAGGCTATATGTGACCCATCTAGAGAACCATAGATATATGTGTCTAAAGAATCAATAGGCGAGGTTTTCAAATTGGAAGGGTTTTGCAATGAGGAGATCAATTGTGAAGAGTTGGAAAAGGAATTTTCAAGAATGGATACAATCTATAAGGGTTGGAGGTTGCCTATCCATAGAATTAAACAGGGTAACAAGTCAGAACCTCTGCAAGATAGTGAGGGGCCTCCTTATCATGTAGATTTGTTTGAGCCTTATATGAAGTACACATATTTCTCAGTGTGTCAAGTATTGGGGATGGATGCCCCATAACTCATGTCAATTGTGCCAATGATTATCACAGCAGATATTCAGTATCACAACTCCAGGCCATTTGACTATGCTTCATATATTTCTAGGGAGCTTGATTCAGGATTGGTGGCTATAAAGGGTGGAACTTCTATTCTTCATCTCAGACATTATTCATTGTTAATGCACTTGGTGCTGTATTTTGGACAGGAGTTGGGAGTATGGCCTCCAGAGATGAGAGCTTCTCAAATTGGTAAAGAGGGTGAAGCATTGCTTGTTTAGTTGTGGACTACTATTTGGGACAACAGGTTTTCTAATTCTAGTTTCATCCACTTTGAAGAATATTTTGTGAAAACTTTGTACAAATTGTATAAATATCCTTGTAACTATTCATTGACTAATGAGATTAAAATATTTCTTTGGCGAAAATATTTCAATGGGCCACTTGATCATAATTGGGGTGACTGGCATTGTTTGGAAGGAGATACAATGATCAGAGTGTATGGATTTGAAGGTACCCCTTTTATTCTACCAAGCACGGTTCCAAACAGAGTTGCATATTTGGAAATTGTCAGACAAATGGATTACAGCAGAGTGATGCTTTTTAGTTCTTATGGGAAGCAGGTTTTTATGCCTAGTACATTATGCTTTCGTGATTTCACTGTGTTGGCTAAGGAGGGATATAATTCAATCCATGATAGATTGTTGCATTATAATATGAAAAGTGGACCACCCAGGAAAAAATTTGACACTAAAGGATATATCAATTTAGCCAAAGAAAGGATTAACTTTGGAAGGTATCAGCATGTACCTTATCCTTTTGATGATATGATCAGGAATTTGGATGAAGAGGAAGCAGAGGTGGTGGTTGAAAGCTATAACCAGGGGTTACAAGATACGGGAATATTATCTTTTGGGGGTGAGGAAACCCCAATGGATAAAGTGCCACAGAGCAGAATAGAGAGAGTATCTAGGTTAAGGACTTAGAGGTATGTTTGCCCAATTAGAGAACGGAGTATTGAAAGTGGTGATATTGATTTAAGGGACATGGAATATAGATCATTTGTTTCAGATGATGAGTTTATAAATTCTCCAGAGTTCAAAGCATTCTTGTACAAATAGAAGGGGAAGGAAATAAGAGAAAATGTTGGTGTTGTCACTTCTGGGAATGAAGAGAAATTATTGGGTCAATTGAGAAAATGTGTGGATGATGAAATGACAAATATGACTCCTTAAAAGGAGAGGAAAATTTTGGAGAATGTTGGTGTTATGATTTTTCCTAGACTTGATTTGAACTCTGCATTAGTTTTTGATAGTTTCTTAAGACATAGTGATGTTACACACAAACTTGATAAGGAAAGGTTAATAGAGGTGTATGAAGGCTCTAAGTATAATACTGATGAGGGATCATTGATGATATGGGCTTTGTATCCCCCCCACAGGAAATCAGTGGTAATTGATACAGAGAAGGCATTTGGACATGTTATGACCCTGAAGGTTGGAGAGGCTAATCCTGTGGTTGCTACAGAGATTGGGATAAATATTGCAAAATTGAATAAAGCATAGATCCAGGCACTGATAAAAAAAAGAGAAATGTATAAGGCAAGTAATGAGAGAATGTTGAGAGAAAATGATAGATTGAAAGACTTGGTTGGTATTTCAATAGATCCAGCCAAAATGCTCACTCAAGGAGAAAGTTCTCAAGCAAAAGATCATTGGATAGGGTCAAGTGCTTATAATCAGGGAAAGTATGATGCAATTGTAGCAATTGTTAAGAGGAGGTAGGACAATTTGACATCTTGGTTAAATCAATTGTGTTGAAAGTATTCTTGTACTCTGGATGCATTGAAGGAGCATGAAAGGATGGACGAGTAGGTTATGGAGAAGTTTCATGAATTGGCCCCACGTGATGAGGCTAACAGTACTGCGCTTGAAGCTGCAAATCATATTATTAGTCGCCATAAAAAATTCTATGAGGAATTATAGGGGGATAAAAAAGGATTAATTGAAGCTGCCGAGAAAACTGTGATCACATTTTCTAATAGTAAAGGGTAGTTGAAAGATGCCACTAGATGGAAGAATGAATGTGACACAGTGTTGAAGGAAATCATGAAGACATCTTCTGCAGAGGATACAACATTAGAGGAAGTGAGCGAGCAAAATGAGGAAATGGTCAAGATGGAAATCACGATCCGGAATGCTATCGAAGATGCGGATACATATAAGCACCAGGATTATTTGGACCACCTCGCTAAAACTCACTTATGGCTAACTAGAGCCTAATTGTTCTCTATCTTTTGTTTTGTATTTTGTTTTTTCCTATTTCTGAAAGGACGCGTCCTTTCATCTTCTCGATGTATAAATGTTCATTTTGAAAACAATATAGGGGGGCAAGGGAGAATTAGATAGAGAATAGAGAACAAACAACAATATACATTTTTTGGGGAAAGATGAGACTGGTTGCATATGTAAAATCATGGAGATATCAATGAAAATCTAATACGATGGTGCAATGTTTTCTGGTATCGGTTGTTTACGATATTAGTTGAAAAGTATTATTGAAGTTGTCTCCGTAATGGTGTTTTTTGGTTGTGCGAATTGGTGTAAACAAGTTTATACCTAATTCGTCAATGCACATTTGTTGCATCTATATGGTCAATTAATTGTTTCTTTCTAGTGAAGATTAAATTCTCTGAATTGATCATAACAATTAGGGAATGTCAATTGGACTATTAAGAAGAACTCAATAATCACAATTTTGCATGTTTATACAAGCTATAAACCAAATAAAATTCTAAATAACTTGAATGTTTGCTAGAACAAATAAACTCATTTTAGATTTCTCTTGACTCCGTGAACCCTATAAGGCACTGGTCTTTTCATTTTCATTCTTTAGTTTCACTCATTTTTTACATCTGTTAACTGAGCATATTAGGGTTTAGTTTTGAATATTGATATGCAATTTGTACCAAATTTTTTTTATTTTGTCCATTTCAAATTGCCATCTTGGACGAATTAGGGCAATAGGAAAAGATCAAAAGTCAAATCTGCTTAATTCAGTTAGGTACACCCGCCTAGGTATAGTAGCACCTAAAGAGTAGAAGGTATAATTGTTTCAAACCTTGTTTTGTTACCCTAAAGCATTGTGAAAGCTTGGAAACCTTTCATGGTTCAAACCTATGTTTTTGAGAGCTAACACCCTTAATCCTCAATTCTCAACTCTCAAATCTCAACCTATAATCCCTTAATCCTCAACCCTTAAACCCTAAACCCTCAACCCTTATACCCTCTACCTTATATATTATACCCTCAACCCTAATCGTTCAACCATATACCCTAAACCCTCTACCCTCAACCCTAAATCCTCAACTCAAAACCCTAAACCCTTAAACCTTCTACCATGTACTGTTAACCTTCTACCCTCTACCCTCTACCCTATACCCTGAAGCCAATGCCCTAAACCATCAATCCTATACCCCCAATTCTCAACCCTCATATATATCTATCCCTCTATCCTCTTCTCTCTTTCTCTCTATCTCATTTCTCTCCATCTCTCCCTCCATCTCTCCCTCCATCCTTCCCTCCCTCTCTACCCTAATCCCTCAAACCTATATGCTCAACCCTTGAACCCTTAAATACTCAACCCTCACCCCAATACCATTTACCCTATACCCAATACCCTCTACCCTCTACCATCAACCCTATACCCTCAGCCCTTAAACCCTTAAACACATGTAAATTCTCTACCCTAATCCCTCAACCCTTAATCCCTCGACCCTTAAACTATCTACCCTCTACCGTCCACCCTCTACCACCTACCCTCTATCCTCTACCCTCAACCCTCAACCCTCAAACCTTAACCTTCTACCCTATAAATTAAACCCTCAACCCTCAATTCTCAACCCTTGATCCTTAATCCCTCAACCCTAGGTACGTAGGGAAACATAGGTGAGATATAGAGTGATGAAGGGAGAGGTAGATAAACAAAGGCAATAGGGAGATAAATATAAGTAGAGACGGAAGTAGATGTACAGAGAGGAGAGATGAGAAATGTAGAGAGGGGAGGGAGGGTTATTTAGGGAGGAGATAGAGGCCTCTGTGTGTGTGTGTGTGTGTGTGTGTGTGAGAGAGAGAGAGAGAGAGAGAGAGAGATAGAGATAGACACAAACATAGAGATAGAGATAGAGAGAGATAGAGACAGGCAGAGAGAGACAGACAGATAGACAAAGAGACACAAAGAGACAACGATAGGAGGGAGGGAGAGATAGAGATAGATAGAGAAAAAGAGTGAGAGAGAGGGGGGAGGAGGGGGGAGGGGGGAGGGAGGGAGGGAGGGAGAGAGAGAGAGAGGGAGGATATATGGTTGAGATATAGAGTGGTGGAGGGAGAGGTGGGTAAAGAGGGGGAGAGGGGATATAAAGATAAATAGAGAGGGAAGGAGATGTACAGAGAGAGATGATAGATAGAGAGAATTAGAGAGTGGAGGGATGGTGGGAGAGGAAAGGAGGAGATAGAGGTGAGTGTGTGTGAGAGGGAGAGAGAGTGAGAGGAGAGAAAATGAGGGGATAGAGGAAGGGGGAGAGAGAGAAAGATATTAGAGAGGGAAGGGGGGAGAGATAGAGAGTAGAGAGGGAAGGAGAGAGTAAGAGAGAAAGATGGGTTAGGGAGAGAGTGGTAGGTAGTTGAGGGAGAGGTAGGTAGAGAGGGAAGGAGAGAGGGATGGATAGGAGGGAGAGAGGGAAGGAGGGAGAGTAATATGTAGAGAGTGGTGAGATAGAGAGTAGAGAGGTAAGGAGAGAATGATAAATAGAGATAAAGAGAGAGAGGGAAGTTGGAGGTATAGAGAGGTAAAGAGGGATAAGTGATACATAGAGAGGGAATGAGGGAAAGTGGGATAGATAGAATGGTTATTTGGAGAGGAGGGAGTGAGAGGGAAGGATAGAAATTGGGAGAGATGGAATGGTGATATAGAGAGGAGGTGGTGATAGGGAGGGCTATAGATAATGGTGAGATATAGAGGAGAGAGTGAGAGAGAAAGAGAGGGATGGAGAGACGGAGAGAGAGGTATCTAGAGGAAGGGAGCAGAGAGATAGGGAAGGAGGTATAAGTGAGATAAAGAGGGATGGAGAGAGAGAGTGATGGAGGGAGAGGTATGTATAAAGAGGGAAAGAGAGAGGAGAGATAAAGATTAGAGAGGGGAGGGAGGGAGAGGTAGGGAGATAGAGGTGTGTGTGTGAGCGAGATAGAGATAATGGTGAGATAGAGAAAAAAGATCAATTGAGAGAGAAAGAGGGGGATGGAGGGAGGGAGAATAGTGAGAGATTGGGAGGAGAGACCAAAGGAAGGGGAGAGAGGGAGAGGTCAAGAGATGGAGGGAGAGGTGAGATAGAGAGAAGTTGAGAGTGAAGGAGGGAGGGAGGGAGTGTTAGTGATGGAGATAGAGGTTTATGTGAGAGATAAATAGAGGGAGTGGCTAGATAGATAGGGGAGAGTGAGAGGGAGGGAGAGAGAAATATGAGGTAGAGAGGAGAGAGTTAGAGAGAAAGTGGAGATAGGAGAGGGATAAAGAGTGGGAGAGAGTTGTAGGTAGAGGGAGGGAGAGGAGAGATAGAGAGTAGAGAGGGAAAGAGGTAGGGAGGGAGACATAACTGAGATACAAAGTGATCGAGGGAGAGGTAGGTAAAGAGAGAGAGGGGAGATAAAGATAAGTAGAGAGGGAAGGAGATGTAGATAGAGAAGATATAGAGAGAAGTATAGAGGGGAGGGAGGGACACAGATGTAGGAAGGAGATAAAGGGGTGTGTGTTAGAGAGAGAGAGGAAGGGAGAGAGGGGAAGGGGAAGAGAGAGAGGGATTGGAGAGATAGAGAGTAGAGAGAAGGAGAGACAAATATGATGCAACTTGTTAACTACTAAACTTTGACCTCCTAATTACTGAAATTTGAATCGCTAATTACTCAAATTTCACTAAGTGTGAAATTTTAAAGATCTTCCAAAAACTAGAACTTGCATTATAATTCCTAGAGATTTGAAACCACTTTCAAAAATTTTTCCTATATACATGTAATATAACTTAAAGTATAAGAAATTAAATGTCCATATGTAAATTTCAACTTATACTTAAATGTTTATTTCATGTATATAGTTTCCTTGGAAAATAAAGTGAAAATAAAAGAGTTTAGAAAAATGCATTCCAAAATTCATTGCAAAAATAAAGAGAACTCACACTTGTTCACTCATTGCAAAATTCAAGCCATTTGGTGCTCACGAAATTTGGTGTTCTCCAAATTTTGTGCTCTCCAAAGTTGGTGAGTGCAATATGGCCTATTACGGGTTTTTTTTGCAATTTGGCACTCGAATTGTGTCATAGATTGGTGCACTTATCCTTGGATATTACATATTTATAGGCCAAGTCAACCTGATTTTAATGTTGTAAATTGTATTTAATCATAATTTAAAATTGAAATTTGAGTCCCTATCCCTAATTACCTTTTAGATCATCATTTATAGGCCCTTATGACCCTATATTGTGCATCCCCAAGCTTATTTTGATCAAATACCTGATAAAATCAACATATAAACCCAACTTATGCATTCCCCAACATCCCAGCTAGCAAAAGAGCCCAAGTGGAACCAAGTCACCTATCTGGGGAAACTAGTCCCATATAGGTGGGAATAAGTTACCCAACTTGGTGACTTAGTCCTATTTGAGTTGTTTTCAAGGTTTGAGTGGAAAAAATTAGAGTTTAATTTTAATTTTCCTCCATTTTAGCCTTGAGGATCAAATTAATGGGTGTTTTAGGTGGATTTCCTATATAAATAATCCTCTAAACCCTAATTCATAACTTAGGAATTGATTTTTCATTCTTCTCAAGAAAACTAGGGTTTTTAACATTCTAAGTCATCAAGACATCATTCCAAGGCATTAAAGGGTAAATTTTTTATCCATTGTTGTAGAAATTGAGGATTAATCATCATGGGAATTTTCTAACTCCAATATTTCATGCTTCATTATATTATTTCATAATTTTGGTTTAACTACCTAAAAAGGATTTGACCAAGGCAAACTCATATTCCCTAACATTAAAAGTTTCTCTTTCTCTCTGTCTCTGGGTGTTTACATATTTAGGTACCTTGAAGATGATTGAATAATAGGGTACAAGCTTATTGAAGTCATCTCCTTGCTGGCTAGGTCAAAATCTACACAAAAGGTCACTTATAGTGCCAAAAATCATAGCTTTAGAACTAGACACCTAGAGGAACAAAAAGTGTAGACCGAGAGCTTCCATTTCAACTTTTGGATTTTCACAAAGTTCAAAGTGGAGAAACCTAGTCCCAGTACACATTTTTCTTAGAAGTTTTTGTAGATCTAGATACCCATTTGGCTTAAATGAGCTCAAGATCATTTTTTCTAGATCCGAGACTAAGCCGCCCAACTTGGCGTAAGTGCCCAGTGGCTTTGAACAAAAAATTATTTAGGATTCGAGAGCTCCTCTCCATCATGTTCCAGATTCTAGGTGAACCTCTTCAATTTCATTAAGTTTTTTTATAGTTTATTTGTCTTTTGTAGGTCATTCTTGCATACAACATTGTGTTTTCAAACACTTTTGCATTTCATTAGTTTACATTCAACGGTTAGATTCTTTCATTATTTTTTAGCATTTAGATATACTTAAAGAAAATTTACATTAATCTTGAATGAACTCCAATTTTTAGGGTTGAAAAACCTCTCTCCTTTTAGGTGAAAAACTGTAGAACTGCAAGAGAACATCCTCTCTCCCCTAAAATTTATGGTTCATTTTGGTTAACCTTCCCTTAGAATACCTTCTTTTTTGAATTGGAGTGCCTCATCATCCTATTTTTAGTTTTCATTAACTTTGCATTAGGGTTTGCATTAGCTAACTGGCATCTAGGGTTTCAATATTTTGCATTAGTGAAAGTGCATATTGGTGGCATTTTGGCATATCAATTCATTAAAATTTTATAAAATTTTGTATTCGCACCTTAGTTCTACATCATACAACACAAAAAACATAAACATCACCCAAAAAATCTCAAAAAAATACCATTGGGACTCATTCACCACCTTGGGAAACTTAGTCCCTTTATGGTCATGAACCAACCTTTTATAGAGCTGAAAACCCTATTTTTAAGCTTTTGTTTGTTGCCATTAACTATCTATATTAGTTGGTTGAGTTTATGTAACATGCATTCATTATATTTGTCTTAAATTAGCTCATTTCATGCATTTCATTATTTTAATTTTGGATTCACAACATTTAATTTTTAGATCATTGCATAGTATAATCAATGGATTACCTTGTTGGACATCCGAAAGATTGTATTTCATCCTATGTCTTTACATTGAATTTTAAGTTTGCATAGCTTTTATTATATTTAACTTATTAGCAATAGAATTCATGGAACTTGTGGATAGCATTAGAATTTTCCTATTTCCATTTTTCGCATTAGTTCCTAGATCATTTAAATCAGATTCTTTACAAAATGAAAACAAAAAATTAAAATCACAAGAAATAATTCACAAAATTCTTAAAATTAGAAACAACGTATCATCCAAGATCTTTAGTAGTGATTACTTAGATATGTTAGATGAATCCCTTGATGACTACATCTCTCCTATATTATCCACTAAATATTTGATACAAGAGGATGCAAGCATCAATAATCATGATAATCATAATTTTTCTCCTAATATCTCTCCCATTGGTGACGAAGGTATTTTGGTGAAATAAGACACAATAATTGAACATCATGAAAATATTTCTTGTCTTCCTCCTCCTCCCTCTTGCAAAGACATTATGAAAAATGAAGCTAAAATCATGACCACCACCCTACCTAGTCTTCATTCCTCTCCCAACACCTCCCCTACTTGTGAAAAAGCTTCAATGAATAAGAATGCGATCGTGAATGATCATGAAAAATACATTCATGTGGAGGAGATGTTGATAGTTAAGAGCTATGATAATCCTATCTCTCCTACTCAAGACAACATTATATGACATGAGGATATAAACATAGGAAATTATTACAATCGAACTTTTTCTTCTCCTAATATCTTCTCTAGACATGAAGAAGATAGTTTAGTGTTAGAAGATATCCTTATTGACACCCATCAGAATCTTATTCATCCCTTTCTTGATGCCCCTACTATTTAGGAAGACCTATTTGAACAAAAATGTCAAATCATTGGTAACCGTAAAATTCTTTGCACCTTAAGCCTCAAATTAGTATAACTATGGAAAAATATATGTCTATCTCTCTATATTTGTCTACACACCATAAGAATAAGTGTCATTCACCATTGTCATCTACTTCCTCTTCTCACCCTCTAACCAAAAGGAATAACCTATATCCATCATATGTTCTTAGAAACATTCCATCTTTAAATCCTAATTTATCATACAATGAGAGACCTATTTCAATGAGATCAAGATCCATTATGTTGTGTAGAATATTGTAAATGGCATTGATTTTATGTTAGAATGAAAGACCCTAAAAATATATACATTTGAGAGACCCCTTTATCACTTTGTAATTTTTGAATGCAAGGATAATATATTTTTAAAAGGAAAACTAAAACAAAATGAAGTAGAGGATTTCAATTTTGAGGTAATTCTAGGGGTCAAAGGGATTTCTCATAGTGCTTCCAGTTGACAATATTATGAGCTTTTCCCTTCCTCCTCCCCTTTGTAACATTGCATCAATGGTGAACCTACTACTGGTAAAAGTAATTAACTTCAGGAGGAGGTATATACTTACCAAATTTTCTTAAATAAGTCTTTTATTGAAATTTATAAGAACAGATTGAAGTCATTAGTTTTGAACTTAGATACCAAGATATAATTAAAAATTATATATTTAGAGGTTGTGAATAAATATGAATGAACTAATAATTTATACTATGAATTAAAATTAAATTTGTAAGGTGGTTGAATATAGTAAGTTGAATATCAATAATATATTAAAATTATAATTGTTTTCGAAGAAAGCACCAATCCCATACCTAGTAGACATAAAGTAAGAAAAAAAATATAGGACCAAGAAGGTAATGGGTACATGTAGTAATAATTTGGAAAAATATCTAAAATCCCTCCAAGATGGGTAAGAGTTAACTCATCTTTTTAGTTTCTATCCATTGTAGTCTTTAAGGACCCTATGTTAGGGTACTTTATCCTTTGATATTTGTCATGTGTTCCAATTTTTATCATGTGATGAGGCTTTTATGTTCTTTCATAACCATTTTTTAATCCATTACTGTACTTATCTTATACAAAAGGATTTGGTCCCTTTCAAATGCTCCTAATTTACCATATATCAAACAATCATTTTTAGATAGTTCTAAATTAAATTAAAATAGATCTTTAGTAAAATAAATACCTAAAAGTAAATTCTAAAAAATATAACAAATAAATTTAAATTCAATTTTTATTTTTCTTTATTATACAAATAAGAAATGAAATATAAATATTTAATAGTAAAGAGCTAACATTGATAAAAATAATGAATAAATAGTCAAAAATATTATCAACAAATTATCCATATTTTTTATAGCTAAGTAATTATTTTAGAATAAAAATAACTAAGATTAGAGTTCCTATCTCTCAAAAAATATAAGATAGTATATTTGTTCTATTCTTTTTTGAAATAAATGTAAATTACCCTCTATAAAATAAGAACATGGAGAATGACTAATCTAGTCATTTGTTTATATACATTTCTCCAAAGGTAAGTGTAGTGTAGAAAAATGTATCACTTTTTCAAACTTAATTTTGAAATAATTAATAATAAAATGAGATTAATGATGCCATAGTTTCATTTTCTAATATGTTTGACATATTCACATGAATTCTACTGCCCTTTCAACCAAATGAACTTAATTGTATCTTCTTTGTGGTGGTGTAAGGTGTACCTCTAAAATTTTACACTAATCTAGGGATTTACTAATTAATCCATGTTAATTCTGCTGAACTGGGCCCCTTTAATTCAAATCCAAGCATAATTTAATGCAATTTTTTAGGGATAAAACCAAACATTCATAAATGAAACTACACAACACTGAACATTGGAAAATGTGTGTCTTAGGTAAGTAACCTAGGACCCATTCACCATAAGGTGAATGGGTCATAACTTAGACATAGGACCCTAATTTAACATAATTTTCAACCTTGAGCAATGTGTGTCCTAGGTAAGTGGAGTAGGATGCATTTTCCCTATGGAGAATGGGTCCTCAGACCGAAAACAGCTCTTCAGAAAGATGTTTTTGGCAGTATTTTAATGATTTCAAATATATGATTAAATGTCAACTTCTGATATTTAAATTTTGGGAATTAATGTTAAGATACATATAAATATGAGGATAATTCACTATGTTCCATCCTAGAACTTTTGTGAGACTTCATAAGATTAAACTAGAGCATTCATGAGATTTTTTTAAGTATTCAAGGGAAAATTTATAGAATATTTTTGCAGAAATCAAGATTCCTTTCATCATGTCATATATTTCTTGCATTATCCATCTTGTTTGAGCTAATATCCATGGTGATGTAGAGTTTATGGTCTATTCAATCATATCAAAGGCATTGTTTGTAATCATGTTTTATGATTAAGATCTACATTCGTTGAGGTCACTTCATGGAAATTTGTAGATTTGTTATCCAAAGTTTCAAATAATTTTTAGTGAGTTGTAACATATTGTTGTTCATTCATCATTCCTTCATGCTTGTCTATTTCATTTCAAGGTTTAATTACAATATTGGGTGTTGAACAAGGTAAACCCTCACTCCCTAAGAAACAATTTTTTTCTCTCTTTGATGTGTGATTGCAGATTTTAGGTTGAAGATTACTTGAAGAGAAAAATTGAAGAAAGTTGAAAAGTTATAAATTTGCAAAAAAAGTTGTCAAATCATAGAAAATCTTGTACAAAATTTATTTCTCACTTTTTGATAATGAACATTTAGATTTTTTTAGGAACCCTAGCCAGGACCCATTCACCATAGGGTGAATGAATTCTTAATGAGCTTTGAAAAGACACCTTTTGTGAGAGGTACAAAAGATTTATCCATTTCAAATCTCTCCCTAAGGTCTCTAGATTCCATCAATTTTATGTTTAAGCTTCTAAACACACTTTGTAGATCACAAGTTCGAGTGTATTTTATATTTTAAATCTTTCTCCCCAAAGTTTTATTTGAACTAGAACCCCATCCTTGGAAAAAAAAGGAAATCAGTAGATTCACACCTTGAGTTGACTCACTCACCTAAGGTTTTTTGGTCAATTATTGGATTTGATCTCATTTTCTAAATAAATTTGGAGAAATATGAACCCTTTTTCATCTCTGGATCCTCTTTTCCATTTTAAAAAATTCCTCCACCCTATTTTCTAATGTTTCACTTCGGTGAACCCAACCTTGTAGAACAATATTATAAAAATTTGAGTCATTTTCACCCTAGATATATTTTTTTTAATGGATTAAATTAGATTTGTATCAGTTGCATTACATTTAGGATTCTTTAAATCTTGCATTAGTTCACATTGCATATAAGGTTTAAAATTTATATTTTTGCATAGTTTAAATCTAAAAAAATAAAATATTTACATGCATTATATTAAATTAATTTTCCATAGTGTTTGCATATTATTTTAATTTTCATCATTCATATTTAAAAACTACATCAAAATTGTATTTCAAAATTTTTCACATAGTTTAGAATTTCAAATATAATAGTTGTTCTTCTCCCCATACCTCTCCTATTTGTAATGAAGGTATCATGGTGAAATAAGATACAATCATTGAGAATCATGAAAGTCTTGATTTTCCCTCTCCTCCTCCCCCTTGGGAATATATTATGACACAAGAAAATTTTATTTTTGAAACATTCCTTAACATTACTTTACCTAGTCTTTTTTAATTTCCCAACACCTCCCATACTTGTGAGAATTCTTTAGTGAAATAGGATACAATCATGAAAAATCATGAAAATCAAATTTGTGAGCAGGATATATTTGTATTAAGTTATCCAATTATTGTTATATTTTACAATCCTACCACTCCTACTTGGGAAGACATTATAGGAAATGGGGATGTAATTATAGATAACCATGACAATGAAATATGTTTTTTCCCTAATATCTCTCTTATATTTAAAGAAGATAGTTTGGTGTTAGATGATACACTAATTGAGTCATGAGAATTGTTTTATCCCTTTCCTAATGCTCCTATCATTTGGAAAGATCTATTTGAATTTTCAAAGGGATCCAATCATCAGTAAGCAATAAAATCATAGTTTAAATTATCTTGATACCTCCCTCACTTTTTATGAAGCTAGCTTACAAAATATAACCATGGAATTTGATCAACATCTTCTTTTCTCCTATCCTAAAATCTCTCCAACTAAGGTAGATATCATGGTGCAAGAGTATGATATAATTGATACATGTCTTTCAAATAATAGTAAATATGGATTCCTTAGATGAATATGGTGAAGTGAAATTAGACTCCCCTTCGCTAAGAAATCAATAAATTATGGATAAGTTTGTTGAGGTTATGAACATTAGGAATCCCTCAAGTCCTCGAGTTCTTAGAACTCCTAGAAATCCTTTAGCTATTGGACCAACAAGCCCTAAACATATAATTTATCCATACTCACAACAACCACAAGTTCAAATTAAACTCATCTTATCTTAGAACAACCTAAAAGGAAACATGATAATGATAATGTTTCACAGCAACCAAGTTACAATATTGTTTCCCATAAATATATCACTGGAAACAATTTGTACCCAGGATAAACCACTTCAACATTATTCCCATTGCCTCAAGCTATCTTGCCTAGTGCTCCTTGTTTTCTCTCACATGATGGAAAGGAGAACCATCGTGTTGAACAACTAAAAAAAATCTTTCTAATATATCCTTATGGGACATTATTCAAGCCTCACCTAGTTATCATAAAATACTTCAAAGTGTTTTAAAAGAAGTTCCTACCCCACCTAATGTGTAGCCAAATGATGTGGAAACCCAAATTCAAGCTGTAACTCTTGTCAACTTGGATATTAATTTCTATCAAGATGAGTAAACTTCATTAGTAGAGAAAAATAAAAATAAAAATTCCATGATAATAGCCTTTGTTGATCAAATTAGGATAAAGAGAACCCTTATTGATAATGGGATAGCCCTTAATGTGATTAACATAAGCCTTTTGTATAATATTGAAGTAGATAAAATCCAAATACAATCAAGTTCTTTATCAATTCATGTGTTTGATAACAAAGGAAAACAACCACTTGGTCTGATAACACTACCTATTAGAGTTGGAAAGGTTACATTGAAAACTATGCTCCATATTATGCCTCATGATAGATTTCATATAATCTTCTTCTATGTAGACCAGGGATTCATGAAATTAAGGGGGTTCCTTCTACCCTGCATCATAAAATGAAATGTGTACAACAACAAAGTGTACATAGTTAAGTCTGATCGTGAACTAGATAGTTTCGTCATTGATAAAGACAAGGAAAATCCAACTACACAAGAGGAACCCATGCAAGAGAAATAAAAATAGAGAAATATTAAAAACAAAAATCTATTTTAAGATGATTTGGGTTCCTTGGATTTAACACCTAAATTCATGGGAGAATACAATATCACAAGAAAAGATACTAAAAGGGGAAAGTAAAAATTGGTAACACCGACACAAATTTTAGCAAAATCTTCGAAAGCATCCACTGGAATCACTTAAGAAGAAAAGGAAACATACATGAAAAACATTGGTGAATTTTATTATGAACAAACACCAAATCCAAATGAAATGAAGAATCTCTATGGAAGAGGTTATGAAATTATGAAACAACTTGGGTATAGTAGAAAGGGATGTGGTGCTAGAGAACATGGTATCTGTGTCCCTATGGTTAGGAAATACTGCATTCAACCCAAAATCATAAATAATTTCCTCCATAACCCATGAGAGACAAATATGTATACAAGTTTTCCAAATGCATAGATAAAGTAGACAAGCCACAAGATAACAAGATATATACCCTGGGAAAACACTCAAGATGGGAAAAACCATCCTCCAAAAGCATCCATACTCCATCATTTATTAAACGATAAAGAAATTCAAGAGTTGCAACAAATACCTCTAAAGCATCAATCCCTTGAATGAATTCCCATGTGTCCAAGCTTGCATCCACACATCCCATGCCATGCTTCACAAATTCACTCCATAAGAATACTCAATAATGATAGCCACACCACCCAACTAACGTAAACAAACAAAATAATTTAAAGTAGCAAATGAAAGATGCAAACAAGAAGAAAGACATGAGGCAAACTTGGAAATACCTAGGCTAAGTCATATGTTTCTGCTCAAGGCTACGCCATCGAAGAGAAAAATAATAAAGATGACTTAGCCCAAAAATTAAAACACCAAACAAATAGGGGATCTATGGATTTTCAGTTAGTATGTTCTTTACTACAGTGATTTTAGGGATTTAAAAAGTGGCATAATACCCCAAATACACATATAACTAGAAGAATGACACAAGGAGAGCAAAAACAAAGATAAAAACTCTTGATTCAACATGGAAGAGACATAGGGTGTCTCGAAACCTTGTGTCATCCCTAAAAGGAAAACACAAGAACATGATAAAGAATAAAAAATCCTTTTAGGTCAACATGAAGAAGACATGAATGTATCAATTAATTGCATCATCCCTAGAAGGAAAACATATGAAAAAGATGAAGACAAAAAATAAAAAGGAAAAATAAAAAGGAAGCCTTTTGGGTTAACATGAAGGATACATGAATGTCTCAATGCCTTGTGTCATCCCCAAAATGAAAACACAAGAAAAATATGAAGATGAAAAATGAAAGTGATGCATGACATAGAGAATAATGAAGGTAAAAATAGAGGAATGGCACAAATAGAGAGAAAACAAAATGTCACAGGGGATCACATTACACGCATGCAATCACATAAAAGAAAATAAAAGAAATAATAAAAAAAAATATTAAGGAAAATGCAAGTCAACTATGAGCAAGTCATCAACCTCCAAGTCATGTTCTATGTATATCGAAGGCGGGAAACTAGCGAGAGCGACAAGAGAAAGTGACGAAGTAAGATAAGCACTAGGTTCAACCCTCTTGCTAGAAGATTTTTCAGTTAAGCTCCTGGAAGAGCAAAACAATGTGTTCAATTCATTATGAACCTTTTCATCAATTTTTTCATCCTCATCATCATCATCATCTAAATTGATCACAATGGGAGGTCGAAGGATAATATCCATAGAATATTTCATCTCTTGTTGTGGAGGATGCATGAAAATTTATTGTTGTGACTGGGGAGGGAGAGCATCATGCATTGCTTCAGTCACGTTTGGCACTTGATTTTATTTTTCCTTATCATAGAACTTTTCAGCAAGGGCATGAATTCTATGTCTACGCTCCCTAGCACCTCTATTTATTTTTGTTTTTTTGTCAATCTGCATAGGAGCAAGTTGATCAACCATAGGTTTCTTTTCTTCACTAGGGGGATCAACAAAAGGAGCTGTGGTGGGTTGTTCAACCCCTTTATATTTTACTTTGTAAACTTTTTTTAGTCTTGGAGGTGTAATGGAGTTAGTTTCACTATTTCTTGGTCGCTTGTAAGAGGTAGGTGAGGTTTGTGGTTTAGGATGGTCTTGGTTGTTTTTGTCTTGTTTCATTTCAAGAATGGTTTTGTCAAGGATGGTAAGCTCAAAGGTGGATGGGTATATGTTTCAAAGAGATAACTTTGTTATCTTGTTGGCTTTGAACTTTTCATAGGAAAAGAAAAATAAGTCTTCTCTTGGCTTGATAGGATCCATGGGCTCGGGCCAAAAGGCATGTAGGGAAAAGTTTCCTTTAGATGATGAGGGGTTAAAGCCACTATGGTGAACAATGATTATTTAATTTTCATAAGATAGACTTTAAGAATTTGTGCACAACTGAAGGGACAACTTTCCTGGAGAAAAGCCATGGGTGGCCTAACTTCACACAAAATTGGTGCAACTGTGGAATGATGGAGAATGTAACATCTAATATTTTTTTGTCTTATTTCCAATGGTAGGGCGATCGATCCAATCATATGGAATGAAAAACCATTATGTGTCTTGATCCATTCTTTTAGTTTTTCATATTCATCTTGATAAAGCTCTTGAAAGTGTATGAATTCCTTGGTGATCACTTTCTCTCAATAGATGATATCTATTAATATCCCATTAGTGGGATTATTATAGATACAACTGACTATGTAAAGATGGCCATTGGCTAAATTTTTAAGTATATATTTAGAGGAGAAAGAAATATCAAGAGGAATCTTAGTTCAGACCTTATGAGGGATGGCATCTGTAGATGTCAGAATCTACAAGAGAGACTTAAACCATTCCATGTTGTTAGCATAAGTTAGTTTAAATCAACAAACTCAATATCCCTATGAAATATAAAATCATGTTAAATAATACAACTAATGAAAGCAATGCAAAAAAATGAATCATTCCTATCCCATATTGGATTGGTGCACCTTTGGTATGTGAAGGAGCCCTTTCCCAATCCTGGATAAGCTTGAATGAAGATGATAGACAAATAGATGCAAATAGAACTCAAGTTTCCTATAGTGAACATGCTCAAATTGTAGATGATAAATGAAGTAGAAAACCCCTTGGATTTATAGGAGAGATTGAAGCTCGAGAAGAGGCAAGGTTGAGCAATGTGGGACTAATCCCCAACTAGTAGATTCATGACACTTGTGACCATGTAAATGGGCCATGGTTATACAAGTTTTGGCCAATGTGCCCATTTGAAATTTGAAAATGGCATTAAATGCATATGGTTGAGGGATTTGTGGGGAATTTTTTTTAGAAAAGAAATTCAAACAAAGGGAGTTAATGAGGGCATATTCCTTGGGAATATTCCTTGTGAGGAAAATAGAGCTTTTAATAAATAAATAAATAAAATTTATTGTGCAAGTGGGAAAAGCTAGAGGATGGGGCATGGGTTTAGACTGAATTAATCATGATTGGATTAAGTTAATGAGGAATTAGGTGATTGTGACATTTTGACTTACAATTTTGGGTGAAGATAAATCAAAATGAGATGAGATAATGATTATTAGTCATTTAATTAAATACATTTTATTTAACTAAATGAAGAGATCTTAGGAGGTTAATTAATTAATTTGATTTATTTAATTCAAAAGAAAATGATCAAATATGATGTTAATCGGTAATGTTAATTTTGCATGTCTACATTTTGCTCCTCTTTTAAGCAATGTACTTGTTGCATTGGTTCAAATAATGATGTCGCCGACATCGAGATTAATTTTTTATTTTATTTTTTGGATGCCCCAGCAAAAATAAGTATGTTCATTTCCCCCTCGAGAGATTGAGGAAAAAGATTCGATATAAGGTCGATCTCGTGACAAAGAGGTTAAAAATCGATGTATGGATGACTATGACTAACTGATCTATATGATAATGATGATGTAAGTGATATTTTTTTCAGATGCTTAGAATAAAAAACCTATATTATCCTAAACAACATAAATGATTATGCAAATGAGATACTTTTAAGATTCATAGAATAATAAATCTAGATTATCCTAAACATTATAAATGATTATGCAAATGAGATGTTTGGAAGATTCTTAGAATAAAAAATCTATATTAATTTAAACATCTTAAATGATTATGCAATGCATTGGAGATTGATGAGATGGATGATGTTGTCCTATGATGACATGAAATGATTATGTGGAATGCAAGTGTGGATGAAAGATGCATGCATTGTTAGCATGAAAGGGGATAGAAGAATGAGAGGGATCAAACCTTAAATCAAAGAAGATGTAGAAATCCAACAACTTCCCTAGTCATCGAGAACAACACATACGCGTGATGAATCAAGGTATTAAGAACCTAGATGGTGTTGTGCCTAGTGTGATGGAATTTCACTTGCCAAACATATAGGAGTACTCTTGTTCACACTTGACAAGAGAAACATTATTCAGCATACAGTTCAGATATTCTAAATATCTTGGGCCGAAAGATAAAAAGGCAAGCATTCTTATGTAGTCAACAAGACACATAAAAAATCTTCCCTACAAGAAAAACAAAGCACGCATGACAAAGTTATTTTACAAGAATATTCAACAACCACAACAGATAAAAATATAATGATCATTGTCCCATTCCTTTCTCTCTAAATATTTCTATTTGGACATCGTCGAGAGGTGCTTTCAATGAGCACAAAATAAGATAAGTCTAAAAAGACCAAGATGAAGTAAACAAACAAGCCAATGTTCTTTGTACTGCTAGCCAAAGACTAAACTATGGTGATACCTGATGATGATGTCCATCGTAGGAAGGTTTCATTCCTAGGACATGTTGTGATCAGGTTTTTGATGAGATTGATTGGATGATAAGCTATTGATACTCCGAGTTGATCAACTTGCTGACTTACTGATCTAGACTTGAGACTTTGATGATTAAGCTTTCACCTTATAACCTGCTAGACTTGCTTATGATTTCCTTACCAAATGATGAAGGAAATGTTTATTTATTATGAATGGTGATTATTGCAGGTGAAACTGATATGAGATAGATGCACCATTTTGGGTTTTTTCAAATGTTTTGAGGCTGTTTTTTGAATTTTGAGATATTTTAGAAATGTTTTTGGTATTTTTGAGATTTATGACGAAGAGACTAACTTAAAGACCTATCCTATAGGTCTTGGGAGCTGATCCATAGATTAGCATTTCCTATGTTATAGACACAAATACCACATAGTTCGACTAACGATAGAATTGACTCAATGAAAAGATGGGAAAACGGATTTCCATTGCGACAGCCAACTAAAAGACTGATATAAATGTGAAATAGATCAGCAAACAAATTTCCATTTGTGATGGATGTCGAAATGACTGACCTAAAATGTCTTGGGAGATGATCATAGATCAACCTTTCCTATGTTCAAGATGAGAGATGACATAGTTTGGCTAACAATGTTTTTGATGTTTTCTGAATTTTTGAGATGTTTTTGTATTTTTTATATGATTTCAAATTTTTGGATTTTTTATTTTCTAATTATTATGTATTTTTTGAAGGATTTTCTGAATGTTTATGGATTTTCTGAATATTTTTGGATTTTGATATGATTTGGATGTGGATATGTGATGATATCATTGCTATATTTTGGGATTTTATTGAAAATCAAGCTAAGGTTGATTGATTGGATCAATGTTTTGATGATGATAAAATTGTCAAGGATGCACAAAAATGCAAGGATAGTGTTAAGCAACATGAGGATTGGGAAGGATATCTCGAAATGGATTAGTTGGATTTGACTAATCCAAATTTTGAAGCTTGATTTGGAACAAAATTGTTTTGATGATTTGATGTCACATTGAAGGGCACATTATATACGACCGATACGGATTGTTTGGATTGATGTTCAATGAAAGATAAAGCTTGATAAGGAACATATTTTTGTCAAAATATGCCATGGGCTAGTGATTTGGATTTTGGCTCACAAATGTTTGACAAATTTAATTCACATTTTCCAATGTTTGGATAACCACATAAGTCGAAGGATATAGATAAATATTTATTCCTGAAGCAAGACGTAAATATTTGCCCCTAGTGTCCAGAAATGTTTGAAAGGCCATGTGTCAATTCTTGGATAGATGGATGGGTGAATGGATATGGATCATCTTGTGATAAGATAAGGTGTTTGCACAAAGGATTCTCATTTGGATAATTCTTCAAGTCCCAGATAATGTTGGATTGGATAGAATCAATGAAGATGACCAATGTCAAGATGTTTACCATAAGCAAGTGTAAAGTGTGCACAAAACTTTGTCAATATCAAGATAATGTAGATGGATGGCAATGGGTTGGATAAATGATTCATGGATGAGCGGATAATATGGCTAGAATGTTGGCTTTATTATGGATGTGATAAGATGCTTTCAACTGAAATGGTGCACACTAATGCTTGATTCTACACATGACACTTGTTTGCTAGGTTTTCATCATGGTACCTGCCCAAAGCACCACCCAAGTGGTTTGCACTAGAGGATGATTTTTTTCTAATTTATTTTGAATCCTTTTTCTTTTAATGATATTTTTTGATTTTTTTTGTATTTTCAGAGAGATTTTAAGCTTATGATGAACCACCTACCGGTTTTTACATTGATGCTTCTTTTATAATGTGTCATATGTATCCTACTCAAAGAAGCTGCCTAACCAAGATACGTGCACTTGAATGCAAATTTTGAGAAATATGTTTTGCTTTGTTGATACTAGAGTTAACTCTATCTTTGTGTGCACATCGTGATATAGTGCCTTATGAATCCTTATGATCAAGGGTCGTTGCCAACACATGGTGAATGTGAGAATTGTATATCCTGTGTTGAGCTATGGATGGAGTGTGTTTAGGAATAAAATATGGATTAGTTGATAGTTTTGAATCTTTGACTGTCCAAACTTGGGAAGATGAGCAATAATGGGTGGATACGGAAGTGTGGATGGAATTAGAAAAAAAAACTTGATATGCATTTGTATGTTGCTCGAGAAGCCTAATTTTTCCTTTGTGGATATCTTTGATGGATACTTTTCCCTTTTTGATTTTTCCTCATAGTTTCTTTTACTAATGCATTTTGATAGGGATAATCATTATTTTTATTCTTTGGTATCCACTTGTATTTGATTTGTCCTTCATTCTTAGCTACTTCTTTTTATTTGATAGGATTCTTTGTTCTTTGATTCAACTCTTTCTTTTGATTTTGGTCCCAATTCGTGGATGAAGATTCATGATGTAGCTGGTTATAGTATTGGCATTGGTTTCATCATAAGGATCCTTCAAGATCCCTATGTTGATGTTTACTTGAGATGAAGTTGCCCCATTTATTTAGAAGTATCATTGATATGTTGAGATCCCTTTATTGTTGAATAACCAAGGCCTTGATGCTTATGATTGCCAATAATATATACTAGTTATAGGATACCTTGTTCATGCAGACCTAATCCTCCACCTTGATAATTCATCTACTCAAAATATTTATTTGCAACAAGACATGATTGACCTCGAAAACAAGGTGCTAATCCTTCTCTGCTCTTTGGTGGATCTTCAAAAGTGACAACTTCTTTATTGATGAGATATCTTTCTCTAAGAAAGGTAAATGATCCAAGTTTATAAGTGATAGGAACTTCCATATTTGGGGTGAATTCCTGATTCATATCTTTGGCCTAATCTTCTGAAATATCAAATTTTAATGCTTCTTCAAGAAGTTTTGATGATTCATTATCCACATAAAATTATTCCTCATGATTCACTTCATAGGATGTTTCACAACTCTTGTAGGAACCTTCTTCATGATCTTTTTTTTCTATGTCTCCATAGGATGTTTCGAGTTTGAATTTTTTTATAAGCCTTCTGATATGTCTCCACATGATGTCTCTAATTCCCAACTTCTGTAGAAACATTCTTCATGATCCACCTTTGGTATGTCTCTAGAATTTTCTATCTTTGATCATGTGTAGAAATGTTAAGAGTAGGAAACTCTTGTTCCTTGGTAATGCTGTTAAGATTATGAGACTCTTTTTTTGAATGAAGATCATTTGCATGTCCATCCAAAGAAAGCATCTCATGGGTAGATGGAGGAATATGTATTATATGGATATGATCATCATTTGTGACATATTGTATAGATAGAAGAGTACCCATTAGATCATTGTAGTATCTCGGAGATACAAATTCTTGATCTTGAATTATTTTGAAATTTCTTTCAACATGCTCTAGAACAAGTTCTCGATATGGTTTGATTTCAAACGATGGATTGTCTACAAGGGATTCTCATACATTGTTAAGTGGATCACTATCCTGTTGATCTTTTAGGATTCCTTCACTACCCATAATCATGAGGTCAAGGGATGTCAATATGTCTAGGGAAAGACCATTGCTAGACCTTGGTGATAGATTTTTGGGTAAGTGAACAAAGATGGTTCCCAAAAAGGGGACTTAAGTGGACAACATTTTTTCTGAAATCAGGAAATACTAACCTTGGATGTGAAATTGAGGATAGTTACACTCCAAAATTTGAGATGGATCAAAGTTCTCTGAGTCTACATTCTAAAATAATAATTTATTTTTAAAATGGTTGATATTAGTGGGTTCAAAAGAGGGATGTATAAAAATAAGTGTTCTTTTTGTCAGAAAAACATAACATAACAACTCTTGTATGACCCTCGTATGGTAATTTTTTTTTTTACTATTTTTATAATCGCCATAGGCAAAATTTAGCTAACAGTATGTAGTTGATGCTTGATTTTTCTCATAATTTTTAAATGAATATTTGTTTTTTTACTAATTTTTGAAGTAGACATTTCCTGAAAAACAAAATTTTGGCTGTGCTACCCCTCCAAATTTTGGAAACTAATTGAATTTTTTTAAATTCATTTTTAAATTTTTTTAGATTGGATTCTAGTTTATAAAAATGTAATTTATTTGAAAATTCGATGAACGGTTAATTGATAACGAAAAAACTACCAAACACTACTTTTTTCCAAAAAAAGACATACAAATAAAATAAATTATGGATGAAAGGCTTAACATTTTCAATGAAAAAAATGACATCGTTGGACAGCTAAGAGAGAACCCAACATTATCCATGTGTTTGATTTTTTTATTATTGAACAACGTGCAATCCTGATGGTGAGCACAAACTCAATTATGTGAAATATGGTAGGATTTTTAAAAAACATCTCTGGTCATTGGGAATGACTTCCAAGCCTTTGGTTTTGTATTCCAAGGAAAATACCAAGCCTAAGGATCAAGAATTCCCAAAGCAAGATATAACGTGAGTGTGGTACAACGTGCTAGCATTATATTTCAGTTTTGACATCATTTTTTCTTCTACAAGAAGCATGTCAACTAAGACATAACGTGACCACGTTAAAACGTGCTCTCGTTATGTCACTATTTATGTTAAATTCCAATATATTGAATGTCTGTTGATATATTTATATGTTTGTATGTACATGTATGCTTGTATTTCATGTATGCATGTACGTATGCCTATATGTATCAATGCATATATACTGTATGTATGTATTTACCTATGTATTTATAGGGAGGGAGAATTTAGAGAGAGAGAGATTCTAGAGAGATGGAGAGGGGGTGGAAGTGAGAGTTTAAGAGAGATGGAGTGGGAGAGAAGGGGTTCGAGTGAGAGGGACTTAGTTAGGTAGGGTGGGAGGGATAGAGGGAGGGAGGGAGAGAGGGGTGTGAAAGAGAGAATTGAGAGAGATGGAGAGAGAGAGGGGAGGAGAGAGATAGATAGAAAAAGAGAGTTATATAGGTAGGGTGCCAAAGGGAGAGACTTGAGAGTGTGAGGGAGGTGAGAGGGAGAGACTTGAGAGATAGGTAGTGAGAGGAAGTGTGAAAGAGAGGGAGTGTGAGAGAGAGAGGGAGTGGGAGAGAGAGGTAGTGAGAGTAAGAGACCTAAGAGAGGGAGAGGGTGTGGGAGGGAGTGACTTGATAGAGGTAGAGAAATAGGGAGGTGGATTGAGGGGTACTTATCTAGGTAGGGTGGAAGGTATATATAAAGAGATGGGAGAGACACAAAGAGAGTTACTGAGCTAGGTTTCCAAAGGGAGAGACCTAAGAGAGAGGGGGGATGGGAGGGAGAGATATGAGAGAGAGGGAAAGAGAGAGAGTGGGAGAGAGCGGGATAGAGTGGGAGGGACATAAAGAGATATGCATAAAGGGATCGAGAGGGATTGATTGAACAAGACATACATAGAAAGAGGGAGAGAGTAGATACAAAATATTAGAGAGGGTAGGAGGGAGGGAGGGAGGGAGAGGTGATAAGTATAGATAGAGAGAAAGTGAAAGGGGTTGAGAGTATAAGGTTGAGAGATTAGGGTGGAGGATCTATAGGGTTGATGGTATCTAGGGAATTAGGGTTTAATATTTGAGGGTTGAGGGAATAGGGTCCATGGTAGAGGGTATCTAGTTCAGAGTATAGGGTAGAAGGTTTAAGGGTTTAGGGTTGATAGGTTTAGGGTTAAGGGTTTGGGGTTAAGGGTTTACATGATTGAGGGTAGAGGTTATCAAGTATATGTTTGACGGTATATGGTTGAAGGATTAGGTTAAGGGTCCGGTGTAAGGGGTATAGGTTATAGGAGTAGAGGGTTCAGAGTTTAAGGATTGAGGGTTGAGGGATTAACGGCTGAGGGTTGAGAATTGATGGTTGACGGTATAGGGTTGAGGGTTTAAGGGTCAAGAGGTTTGAGGGATTAGGGTAGAGACTTTACTAAGTGGGTTTAAGGGTTGGGAGATTAGGGTTGAGAGTAGAGGTTAAAGGATTGATGGTAGAGGGTAGAGGGTTTACGAGTTAGGGTTTAAGGGTATAGGGTTTAGGGTTGAGGGATTAAGAGGTTATAGAGTAGAGGGTATAGGTGTTGAGATATTAGGGTTTTAAGGGTTAACGGTTAAGGAGTTAGGTTTAAGGGATTACTTAGTTGAGGGTACAGGGTTTAGGGTATAGGTTTGAGGGTATATGGTTGAAGGAATAGGGTCAGGGTCTCATGTAAGGGGTAGAGGCTATAGGGGTAGGGGGTTTAGGGTTTAAGGATTGAGGGTTGAGGGATTAAGGGTTGAGGATTGAGAATTGAGGGTTGAAGGTTTAATGTATAGGATATAGGGTATAGAGTATAGGGTTGATGGATTATGGTAGAGAGTTTACTAAGTGGTTTTAAGGGTTGGGGGATTAGGGTTTAGAGTAGAGGTTAGAGAATTGATTATAGAGGGTAGAGGATTTGCGGGTTAGTGTTTAAGGGTTTAGGGTTGTGGTTTGTGGGATTAAGAGGTTATAGAGTGGAGGGTATAGGGGTTGAGGGATTTGGTTTAAGGATTGAGGGTTGAGGGATTAGGGATGAAGGATTGAGGGTTGAGGAATTACGAGGGAATAGAGGTTAAGGGATTAGGGTTTAAAGGTTGAAGGTTGAGGGTTGACGGATTAAGGGTCAAGAGGGTTGAGGGTTTATGAGTAAGCATTTAATGGTTTGGGGTTTAGGGTTGAGGGATTAAGAGGTAATAGAGTAGAGAGTATAGGAGTTCATAGATTAGGATTTAAGGGTAGAGGGTTGAGGGTTGAGGGATTAGGGTTGAAGGGTTGAGGGTTAAGGTATAAGGATTAAGGGTTGAGGAATTAATAGGGTAGAGGGGTTGTGGGATTAGGGTTTAAAGGTTGAAGGTGAGGGTTGAGGGATTAAAAGTCAAGAGGGTTGATGGATTAGGGTAGATACTTTACTAAGTGGGTTGAAGGGATGGGTGATTAGGGTTGAGGGTAGAGGGTAGAGGGTTTATGGGTTAGGGTTTAAGGGTTTAGGGTTTAGGGTGGAGGGATTAAGAGGTTATAGAGTAAAGGGTATAAGGGTTGAGGGTTGAGGCATTAAGAGGATATAGGGGTTGAGGGATTAGGGTTGAAGGTTTGAGGGTTGAGGGATAAGGGTTGAGGAATTAAGAGGGTATAGGGGTTGTGGGATTAGGGTTTAAAGGTTAAAGGTTGAGGGATGAGGGATCAGGGTACATAGTTTACTAAGTGGGTTTTGTTGTGCCTATTACGTACATGCTTTGTTCAGAACAAGGACCCTCTCTTCCCTCTTTTTCCCTATGAGCTCCTTTTAGGCTTCGCCTCCTTCTACGTGCCCGTTATGCGCCCTGAAGGGTCAACATATTCCCAAAAGACACATATAATGTTTGACCAAACTTGACCTCCTTTAAAAATGCTAAATCTGAAGTCAGTTCGGGTTTCCCTTGTTAGAATGCCCTTTAGACGTCTGTGGCCCCTTTTAGGTCTGGACCCTCGGATTTCCCCCTCTAGATTCTCGTTATGGGTTTTTTGTTGCCAAAGTTCAGTGCCCAATGTCTTTTCGGACCCCAGACTCCGGATCCCGGATTTTTGCATCCGAGATTCCCCCGGAACTTCGTCGTTCTTCGCGGTCATGGTTGGACATCTTTCTAGCCACTGGACTCCGGGTCACCCACTAACGCCTGAGAGATTTGAACTCACCAACCTTTTGGACCACCATACGAAGCATTAATTTTTTGTATGAATGACATTTTTGGCTATTTAAAGTAGAATTTTTGTTTTTATTTTCACCCTACCGAAGTGATAGAGAAATTTGCATAGCTCCCTAAATCCAGCATTCTCCACCCCCATGCCTGAGCTCTTGTTTGACCATTTTTTGTGCATTCAACACCGTCCTCTTCAAGATTTTGAGGTAGGTTCACCGTCTGTGCACCTCGTCTTCCTTTTCATCAAATTCTGGGTAAAAATGAAGTAAAATCAATTTTAATGGGTAAACATCTTGTAGATTACTACTCCCACTAAAAAAACCCACATTTTAAAATCCTGAAAAGAGCATAAAATCATCAAAAGTCAACGTCGGAGCTTAACCCTGCCACTACTATTCTTTGGAACACTCGCTGGCATCTTGTGGGCCCGTAGCTTCTTGCGTCCATCCGTGCAAAACACTAAACTTAAAATTCAAAATTGTTAGCGCCCAAGATCGCCTTAGATCCCGGCCTCCAGATTTCCCTTCGTGGGTTTGCATTGTACCCCCACTGTTGAAAACGGCCTCCCTTGAGCGTCTTTTTGACCCTAAGATCTAGGGCTCGCAAGGCCCATTTCAAACATGCAAAATCAAAAAATCAACCAAGGAATAAACTGTCCCTGGGATCCGATCCTTAGAATTTTGTTCACAGAATTCCCTATGAACTTCATCGTTGTGAACAGTTGGGCTTGAATGTCCTTCTGGACCTCGAACCCCGGGCTCACAAGGCCCATTGCAATTCATAAAAAGGAACTGAAATCTGAAGTCTAAGCTAAATCTGTCCAGACCCCGAACTCCTGAAGTCCTTGTATGGAATTTTGCATTTCTTTTTTCATTCTGAATGGCTGTCCCAAGACGACTTTTCGACTCCCGGAACCCGGTCCACTCTTCGCCGAGTACAAAACCCAAGTTGGGAACTGAAGACCGAGATTCTTTCAGAAGCCAAATCCTAGAATTCCACCTCTCGAATTATGTCCCCCTGCTTCCATTTCAGACGGTTGAACCCATTCATCTTTCCGGCCTTTGGGCCCCGATCCTTTGTTTGTCATGATGACTCCAAAACTCCTAAAATTCATCTTTGGGGATTGCCCTTTGGAATTTCATTCTCATATTTTTGTCTTCCTTTTGCCGTCTCAAACGGTTGTCTCATAGCTGCTTTCCGGCTGCGAAAATCCAAACTCTGGAGCCTGGCTCCCAAAATTTCATCTTCCCTGCACTGTTTCTAGTGGCCTTCCTACCACTGATACCCAAACTCCTAAATGAAGGCTCAAATGGCCTCCAAATTTGAAATGGACTTTGACCCACCTGCTAAAATTAGGTCTTTTGTCACGCATACCCTCAATTGATAAAATCCAACATTGGGAAACACCTTTAGGAGTTCCATTCCTCATTTGTGATTTGAAATGACATTTTGCCAAGGGAATTCAGGCCCTGGGAACTCGAATTGCCTTTTTTTCGTCCTTATAATTTTTTTTCATGTAATAAGCATTTATCAAGTATGAATGACAATTGAAGAAGTAACTTTGATATGCAGGGAGTTGTCCAAGGTCATTTTTCTTCAATATTTAAAGTTACTAATTCATGTCCCTTTGTGCTGATTTATGGAATCCGACGCAGAAACCTTTGGTGCCACCAAGGAAAAGGGAAAGGTGATAGCGAAGGCACCTCAAGGGAAGGAGGACAAGGATCAAATGAATTTCAAGTTCCAGAAAGTGCCATTGCACTCTAGAATCACCACTCTTTGGAGATACATCATAGATGCCAATATCGGAGCATGTCGATATTGACAAGTTCATGCGAAGGGTTAGGGTGGACCCTAAAATAAAAAATGCAAGACTGATCAAAAGCAATGGACTTGCTAAGGTTGTAGGTTTCCTGCCGGCTTTGGTGGCCCCTGAGTTGGTAGTGGTGTGCCCAACAGCATATCAGCCCCAGACCAGAACCACAATGGAAAGAGATGGAAACATCCTTGTGGACATGGCCCCTCATGGCATAGCTATAACCTTCCACATCCCCACCTTTGAGAGCATGGAGACACCAAAAATTGAAGAATGCAAGGAATTGTGGGAACATGATCCTATAAGTTGCAAGAGGTTGATCAATCAATACTGGTTAAAGGAGCTCTTCTAGAGTGATTTCTTCGAGGATTACCACGACCTCATCACCTTGATAAGTAGAGTAATGGGTCTTCCTATTGTAGCCTTTTTCTAGGAATGGATGTTTTATTTTATGGAGAAAATCCTCAGTGGCAACTCCACCTTTTATTGGGGAGAAATAATCAACAATTTCTTCTATGAGAATTTTTTCAAAATGAAGACTTCTTAGTTCTATATGATATCCTATCTAGTTTATTCCTTGCCAACCAGCAGAATTACCATGGAATCAATCCTATTCCCAATGTAATGCTAGGGAGAGAACTCAAGCCTTATGACAGGTACCCTCAGTTGTGGTAAAAAAACTTCAAGAGGGACTACTACAGAGTCAACGATGTTTTCATTGTCTATATCATTCGGTCTCTAGGAGGCGACTTTCACAGAAGAATTTCCCATAGTGCTAGGGCCCTCCTTAGGAAATATTCCTTCCCTTATATACAATTTCAAAAGTTCACTTACATCCGTGTCCAAGGATTCACAAAAAGACAAAACAAGTTTCCCCTGTACCCCAATGACTAGATCATTCTATTAGAGTTGACTTGGTAGTTGTGACACATTCATAATATCTTGAGCACGAAGCATCTGGTGGGTACACCTTACCCTATAGGCCTTTGTCAGGGAATGTACAATATTCACACCTCCCAATGTCTGAGAAATTCAGAAAAGAAACTGGTTGAGTACCACTTCTGGTAGTACATAGCTCCGCTGCAAATGGACCCATATGGTCGTATCAAGAAGGAATTGGGATGTGAGTATGCTCACCTCTAGAATGTTGAGGATTTTTGGGCCAATTGTAAAGATGATCTTGAGGTGCAGCTGTGACAATATATGTGCATGACTTCCCTCTATGTGCGTAGAATAAACTTGTCCCTGGTCTGGTCCCTGACCAACTTGAGAAGGCCCAGAGCATGGTAATCGATCCAGGATACAGTGTCATCACCAACCTGCCGCTACCTATGATTGATTGGGACGAGCAAGAGGTTGATGACCTCATCGTGCTCACCAAGCCTGTGGAAATCGGAACAACAGCATGGATTAGCCAGTAAATGGCATAGCTAAAACAACAAGGAGTTGCCTTAACATTCAATGGACTCAAAAGTGAACCAAGTGGCTTCGATGGTGGGGTGTCTACCGCATTGATTGGGGAGAATTCCAAATCCCCTCCATCCATAAAAATGAAAAAGAGAAAGGAAGCTAGTAAGGAGGGGCCCAACCCTAAGGTTTATGCTCAAAAGGCTTCAAAGGGCGAGCCTTCCAAGAAGAAAAGGAAAACATATGGGGTTATGGAGATGCCAGTCATACCAAAAAAATCCATTCCTTGAAGAAAGGGAGGAAGAGTCTGACCCTCCAAGGTCTTTGTTCATAGAAATTGTTGTTGTTGTTGTTGTTGCCACCATCCCACATACCTCGCTTGTAGTTTCTTCTTCCTCCCCACCTGCAGTGGACATCTCTATTCACCTTGCTTCCACCTCTCCAATCATGTAGGTCATACCGGTGGATTCATCCTCCACCACTAACTCATTGATCTCTTCTTCCTTTGTGTCTCCTTCCCTTCCCTCCGTTGCCACTACCATAGTGCCTGCCCTCAGCCTTCCAGAATCCTTCGTAAAGTACATGAAAAATGTACATATCTAAAAATGGTCATGGTTAACCAAAGCTGTTAATTAATTAAATATGAATTATTTAATTAATATTCTTAAGTCATCTACATATAAATAAATTTAATTATTTATTTTTATTGTTCATTTTTCCAATTCTTCTAATTTAATTAAATAAATAAATTTTATTTAATTAATGCTACCTTCCTCTTAATTAATTAAATAGATTTCACAATTTATTTACATTAATTATCACAAATTTAAATTCTAAATTTAAATGGTATTCTTCATTTCACATTTAGTTAAATATTTTCAAATATTTAATTAAAACACTTTCTAAATTCTTCACTCTTCTCACGTAATTAAATATTTTCAAATATTTAATTAAATTTTTTTTTCTCTCACATAATTAAATATTTTCAACATTTAATTAGAAGACCTTTTCATATTTCTCTCACACATAATTAAATATTTATTTATTTAAATTACGAGGACACCTTTCATTTGTCTCTTCATTTTCCATCTGTCTCTTAAACTTCCATCTTCTTTTCAAATTCTCGATCTGTCATCGTTCATTTTAATAGGTTTGAACTCAACCATCGATCTTGGCCAATTGAATTCTTGCCTTCAAAAATCTATAAATACAACCCTCCTATGAGTTGAAAAGGATCTTGAATCCTATATTTTCATACGTAGTTATTATAGTCGCATTTTAGCACTTCTAGCATTTAATTAGCTTTTCAATTTCATAGCTTAAAGCATATTAGCAATGTACATGCATTTTCATTAATCTCATTCTCTCAAGCTTCCATTCTACAAACTGTTGTTTAAAACAACTGAGAGCAAGCATCTTGTAATGAATCCTTGGAGATAGAGGACAACGGGACGAATTTGAAGAAGCTTCCTGTGTTTAGAGTTTGCATTTTTTTTTCTTTAATCTAATGTTTCATTGGTGTATTAGATTAGATTCATTTTGAATTGCACATTCTAACATACACACAAAACGTTCCATACAAGCTTTTAGGGATGCTTACGAGCCCACTAGTACAAGCTGCAATAGTCAAGGCTATGGCGAATACTCTAGCTCTTCCTCCCACTACTAAACCACCAAGAATGGAGGCAACAATGAAAATATTAGATGAGATCGAGTGATGCCAACTAGAGGCTACAAAGGGGCCAAAAGATGAAGAATTTGAATACCACGAGCATCCACTATTTGAACGCTCGGAGATAGACGAGGTAGCCACCGAATCCTCAAGTGAAAGCAACAAGGAGATGGATGTTGAACTAATCAGGAAAACAAGTGACCCTGAGATCAATGCAGAGTGGGGCAAGCAGCTTAAGGAGATTGAGGATAAGGAAGCTGAGGATCATCTTGCACGTGAAGAGGAAATTTCTGCTCAAAAGACTAAAGGTGATAGGTCTCCAATTGAAAGGCATGGCCAAACCCTGAAACACGATGAGAAATCATCCCTGCATGAGGGTGAGCACGAAGAACGTGAACATAATCAAAACAAAGAAATGATGGATGCTGAAAGGGAGGATCCCTCAGACAAGAAATTGTGTACCAACTCTCGCACTAAGTGTATAATGCTCGAATAGGACTCTGATGAGGAGAAAGAGGATGGAGAAGATGAGAAAGGGGCTCTTGTCTTCAGAGCCAATGAACTTGGGATAGAGGATGGCAAGAATCAAGGCGAATCACCTAAGGAAAAGCCCCAAATGCTCGATTCGTTGGAGAAACAACTAAAGCAAAAGACTCCCACGTTAAAAGATCCTAAGGCAAGGCTGGAAGCCATTCTAGCCAAAGCACAGATAAGCACCAAGAAAGATTAAAGTCCAAAGATTAGATTGAATGTAACCATGGATGCCTCTGGATTTATGGCAACAAAAATAGCGACACTGATGGTTTGAGAACAAGGAGTAACTTATAACATCTCCACCATTGACTTGGGAGTGGCCACAAGGGAGAAAAAGGTTGTCCACCTCGAGGAATCGGTCACCATGGTGGTGCATCTTATCCAATAGGATAATGTTTCTAAGGAGGAAATCAAAGTAAAAGTGGCTGATTTGACGACCAATATTCAGTAGTGGTCATCCCCGGATGAGCATCGCGCTACATCATCAGCCCCACCTATATAAAGAGAAGATCAACAAATTGGAAAAGAGAAGGAACTTGGATAAGACTATGGAAAATTGGTTTCGACAGGTCTTAGACATAGGTAACACAAGTATCAACTTGGTTGTCTAGATAGAAAATAAGTTCTTGGAAGTGCAAAGGACTCTTGAGGGCATGAGGCAAGTCTGCAAGGGTTTCCCAAAGAAGTACAGAGAAGCCTACCTGAAAATTGAGGTCATACTCGCATTGCCAAGAGAGGTTTGGGAAAAGGAACTGGCCCTCAAAGATGATGACCACTGGTTAGTAGATGTATGAAAGCGGGACTTTGATCACCGAAGGGGAAAGCTGAAGCAGATTCTGGAATAGGTAGTTCTAGATATCAAGTGGGCCAAGGAGACCAGAGAAGAGTGCTCTTGGTACCTAAAGCTAATGGTGGGGTAGGAGCTTCCTACTATGGAAGTTAATCCTAAAAGCATAAAGCCGCACTTCTTAAAGAACATGGAAGATGGGATGTCGGCTGAGATCACTATGAAATTCATGAGTTTTGCGGCCCGAGCCTTCGTCCAGTCAAAAAAATTTCAGAGATAATGCTTCCAAATATGATGACGACTGGAAAAAGATCGTCAACAAATCCCAGGAATGTAGCTACCAGATTTTGTAGTCTGACATCATGGAGCTGGACAAATTCCAGCCATTGATCTTGAGCTTCATGGAGCATCCAACTTTAAACAAGTGCAAAGGCAACCCTCTCATCGATGAAGAATTAGTCAAAGAGTAGCTGCAACAAAGAGAAAACAACAAAAGGATGAAATTGCTACACTGTTTTCACTAGATGACAAAATACGAAAGAGACAAGAAATGTTTTTTAGATGAAATATATTTGGGGTTTAGGTGAGACCCTAGTGTAAAGTGATTCTTGGCCACACAATAGAAGTGAATCTTGGCCACTTATTTTTATTTTTTAAAATAATAAATAGGGCCCTCCTCCTCTCATTTTAGGAGAGTTGAGTTGTTGTAAAGGAATGCTGCATAAATTATAATAGAAAATACAGTCCTTTCCTGGTGTATTTTTGGGTTTCTTTCCATGTTTCATGATTCTTCTCTCCTTAATTAAAACCTCACTTCAAATTACTTTGTTGTTCTAGTTTCCTCCACTTAGTTTTAGTGGATTTAGTTTCTTGTCTTTGGTTATGGAGTTTTTTGTTGTGTGTATGCTTTCCTTGTCCATACTTTTGGTCATTTGCTACTGGTAGGTGACTATGTAAAGTTAGCCTGGAATTTAATTTCATAGCTGCTCCTTAAACTTTGTCTCTATTCACATTTACATGGCAAATGAATAATGAATATCTATAGTCCTTAGAAGATAGCATAGATTTCATGACATTGTGAGAATTCAGATTAAGTGATATACTATTTAAGGAAACTATCCATAGTAGGAACCTCCATTATCATTGTTCATCAGTAATTGCAGGTCTAGGAATCATCCTTCTTCCCTACCCTTTTTCCTTCCTTTTTAAGAAACAACCTGTGTTAAGGTTCATTGCACATTGTAAAGCTTAACCTGATTAAACAATAGAGTCCAAGACTGTTGCTTGAACCTACAGCAAGGTGCACTAATTTCCCATTTGAAGGACTCCATTCATTGATCGAATTCTCTGACAACTTCAAACCATGTAAGACCGCCTTGTGATTCTATAAAATCAAATAAAGCAACTTAAAAATTCCAACCACTCTCAAGACTTGACATATTGTTCTGAAGTTTGATTGTGGAAGATTTTCTTTCAAGAGAGGTGATGCACACATGCATCACCTATGTTGTGAAGTGCATAAGAAAACCATCCACATTTTTAAGAGTTGGGGGATTAGGGTTGCGGGTAGAGGGTAGAGTTTTAACGGCAGAGGGTAGAGGGTTTATAGGTTAGGCTTTAAGGGTTTAGGGTTAAGGTATTAAGAAGTTATATAGTAGAGGGTATAGGGGTTGAGAGATTAGGGTGTAAGGGTTGAGGGATTAAGAGGGTATAGGGGTTGAGGGATTAAGAGAGTATAGGGGTTGAGGGATTAGGATTGAAGGCTTGAGGGTTTAGGGATAATGGTTGGGGTTGAGGAATAAAGAGGGTATAGGGGTTGAGGGATTAGGGTTTAAAGGTTGAAGGTTGAGGGTTAAGGGTTGATGGTTGAGGGATTAAGAGGGTATATGGGTTGAGGGTTGATGGATAAAGAGGATATAAGGGTTGAGGGATTAGACTTTAGGGGTTGAGGATTAAGGGTTGAGGGATTAATAGAGTATACTAGTTGATGGATTAGGGTTTTAGGGTTGAGGGTTGAGAGAGAAGGGTTGAGGAATTAAGATGGTATAGGGGTTGCAGGATTAGGGTTTAAAGGTTGAAGGTTGAGGGTTTAGGGATTAAGGGTCAAGAGGGTTGAGGGATTAGGATAGAGATTTTACTAAGTGGGTTTAAGGGTTGGGGTGTTAGGGTTGAGGGTAGAGGGTACAGGATTGATGGTAGAGGGTAGTGGGTTTTTGGGTTAGGGTTTAATGGTTTAGGGTTTAGGGTTGAGGGATTAAGAGGTTATAGAGTAGAGGGTATAGGGGTTGAATGATTAGGGTTTAAGGGTTTAGGGTTGAGCGATTAAGAGGGTATAGAGGTTGAGGGATTAGGGTTTAAGGGTTGAGGGTTGAGGTTTGAGGGATTAAGAAGGTATAGGGGTTGAGGGTTTAGGGTTGAAGGATTGAGGGTTCAATGATAAGGGTTGATGGTTGAGGAATTAAGATGGTATAGGGGTTGAGGGATTAGGTTTTAAAGGTTGAAAGTTGAGGGTTCAGGGATTAAGAGGGTATAAGAGCTGAGGGATTAGGGTTTAAGTTTTTGATGGTTGAGGGTTGAGGGATTTGGGATTAAGGGTTGATGGTTGAGGGTTAAGAGATTAAGAGGGTATAGGGGTTGAGGGATTCGTATTTAAGGGTTGAGGGTTAAGGATTAACTTGGTTGAGGGTAGAGGGTTTAGGATATAGGTTTGATGTTTTAAGGTTGAAGTATTAGGTTCAGGGTCCAATGTAAGGCGTAGAGGGTATAGGGTATAGGGTTTAGGGTTTAAGGATTGAGGGTTGAGGGATTAAGTTTTGAGGTTTGAGAATTGATGGTTGAGGGTATAATGTATAAGGTATAGGGTATAGGGAAGAGAGTTGACGGCTTAAGGGTCAAGAGGTTTGAGGGATTAGGGTAGAGAATTTACTAAGTGGGTTTAAGGGTTGGGGGATTAGGCTTGAGAGTAGAGGTTACAGGATTGATGGTAGAGAGTAGAGGGTTTACGGGTTAGGTTTTAAGGGTTTAGGGTTGATGGATTAAGAGGTTGTAGATTAGAGGGTATAGGGGTTCAGGAATTATGGTTTAAGGGTTGAGGGTTGAGGGTTGAGGGATTAAGATGGTATAGGGGATGAGGGATTAGGGTTGAGGGGTTGAGGGTTGAGGGATTAGGGTTCAAAGGTTGAAGGTTGAGGGTTGAGGGATTAATGGTCAAGATGGTTTAGGGATTAGGGTAGAGATTCTACTAAGTGGGTTTAAGGGTTAGGGGATAAGGGTTGAGAGTAGAGGTTAGAGGATTTATGGTAGAGGGTAGAGGGTTTACGGGTTAGGGTTGAGGTATTAAGAGTTTATATAGTAGAGGGTATAGGGGTTGTGAGGTTATGGTTAAAGGGTTGAGGGTTGAGGGTTGAGGGATTAACAGGGTATAGTGGTTGAGGGATTAGGGTTGAAGGGTTGAGGGTATAGGGGTAAGGGTTGAGGGTTGAGTAATTAAGAGGGTATAGGGGTTGGGGGATAAGGGTTGAAAGGTTGACGGTTGAGGGTTGAGGAATTAGGGTAGAGAGTTTACTAAGTGGGTTTAAGGGTTGGCAGATTAGGGTTGAGGGTAGAGGGTAGAGGTCTTATAGGTTAGGGTTTAGGGTTTAGGGTTGAGGGACTAAGAGGTTATAGAGTAGAGGGTATAGAGGTTGAGAGATTAGGGTTTAAGGGTTGAGTGTATAGGGGTTGACGGATTAGGGTTTAAGGGTTGAGTGTTGAGGGTTGAGGGATTAGGGTCGAAGGGTTGAGGGTTAAAGAATTACGAGGGTATAAATGTTGAGGGATTAGGGTTTAAAAGTTGAAAATTGAGGGTTGAGGGATTAAGAGGATATAGGGGTTGATGGATTAGGGTTTAAGGGTTGAGGGTTTAGGGTTGAGGGATTAAGAGGATATAGGGGTTGAGGGACTAGGGTTTAAGGGTTGAGGATTGAGGGCTGAGGGATTCATGTTTAAGGGTTGAGGGTTAAGGGTGTAGGGTTAAGGCTTTACTTGGTTGAGGGTAGAGGGTTTAGGATATAGTTTTGAAGGTATATGGTTGAAGGATTAGATTTTGTTCCAATGTAAGGGGTAGAGGGTTTATGGTTTAAGGATTGAGGGTTGAGGGATTAAGGGTTGAGGGTTTAAGGGTCAAGAGGGTTGAGGGATTAGGGTAGAAGGTTTAATAAGTGAGTTTAAGGGTTGGGGGATTAGGGTTGAGAGTAGAGGTTAGAGGATTGACGGTAGAGGGTAGAGGGTTTACGGGTTAGGGTTTAAGGGTTTAGGGTTTACGATTGAGGGATTAAGAGTTTATACAGTATAGGGAATACGCATTCATGGATCATGGTTTAAAGGTTTTAGGTTGAGGGTTGAGGGATTAAGAGGGTATAGGGTTTGAGGGATTAGGGTTTAGGATAGAGAGTATTATGTTGAGGGTAGAGGGTAGAGGGTTTTAGATTTTAGGGTTTAAAGGTTTAAGGGTTGAGGTTAACCCTCTATCCTGTATCTCTCTCTCAGTTTGTCTCTCCCTCCCTCTACACATCCATCTCTCCCACTATGTCTTTCTCCCACTCTACCCTTCTCCCACTCTCCCACTCTCCCACTCTCCCACTCTCTTACCACTCTCTCTTTCTCCCACTCTCCCCCAATCTCTCTTTCTACCACTCTCCCCTCTCTGCCTCTCCCTCCCTCCCTCCCTCTCTCTCTCTTTCTCTCCCACTATACCTTTCTCTCCCACTCTCCCTCTCCCTCTTTCTCTCCCACTCTCTCTTTCTCTCCCACTCTTCCTCTCTCCCTCTCCCTCCCTCCCTCCCTCCCTCCCTCTCTCCATCTCTCTCTCTCTTTCTCTCCAACTCTCTCTTTCTCTCCCACTCTCTCTTTTTCTACCACTCTCCCTCTCCCTCTTTATGTCCCACTCTCTACCTCTCTCCCTCCCTGTATATCTTCATCTCTCCCACTATCTCTTTCTAACCTCCTCCTCCTCTCTCCATTCCTCCTCCACTCCTCCTCCTCTCTCAATGTCCCTCTCTCTCTCCCTCTTTCTTTCCCACTCTCTCTTTCTCTCCCACTCTCTCTTTCTCTCCCACTCTCCCTTTCCCTATTTATCTCTCACTCTCCCCTTTTCTCCCTCGCTATCTATCTTTATCTCTCCCAATATATCTTTGTAACCCTCTCCCTCTCTCTCCCTCTCTCCCTTCCTCCCTCTGTCCCTCTCTCGCTCTTTTTCTTTCTCTCCCATTATATCTTTCTCTCCCACTCTCCCTCTATCACTCTCTCTACCTCCCTCCCTCCCTCCCTTCCTGCCTCTCTATCCCTCTCTCTTCTCTCTTTATCTACCACTCTTCCTCTCTCCCTCTCCCTCTTTCTCTCCCACTATCTCTTTCTAACCTCTCCCTCTCTCTCTCTCCCTCCCGCCTCCCTCCCTCTCTCTCCTCCTTTCTCTCCCACTCTTCCTCTCTACCTCTCCCTCCCTCACTCACTCTCTCTTTCTCTCCCACTCTTCATCTCCCTATTTCTCTCCCACTCTCCCCCTCTCTCCCTCCCTATCTATCTTCATCTCTCCCACTATCTATTTCTTCCTCTCCCTTTCCCTCCTCTCCTCTCTCCTCCCTCCCTCCCTCCCTACCTTCCTACCTCCCTGCCTCTCTCTCCCTCCCTACCTCCCTGCCTCTCTCTCCCTCCCTCCCTCTCTCTCCCTCTTTCTCTCCCACTCTCTCTTTCTCTACCATCCCTCCTCTCTCCGTCTCCCTCCATCTCCCTCTTTCTCTCCCTCTCTCTCCCTTCCCTCTCCCTCTCTCTCTCTCCCTCGTTCTCTCCCACTATCTTTCTCTCCCACTCTTCATCTCTCCCTCTCCCTCCCTCCCTCACTCACTCTCTCTTTCTCTCCCACTCTCGCCCTCAAATTTCACTCCCCCTTTGTCCCTCCCTATCTATCTCCATATCTCCCACTATCTCTTTCTAACCCTCTCCCTATCCCTCTCCCTCCCTCCCTCCATCCCTCCCTCCCTCCCTCCCCCTATCTCCCTCTTAGACAAAGAGGGACACAAAAATATATTAGTAAAACCATATTTCATATAACCCATGTGTGTTTTGAAGAAGTAGAGATGCTACCATTTTAGGAAGAAATAATGCACTCACATTTTGTATTCCACTAAAAATGATAAAAAATATAAATATACCCATGATGTCAAGGCCCAAATTCTTCATATTCTCCTGGTTCTGCGCATGCTCCAACAAAAAGTAGTCTTTTGATGATGTTGTTAAGTGTGCAAGAATGTTTTTCACATTCCATCACCTTTTCCATTATCTTTCTACCACCTTTGCATGAAATATGATATTTTCCACATTGAAAGATATAATATAAATTGAAGTTTAAATTCCCTTGAAAAATAATATACAATTGAAGTTTGGAGGGTAACAAAATTTTGAACAAGTCGTATTTTTGAGGAGTTTAAAGAAAGAAAAAGCTAAGCCTACATGACTAGGTTGAACTCCTCCATAATTTGAAAGTTTTCTTTTTTAGGTATGTGTAGTCTTTACACATTTTCTTTCATTCTATTATGGATTGCTTTCAATTTTGTTTATCATTATAACCTTACATTGTCAATACACATTTTAAACCTCCTAATGATTCCCATACATTGAAAATGTCTTAATGACCAGGTCTTACGACATGGTGATACCCAAAATTGAATCAAATTTCAAAATGGAAGCATAGATTGTTAAGGTGCTCCTACACCACAAACTTATCAAACACTCACAATGCCATTACACTCATTTTTATTGTAACTTACATGATATTTCTCTTATTTTCCTTTAAAATCAACTACCCCAACATATATAACTATATTTGTAACTTCTTAACTAACTTATCTCTTCACAACTTTTCCAAAAAATGTAATTTTTTACAAATTTCCGTGCTTCCTTTTTGAGCCTATCTTGCAATCATGGCATGGAACATTACCACTTTTCTTTAAGTTATTATCGATTGAAAAAAAGCATGTCACATTTGTCTATGCTAGGTTAAATTTTGAATAGGATTATTGTAAGTATTATTTAAAAGAAAGCCTTAAATGACATATATTTTAAATTAACTTGAATGGATACAATTTTTAGGAACTAATATTTGTCTCATTACTATGGTATAAATTAAATTATCCGTCATGCTAAAGAAAAAGACAAAGAGGAAACTAACAGACAAAGAGAATAAAACCTTCAAAGAAAATGAGAGAGTTTGGGTGGTGGCATATTGTGAAAAGAAGAAATTGGAAAAGATTGACGAAAACAAGCCAATTGAAGAGGAATTGTACCCGTAAAAAAAATAACAAGAATTGGCAACACAAAAGGAACAAATGCAAAAGCATTATTGTAAGACAGATTCAAAAACCATAGTTAGAGACACACCGTCTATGAAAAGTGAATATTAAGGGATAACATTAAGCACAAGAGAATATCGAGGGACACCATCTAGCAGAAGTGAATATGGGCGAACACAATCTAGTGCAAGTGAATCTGGAGGGATAACATCTACCTCAAGTGAATATTGTTGGACACCATCCAACACATCTCAAGTTGAGAGTACATCATCACTCGGATTTGAAAAAGAAGGTATGCCATCATCCCCACGTGAACCTCAAGGTATGTCTTCTTCTCCACCCTTGATCAAAGGTATGCAATCTATCTCACCTCAATTAAATATTTATGAAATTCCTAATATTGACATGTATGTACCTAGGAGAACACCACCTATCATTTTCCGTAGAAAGCCAAAGTATTCGATTAATATTGATGATGAGATTTTGTAGCACATGGAAGGTAATATTTCAATAAACACTATTATAAGATATGCTGAGAAGATTTGGGAATGATTATTTGAAAGACTAGGACATGTCCAGGATCATCATGGAAAAAAAAGGCCCTTAAGTGGCAATAAAATTTAGAATAATCAAAGTTAGACAACTTGACGTAAAAATTTGAGTAAGTTAACTATATAATTTCAAAAATATGTAAGAATAGAATCTATTGCAAATTGAATTTATTTTCTAAAATACTAGGTTTATTCTTATTTAAAAAAAATATTTGGTGAAAATTTGAAATTTCAATGCAGTAGTACTTGAATTTAAGGGAAAAAATAAGAAGTAGTTGTCTGTCTGACCACCATAACCACAATAAATATATAATAATTTTTTATAAGATTCTAGATATAAGTATAAGACTCATGTCTCGATGTGATGCATATTTTTTTATAATTTTTTTCCAAGTAAATAATTAATTATGAATTTTTTATTACAACTTTTTAAAAATATGAAAAATCGTACGTATGACCACCTTAACTTGATCAAAATGTCATGAAATTCAATTATTATTTTTAATCCTATATTATGTGAAGCATAGAATGCGACACATGTTTCAAATTCAAAAAAATTGATACACTTTGAAAGCTATAAATATTTTTCAATAATCCTATCAATCACAACTTTAGTTGAAATTCAAATAGAAAATGAATAATAATTATTTATTAAATTCAAAGTAAAGAAAAAATTATATTGGTGGAAAGCTAAGAATCTCCTTTAAAAACCCTTTTCATTTCATCAATTTTGGGTAAAAAAAAGGTCGCTAGCCACATGGGCCATCATATCACTTACATATCACCACTTTTTGGCCCATCATGATCCTACACATACCCACTAAATGAGACTTCAAGATTTCAACTATCTGTTGAAATGATGCGGGGTGTAAATTCTAGGAACATTATAAATACTCTTGGGTTGAGAACATTAAATGCATCGAGTGAAGACACTATTGTAAAGAATCTAATGGATGTTGATGGGAGTGTGGGTAAGACCTCACACTCAAAGGGTAGTAATGTCAGCTGATGTGTCATTACATCAATTTTTGTAAGCTATCAAACAAAGTGAGATCATCTCATTAAAAAAATGAGTGAATACATGATAATTAGTAGAATTTTTTTATCAAGAGCCATTGAAAGATGACAAAGAATTGAGGGCAATGATTCAAATGAATAATGGGCATTCTCGGGAGACTATCACAAAAATATAAAGAAGTTGTCAAATCCTTGAGAACACTAATTGAAGATTATTGGAAGAATAACACAATGCCATCTCTGAATCAAAGGGATGTGGTAAGAAGGAGAATTAGTAGTTGGAATCGTGAGCTACATCCAAAGAATTTTTTGGATATGACTCAAACACAATTTTTTTGAAAATTTTAAAATGATTATCCTCAAATTATTATTTCTCAAATATTTTTTTAAATTCTTAAACCTTTTTATGTCAAGATAAATCACACACGAACTACTTTTTGTTGTAGACTACATATTAAATTTTCTAACCATGATGATATTTATCATTCTATATGTGTAGATTTGCATAATAACGATGTTTTGCAAGATTGTGGCATAGAAGCCCCACCAAAATCTTCAAGAGATTTGTTATCAAAAAAATTATGTGAAATAGAGGATGGCCAAATATTCTACAAGACAACATGCTTGGATGGATCATTCGAGCGTTGCGGTGGCTTCCACTGTATGCCAATATGTCAACATATGGAAAGCACAAATGAGGTGGGACAAAAAACTAGTAGAGTTCAGGAAGTATAAAAAAGTGGCATATGCTACAAAAGATGGGTCTCAAAAAAAAAGAATGATTTGGTTATTGAGAAGATTCTAGTGTACAAGTTTATGTCCATGTTTCATGACAATATACTGCCTATGTATGCAATGCATACCCATAGAGCCTAATGGTTGGACACACAATTCAAGCTATGCAAGGACACCTTTCCAGTTGGAAGCATAATATCATTGGTTGACGTTGCGGATAACTACACTCTACAACAACAACATGAGGTGAAGTCACAGTATTACAACTACACATAGGTTTCAATATTTGTGCAAATAGAATTCAATCATACATCTGATAGTATAGAGGACCAAAGGAAGGTATTCAGGTAGTACCACTTTTACTTTAGTGATGATCACACACATTCTTCATAATTTGTGCAAGGTTTATTCCAAATGTTCTATAGTGGTTTGGCTCAGAGGGGCATAAAATATGATTGACACATAATATGGTCTAATAACAATGTAGCACAGTTCAAGAAGTCAAATTATGTTAATGTTTCTTGGATTGGATCATTGTTGGGAATAATTGGTGAGTTTTGATCATGAGTGAAAAGTGGCTCTTAGCATGTGTTGATTTGATCTTCGGAGGAGATGGAAACATCTTCAAGGTGTTATTTGATGGATAGATCTTGATCATCGTTTTCAACAATTGTGGTGGGGAGGTTTTTAATGCTATCACTAATGGTTGAACTCTGATTATTGTCCCCAATAGCTATTAGCTTTTGATCAATCAGATCTTGGATGATATTTTTAACCCAAATAGAATTCGATGATGTTGTCCCTTTGTGTTGTAACAATCACAACAGTGCTTCTCATCATACCCTAGTGGTTTCACCATGTGCTCTTGATAATTTACATAAACAACGATTTTAGTGAGATTTTCTTGTACCAACCATTGCAGGACCGATTTGATTGGTTCCCCAAGTGGTGTGTATTTTTGTTTGTTATCTTGTGATATTTTCACTTTAAATTGACCTTGTGGTGAGTGATTGTGGGGATGTAGTGATTGATCTTTGAGATGTGTTGATTCAGTTCGTTGTTGATGTGGTTGATCTCGATATCCAATTTTTTGACATTGGAGATATTGTTCCTAATGTGGTTGTGGAGATAGCTCAATTCTTTGATGGCATGGTTCAACCAATGGAAGAGTGTATTGCTTTTGGGGTGGAGATAATTGTTGGTGATATGAATCAATGAGTTTCTTGAGTGTAGAAATTTTTTTTCACAGGATTTGACCTTGACATTCTTGATATGGGTAACTTTGTTTTTTAGCAAGAAGATTCAAAAGGCATCCTTGTCGTGTTTTCCTTGGATCATAGACAAGTTTATTCTGATTAATGCTCTGATTTGGTGTGTTGTTTTGATTTGGCATTATAGGTTGAATTTAAAAATTTCTGTGGTTGAGAATCATATTTCTTGGGTTTAGGTAACTTTGATTTTGCATTGAATTACCTTGAGATCGATCAATACCTGGATTCATCAATATACTACCTGGATTTTGAACAACATTGCTTTGAATTGTAAGCATATCTATCCTAAATTTTACCAAGTGCAGACTTGATATGTTCATGTTTGGAAAAATTGTATTTGGAATGCATGGATTTGGTGGGATAATGTTGTTTCCTTGAAGATTCATGCATTGATTGTTCGATTGACAGATTTGTAGGTTTGGAATCTGATTTAAATATACTAGTGGGAAAGGTGGTCCAACATTTAGATTGGGCATACTCACATTATTTTTACCATTGATGTTTGTAGGAGATACTGATCCCATGTATGAATTGTAAAAATGAGTTTCGATAATCAATTGGCATTGTGGGACTTGGATAGTTTTGTTGACTTGGATTACTCATTATGTATGAATCAAGTTTATATTCCATGTTTCTCTTGTCTTTTGAACTTGTTTCAATAGTCAACCTCTATGGTGTTTAGGACCAATGATGAGATGAATGATGATAGGGGTGAATGATATGGGTGTTTAAACTTTTAGGAACTTTGGATCAATGCTAAACTTTAGGAATTCATTTTATTTGATTTTGATTGGTTGATAGTTTGACTAAGTGTGTTAAGTCAAACGAGGTGAAAATGGATTGGATAATTTGACTAAGTGTGTTAAGTAAAACAAGATGATAATGAACTTGTAAACCCTAGGAAGTTATGTTATCCTAGAGTAAAATCGTACAAAAGGATAATTTGGCTAGGTGTGTTAAGCCAAACAAGGTGATTTTGAACTTGTAAACCTTAGGAAGTTGAGTTATACTAGAGGTAAATTCACTCAAGGGGATAGTTTGAATAAGTGTGTTAAGTTAAACAAGGTGATTATGGATTGGATAATTTGACTAAGTTTGTTAAGCCAAACAAAGTGATAATGAACTTGTAAACCCTAAGAAGTTGCGTTATCCTAGAGTAAACTTGTAGAAAAAGGATAATTTGGCTAGGTGTGTTAAGCCAAACGAGGTGATTTTGAACTTGTAAACCTTAGGAGGTTATGTTATCCTAGAGGTAATTCACTCAAGAGGATTGATAATAAGACGAAGTGTGTTAAGTCAAATAAGGTGATGTTGATTTTTCGTAAAGTCTAGCATAAGTGATGTTTTCAAAGTTCCCAAGAATTTGTTTGTGAGATGGGATTTGATTGATTTTTGAGGGATGGGTGAAGTGTTTGACTTGATCCTAGATGAACTTAAGAGCAGCTGTTGAATAGACCAAGATATTGAAGAACATTCTTTTCCCTAAGAGTAATTCAACCAAAATACCAATGTTTGCATGAAAACCATATGACCACAAGATACCAAGCACATATGAGGGGTCCAATTGATCTTTGGCATGCTGAGTTTTTCTACAGGCTGATTAATTATGGGTTGATTAGTTACAAGCATCTTGAAATGGAAACATTATGTCCTAATAAATTCAACTCCTTACATGCAATAATGTTAGGCATCTTTCTAATCAGCATTTGATGGGAAATGTGGTCGATGTTTATTCACTGTCTAAATCAGTCAATTGATATAATGCCTATTGGCATGCAAGTCATTGTTTTCTCATGGTTTTGAAAAGGCATTATGAGTGTGAATTTTTGTTGGCATGATTGACTTTGGTAAGACTGCAGACTTTAAGGTCTTACCACGGTACCACTGGCAGTTAATCCAGTCACCATGGTAGTGCGGTGAAAACGACTAGCGGCATGCAAGAAAGCTACCACTACACCACGGGTTGTCAAAAGGAAAACTATGGTAGTGTGGTGGAAGCGACTAGCAGCATGCAAGAGAACTACTTCTATACCGCGAGCTATCACAATTGTCACTAAGGTAGCACAGTGGAAATGGTTAGTGGTATGCAATGAGCTACCACTATACATCAAGAATTCTGAAGGGAGACCATGGTTGAGCGGTAAAGAAGCCATAACCGTTAGTTCTAGTCACTGCTATACCACGGGTGAAAAAAATCATGGGTAAGGTAGCACACTTGAGGAATAAAATCATGTGTTGGTTCTTTTAGGAAGCTTAGTTCATTATTTCACTTCTCTTCTTTGAAGGGTTTGGAACCCTAGTCTTGCCACCACCATGGAATCACTCTCTCATTAAGTTTACTTTGCATGTTGCTGGTTTATTGACAACATATAGGAAATATTGGAAGACCATGACAATGGTCGATTCACCTGCTAGTCTCCTGCCATCATGTAAGAGCTCAAATAAGGGAGAAGCTCGGGCTCCTAAGCTACTCTATAGGTCTAGTAAAATTGGTACATGCAATACTTATTTTGATATTGTCAGGTATTCATTTTTTCAATTGGTTTTCCGAACTGTTACTTTTAAATGGAAGGTGGAAATTAGGTTAAATATTTTCTTTGTCAGAACTAAAAAGATTGCATATAATAGTAACTACATTTTATAATAGATTTAACATATCAGTTTTATGAAACAGTGGTATTTGTTTGGGGGAAATCATGATGAATTTGAATCTATTCAGTCTCTTACCTAGATGCTTTCATAACGGTTTCTCAATGCATCATTTTGAATTTTTGATTACATTGCATTTGAGTCTTTGGTTACACTGTTGTTGCAGTTGGTTTTTTGAGGGTATTGTTCATGAATTTCATACATGCTTTAATGGTTCTTGTCTTTAGCACTGCTTGTGTAGGATGCTTTGCTTGGTATTCCTGTCAGAAGAACTTCTTCATAGTGATCTTTCACACATGGACACTGCAACACCTAGCACTATTGGTCGATTGAAGTTTGGTAACTTGATAATCATCTTTGTTTTATTCTCGGATATAGAAAAATGAGTAATTTTCGTAACCTTCCTTGAATGTAATGATGAAATCTATAATCCAAAGAAAACATAAAGATTAGGGCTTTATTCTTATTGAAAAACCTAAAAACACAATGAGACAACAAAAGTGAAATATATATTAGTTTTGTATCAGATATAGAGAAGAATTTTTTTCCAGAAAAATGGGAAAACACAGTCTATTAACTTTTTTGAACAGTGTCATAAGAAAAGGATAAAAATAGAAAGAGAGAGTTAATTGTTTGATGAAAAAAAATGGGAAAAGTATGAAACAACAAGGGAAACAAAGAGATCCTCTGTATCATTGTATGATTTACTAAAACATTAAAGGGGTTGGAAATCCTTGAGATTAGTGTCTCTAAATGAGGGGTTGGTGCTCCTTGATATTAGTCTCTAAATGAGGGGATGGCTCTCCTTGAGTTGGTGCTTAGAAATTAGCCTATAAGGAATTGTAAGGAATGGTTTTGAAATTAAGCCAGTAAGGCAGTTTAGGATTAGTTTTTCTACCCTAGGAGGGTTTTCCACTTGACAATTTATGTGTCTCTCATTTTTGTGATTTATGTTTATCTTGCATAATATTTCTTACAATCACTTATGTTATTGTTCTCATTCAGTTTGTCAATGCTCTAATACTATAAGGTTGCTTAAAAGTTTAATGTCAGTTTTCTCAAGTTTTTCATGAAAATTTATATTGTGCAAATCTAATGTAGAATGTCTCTCATAAAGTGAATTAACTTCAGCATTATGTGCTCATTATATGAATACTCAAAATTTTTTCAAAAGATAATCAAAGTTGCATATTTAGAAGTTTTATAGTTCTATTGATAAAGCACAACAAGATTTTTCATAAATCTTTTATTGAAAAATATCATATGATGCTTTTAATATGGGTTGTAAATGTTAGTCAAGTCTCATGTCAATTTGATCTAAAGTATTAATGTTCACTTTCTTACACAATTCTGTCACTTTGGGTTAAATGAGTAAATGTTTCATTATGATTTCAAAGTTAAAAGTTAAAATTACTCCACTCTGATTCACCCCGCCCCCTCTCAAACTGAATCCACTTCCAACAAGTGGTATCAAAGCATAGGTTTTGGCATTATGTTTCATACCTAGGATTGATTCTGGTCTTGGAAGTCTATTTTTGTGTGTCATGGAGTATTCCTCATGGCTAAGTGAAAAAGGAACAAAGGTCAAAATAAAGCTACTTATGTAAAGCAAACAATTGATAAATAAACCTTTGCCAAGTCCAGTGAAGTTTTGTCTCAAGAATTACCCCTACCAATTAATACTAAAAGTGATCCTATAGTTGGTGAAGAAGATCACTTAGTAAGTGACTTTGAGCAAGAATTTGGCAAAAAGGATTGTGAAGTTGATGAGTTCGAAGCTGATTTGGAGGCAGAACTATTTGTTTCCTTAGATGATATTAAGAGGATTAGAAAATAAAATCAGGATCTAAACATGAAATAGTTTTTTCTACTACAAATTGAAAGTCATTTACAACAAAGAAAACATGAAGACTGAAGGTTGATCTTGGTAACCATATTGCTGCTACTCAATCAGAAGAGAAATAGGTTAGGACATAAATACCATCAAGATCTTAGTTTATCAGGTATAACCACTCTCAATTTCATGGCTATTGTTATTGTTGTAATGCTTATAGACATAGAGCAAGAAACTGTTGGATGAATAAAACTCATAATCATGAGAGATATGTCAAGAGAGGTTCATACAATGCACCTAGAAGAAATTATTCTCACTATGGTCTAGAAAATACTATTATATGTTATAGGTGTAATGGGTTTGGACTCAGAGCACAATGGTGTAAGAATTTTTTTATAAAGCCATCTAGGGATTACATATTCAGAAAAAAGGAAAAGAATATCATGAGTAAGGAGAAGACAAAGCCTATACAAGTACGGAGAAGAAAGAAATAAAGAAAAAGGAAGAAATAAATCTTGTGCATGTTGTACAAGAATTATTTCTAAGCCTTTGAAAGGTAGTATGAAGATAGGAGGAGATGATTAATGCATTTTGAATAAACCCCTTTGATATCAAATAATAGGTAGTAGAATTTTCTTGTAATGTATTTCCTGTCCCAGAAGGATCAATATTTTCTTTGTACTTATCATAAAAGGTGATGGTTTGTATTACTCAAGAGATTCATGAGGTTAAGATGCTTGAACAGTGAAGCAATGTTCATTTTGTCTTTGTCATCAAATCTTGTTTTGTTTTCTAGTTTGAAACCATATCCAACAACAACTTGATAAAATTTAGTGCCTTGATTTATATGAATATTTTCCGAGCAATAGAGCATGTTAAGATAGTGAGTTGTTTGAGGTATTAATTGAAATATTGATAGAGGCAATTAGTTGAAAAGCATTAACAGTAAATGCTAAGTTCTGAAGTGTTGTGCTTAAAAAACATGAAAAACATACTAATTATTTTCTATAAAATTAGTTCTTTGGAGTTGTGGTTGCCAGTGTAGCATTTTTGACATTGATTATGTTGGTATAGAATATGCGTGCTCAAGAATAGATAATCAACATTGATATAATTTTGGGTATTCTTGGATGAAAAAGATTCCAGTATGCATCTAATGATCAATTTTTTCTCTTGACAGTTACATGATACTCATAGTTTGGTGACTTGAGACTTGTGTAGTGGACTATATGCGATAGATTTGGCTACTTTGTGCTATTCTAGTAAAAGATGTTATTTTGGTGTAAAGGATGTTATTCTGAAGAGAAAGGTTATTTGCAATGAAAATGTGCTAGCCTAATTATCTTACTATTCGTTCCCTAAGTAAGTATTGAATATGCAGTGGTATCTACTTGCTTGCTGATGTATATAAATCTGGTTTGGCAGTAATATACTTAAGTGTTTCATTTTCCAATGAATTTGATCATCATACCTTGTTTTATTATGATCATGGAGAAATGTGCAGTAAGTTATTGTATCAATGATAAAGAGTCACTAATTAAAGAATTTGGCACTTTTTTCAATAAGATTTAGAAAAGAAATAATGTCTGATAGATCAAAAAGGATTTTTTAAAGATTATTTGTTGGGGGAGCTTGGTTCTATGGTTGCTCTCTTACAACTTGCTTATCATTTTTTGTTGCTCTAATTGTATTTTCAATTGGTTTCATTGGTTGTTTGGATTTCAAATGTTCATCATGGTTGCTTATCTTTGGTAACTATACTGGATTTCATGACACATTTACATAATCTGGGTGGTACATACTATGATCAGTTGATTCTTGGTTCACATGTTTCATGGCATGCACTTAATTTTTATATGTTGGTATTGATGTTTGACCATATGCTCATTATAGTAAGATATGCATTTGTGCATGGTTATTGATACTGATAACATAGTGTTTACAGTTGACAATGGAGAATGAAGTTTAATATGACCAAAAGGTGGAAAACTTGGCCTTTGTGAGTAATTTTGGTTATGAATCTCTCACAAGTTGCTTGGTTTGTTGTTGTTAGTTTGTTAGTAATTTTTTTTTTCTCTTCATGTCAAACCTGAGATTGATACATTTGTTTAAATCCATGACATTAAGATGATATCCATTGGCATTCATGGTGTGGAAACTTACAAAACTTATTTCTCAGGATACATGCTTCCTATTCATATTTCTCATTCACAGATGCTTATGTTTTTTTGTTGGATTGACAATGAGAATTATTCTACAGGTTGTTCAGGATCATGAATTCAGTTTATGTTACTAATCACAGTTTTGCATGGGAATGTATTAGTTTTAGGTACGAATAGGTATATCAAGTGACCATGGTATTGGGTCATTATTTTTTCTGCATTCTTGTTCTATTTGCAGTTCGGTATTGATTAGTTGTTTTACTTCATGAATAAAATGGGGAGAAAATGGTTGTTGTATATCACATATTTCTTCCTTTGTCCTTGTGAAAAAAAGGGGGAGAAAATTATTGTTTAGATGAATCATATTCTTTCCATCAAGGACAAAGGGGGATTTTGTTGACTTCTTTAGTGGCATTTATCCTTGATGTCAAAATTTCCCTAGGTTGGTGCCTAGGCATTTCATAGTCTGGTATTATTATTGCATTTGATAGGAACATTCTCTATTTGGTATCATGTGCAAATCTCAATTGAGGCATTTAGGTTACAGGTTCTATGTTCCATTGTGCAGGTGACATGTTTTTCTTTTGATAACTTGTTCTTTAGTGTTTCACTTGATTACAAATGTTTGGCATGTTCATTTCTTCTACAGGTTGATTAATTATGGCTTGATCAATTAAAAGCATCTTGAAATGGAAACATTATGTCCTAAGAAATTTGACTCCTTCATGCAATAATGCTAGGCATCTTTCTTATTGGAATTTGATGGGAAATGTGGTCAATGTTTATTCACTGTATAAATCAGTCAATTGATATAATGCCTATCGACATGCAAGTCATTGTTTTCTCCCTGTTTGAAAAGGCATTATGGGTTTGATTTTTTTTCGGCATGATTGACTTTCGTAAGACCGTGAACTTTAAGGTCTTACTGTGGTACCACTAGCAGTTAAGCTAGTGACCATAGTAGTGCAGTGAAAATGGCTAGCGGCATGCAAGATAGCTACCACTACACTACGGGTTGTCAGAAGGGAAAATGTGCTAGTGGAGTGGAAGCAGCTAGCGACATGCAAGACAACTACCACTATACCGCGAGTTGTTAGAAGTGTAACCAATGAAGCATATTGGAAATAGTTAGTGGTATGCAAGGAGCTACTGCTACATCGTGGGTAGTTCGAAGGGAGACCGCGGTTGAGCGGTAAGGAAGCGGTAAAGGATGTGGTAACAGTGAGTTCTATTCACCGCTATACCATGGGTGAAAAAAATGATGGGTTTGGTAGTGCGGTTGAGGAAGAAAATTATGTGTTGGTTAATTTGGGAAGCTTAGGTCATTATTTCATTTCTCTTGTTTGAAGGATTTGGAACCCTAGTCTGGCCGCCACCATGGAATCACTCTCTTGGTAATTTTACTTTGCATGTTGTTGGTTTACTGATAGCATATAGGAGAGATTGAAGGACCATGACAATGGTCGATTCACATGTTAGTCTCCTACCATTGGGTAAGAGCTCAAATAAGAGAGAAGCTCAGGCTACTAAGATACTTTGCGGGTGTGGTAAAATTGTTACATGCAAAAAGTATTTCGATATTCTCAGGTATTCATTTTTTTAATTGGTTTGCAAAATTGTTACTTCTAAATGGAAGGTGAAAATTAGGTTAAATATTTTCTTTGTCAGAAGTACAAAGATTACATATAATACTAACTGCATTTTACAATAGATTTATCATATCATTTTTATGAAATAGTGGTATTTGTTTGGGGGAAATCATGATGACTTCAAATCTATTGAGTATCTTACCTGGATTCTTTCATAACGGTTTTTGGATGCATCATTTTGAAGTTTCAGTTACATTGCATTGGATTCTTTCGTTACACTGCTGTTGCAGTTGGTTTTTTGAGGGTACTGTTCTTGAATTTCATACATCCTTTAATTGTTCTTGTTTTTAGCACTACTTGTGCAAGCTACTTGAGAGGACAGGTTTTAGTCTGCCTTCTATATTTGCATAATGCTTGGTATTCCTATCAGAAGAGCTTCTTCATATTGATCTTTTGCACATGGACACTGCAATACCTAGCACTGTTGTTCAATTGAAGTTTGGTAACCTGATAATCATCTTTGTTTTATTTTATGATATAGAAAAACAAGAAACTAGGTATGTGCAGGATCATCATGGAATAAACAAGCCCTGGAGTGACACTAAAAATGCAGAAAATTAGAGTCAGACAACTTGACGTAAAAAGTAGAATAAGTTATCTATATTATTTCAAAAAAAATTAAAAATATAATACATAGAAAATTCATTGTATTTTCTAAACTACTAGACTTTTTTTTTTTTTTTAAATAAATCTATTTAGTGAAAATTTGTAATTTCAATGCAATAGTATTTAAATTTCAGGGTAAAAACAAGAAGTAGGTGTCTATCTGACTACCCTAACCACAATAAAATGATAATATTTTTTTATAAGATTTTATATATAGGTAGAGGACTCATCTCCCAATGTGATGCATATTTTTTTATAATATTTTTCCAAGTAAATAATTGATTATGAAATTTTTATTACAAATTTTAAAAAATATAAAATCTCGTTTGTCTAACGACCTGTACTTCGTAAAAAATTCATGATTTTTTTTTTTAATCCTATCATATGCAAACCATAGAATTTGACACATGTTTCAGATTCAAAAAATGTGTTACCATTTGAAAGTTATAGATGTTTTTCAATCAGCCTATCAATCAAGACTTTATTCATAATTCTAATAGAAAATGAATAATAATTATTTATTAAATTCAAAGTAAATCATAATTTATATTGGTGGAAATTTGATAATCTCCTCTAAAAACCCTTTTCGTTTTATCAATTTTGGGTAAAAAAAGGGTCGTCAGCCACATGGGCCATCATATGGCTTACATATCATAACTTTTTGGCCCATCATGATCCTCCATATACCTAACTATTGTAAGCTTCCTTGAATGTAATGATGAAATCTATAATCAGAAGAAAATAGAGAGATTAGGGATATATCCTTACTGAAAAACCTAAAATCACAATGAAACTACAAAAGTACAATATAGAAGAGAATTTCTTTTGCTGAAAAATGGGAAAACATGACGTGTTAACTATTTTGAATAGTATCATGAGAAAATGATAAAAATGGAAATAAAGATTTAATTGTTTGATGAAAAACAATGAGAAAGTAGGAAACAAAAAGGGCAACAAAGAGATCCTCTATATCATTGTATGATTTACTAAACCAGTAAAAGGGTTGGTGCTCCTTGAGATTGGTATCTCTAAATGATGGGTTGCTGCTCCTTGCGATTGGTGTCTCTAAATGAGGGGATGGTTCTCCTTGAGTTGGAGCTCATAAATTATCCTATAAGACATTGTAAGCAGTGGTTTTGAAATTAAGCTAGTAAGGCAATTTAGGAGTGGTTTTTCTACCCCAGGAGGGTTTTCCACTCAACAATTTTTGTGTCTCTCATTTGTGTGATTTATGTTTGTCTTGCATAATATTTCTTACAGTCATTTATGTTATTGTGCTCATTTAGTTGGTCAATTCTCTAATACTTTAAGGTTGTTTAAAAGTTTAAAGTTAATTTTCTCAAGTCTGTCATGCAAATTTAGATTGTGCAAATCTGATGTAAAATGTCTCCCATATAGTGAACTAACTTTTGCATTTTGTGGTCATTATATGAATGCTCAAAAATTTTTGAACATAAAGTCAAAGTTGCATGTTATGAATTTTTATAGTTCTATTGATAAAGCACAACAAAATTATTTATAAAGATTTAATTGAACAATATCATATGATGCTTTTAATATGGGTTGTAAATGTTAGTCAAGTCTCATGTCAATGTGATCTAAAGTGTTAAGGTTCACTTTTTTAAACAAATATGTCACTTTAAGTTTAATGAGTAAATGTTTCATTATGCTTTCAAAGTTAAAACTTAAAATTACTCCACTCTGATTCACCTCCACCCCCCCCCCCCTCTTAGAGTGAATCCACTTCCAACATTCCCATGGCATAATTTTAATCTCTACAATATAATCACATCTATACATGGGGCGGCTTCAAAGGACATGACCTTTTGCACCAACAAATAGATAGGATTTTTGGCTTCTAAACAAAAAAAATTTAGTAAGTGCATCTAGGTTAGGGGGTACAATTATAAAATCCTTGTGAGAGCTCTCCTAACCTTTAGAACAAGGTACTTACGCATCATAAAGCTATTGGGGGAGATTTATCATGTGTCGCTTCCCATTGTCCATAGCTTTCATCATGAACACAATTTATATAGCGGTTTGGAAGGGCTTGGCTTTATCCCGTTACCACTTGAGTCATTCCCTTGGGGTGAGTACTTTTTCCCACCAAGGGACGCCCTATAAGGTAAAGAAAAGAAAGTAAGTACATCCGTAGTTCGATCAATCTTTTTTGAGAAACAAAAAGAGAACACTCGTGATGCACTCAACTCACACTTGCAAGATTGGTTCAATTTTTAAAACCCAAATGAAATGTGTAGGTAACCTTTTAGACAATCAATGTTCCTAAAATTCTTTCGGTTCTCAAGATTGATGTGAAGCACACAAGAAGCACATATGCCTTGTAACTTATATTAACTTGTGAAAAACATTTGTTCATTTTAGACCATAAATCCATGATTTCGATTCATTTTAAAGCACCAAAACGAGATGTGAAAGTTGCCTTGTTTAATTTTTAGAACCCAAATTTAAATTTTAAAAGATTTATAATGTTTAGTTTTAATCCAACTTTGAAAATATCAAATTAGTGATTGATTTTAATCACAAATCGAAAAGTGAGGTGGTTTAAAACAAAAAACGAGAGTAGAAAATGGATGCTCTAGATTGTAAGAAAAAAAAAGCATTAAGAAATGATTTTTCATGTTTTATTCTCAATTCTTCCAACTTCAATTAGTTCACTTTTGTTCAATCTCGATGCTTGACTCCAACGCAAACCTTCTTTATGCATACTGATGTAAACACCTTTAAAACATTACAATGTAATTTTTTTAAAAGATTAATGAAGCAGTCTATATTATCACAAATATTACCCTTGTCAAGCAAAGCTTAAGGAAAAATATGATGATGGGCTAGCACTAAGAATTTAATCAACACATGGTGAAAAGTAATAAAAATTCTATGTCAGAATTAGTCAACACGTCGACTAGATACCAAAAGTTCCTTACAGATTGTCCAATCCTAAGATTGTACTTATTGGATGTGGGAGCATGAATGTGTTTATCCTAGAATAAAAAAAAAGGTAATCCTATCGTATTTTTTGATCTTGAGTTGATAAAGTATTTCAAATGGCTACGTAAACCTATTCTTTTTGTTTTTTTTTAGCTAAAATCTCTTAAAAAAAAATCACCCAAATCATTTGTAAATAGAACTCTATTTTAGTAGCAAGAATCAATTCTATACATTTTATATTATTCAAATGTAATCCCAAATATAAACCCGATTTGCATCCTTTGGTTTGCGCGCTTCTGGATTTGTCGACATCTATGAAAAGAAAAAGTATTGCAATGTTCAAAATGCATTAAGCGATAAGAAATTGCAGACCTAACTGAATGAAAATTGACAGCTCAACTATAAATTTAATGACAAACTCAATTGTCTTCAAAAATGAGAAAATTCCCCACTACCTGTCACATTAAATACCTCAAAACTTCTACCTCACCTTTTCAGTCGCACTATTTTGGATGTGATAGAGTTGCCAGACTGAAACCAGATATATGCTAGATACGTCTCTGACACTCAATGTATGTTATTGGATCTAGTGACAGATCACTAAAGAGGGGGAGGTAGTTACAAAATGAAACACGTATATTTCTTGGCTATGAATGGATGGATCCAAAATAGTGGAAATCCCCTATTCTCAGCAGCTTCAAAATCGAATACTTTAGAAAACTTGCTTGTAGCTCCATGTTGAAGCTTCAAAAAAATTTATAACAAGGCACGTGAGGGAAAAGAGAGGAGGAAAGTTGTCCTACTTAATATCCTTCATGGAAATAAATATATGGATCACCAAAAAAAAGGATTATATTGAATTCTTTGAACTGAGTGAATCACATATGCAAATGTGATGACATGGGAAGGTTAGAAAAATAGCGAACATTTAAAGCAGTTATCGTCGATCTAAAGAATAGACAAAGCATGTTAGAAAGAGATGCATACACTAAAAGCAACAAACATAAGGTACCAATTGGCATGTTCGTATTAGCCACAAAAATGTCCATGATTAATTATTTGCAAGATTTGTATTACTCGATCACTGTGAGTCGACACTCCCTAAACAAATTTTAACAGTTTGTGCTGAAGTAATGATGACTTCCACTCTGGTCATAAATCTTGCCTCAATCTGCTCTGGCCAAGGAAACAAAGATAAAATAGTTAAATATAAATAACATATGTTGCCAGTTTAAAGATGACATGATTTGCCAACACCAGATGTTTAATAGAGAATTAAATCATAAAATAATTAGAGTTCTGATAGCACAATTCACAAGACACCAAACAAATTTAATGCTACCAAATAATCTGATCCGATCATCATGTAGTGCACTACACTTGCACCTCAAAGAAGTAGATATGTGACTGAGATAAATGCTTTGATATAATTCCTACAAGATCGAAGATTAAAGCATTTTCTCGAGATTTTGCTAAGAAGATGAAAGATGAGGATGTCATGTCAACCATAAGAGATATTGCATTCACCATCGAGCTTGGGACTATCTCTTCATTGTGATATTGTTTGTCGATCCTCTTCATAAATGCAAAAAATTTTGAGTCACCTATTTCAGAATGATTTTAGGTGCAACCCATTTCTAAAGTGACTGGTCGGTCGATGTGAACCATGGATGTCAATTAAGAGCTAGACCATTTTCACGTGCACAGAGATGAGATAGTCAATCTATGGGGCATAGGGAATAGTAATCCATAGTGTCTTACTAACTACAAGGGGTCAATCTAGTTAGAAATAAACATAATGAAGGCCATCATAGATTAGGGTCATCCCTCTATGATAGATAGAGGTAAAGGATTTGATAGGCTGCAAAAAGTATTTTTTATTCCCTCTAGGCCCCACTATTATCTATACAGCATAAGCTTTGTTGAGATTCTGTTTGGTTTGGAAATACAAAACATTTTGTTTTATTTATTTTTCACACAAAAGAGTATTTTCATTCCTTGGACAACAATAGATTGATCTTCGAGAATCACATACTAGTTCAATAAAATTATCTTGTTTACTGTTTATCCTATTGTTAGTGCATCTTCCTACTTTTGTCAGTGCAGGTGATTGCAAAAATATCAGCCAATGTTAATGTCATAATAATAATAAAAATATTGCAACAACACCAAAATATGAAGAAATTGTGACAGTTATGCAAGTTGTGTGCAATACAAACCCATGAAAATGAATGTACAAACCACTATATTAGAGCCTACTTCTATTTCTAAGGGATTGAAAATGTAATTGAAAGAACTGAGCAACAAAGTTTAACTACATACAAAATATAATCGATGCTCCTTAGTTTCAAATATGCTAAAAGGAACAAAGTTGAATTGACCACACAACCTGGAAATGCAATCTCACTCATCTATAGGAAATGAAACTATCATTTTTATTTATATCTTTAAGAGAATCTAGAACCTAAGAAGAGGATAGTGTTCAACTTAATTATTCTATATTTATCTGTTTAAATGCATGAGCCAACGACCCTCCTTCTAGCGCCATAATGTATATTTCAAACTTTGCAAGAGAGACTTAAACCATTTCCATTTGTTAACACAAGCTAGTTTAAATCAACAAACTTAACATCCCTATGAAATATAGAATCATGTTAAACAATGCAACTAATGAAAACAATGCAAAAAAATGAATCATTCCTATCCCATATTGGATTGGTGCACCTTTGGTATGTGAAGGATCCCTTTCCAAATCCTTGATAAGATTAAATGAACATGATAGACAAAGAGATGCAAATAGAACTCAAGTTGCCTATAGTGAACATGCTCAAATTGTAGACGATAAATAAAGGAGAAAACCCCTTGGATTTATAGGTGAGATTGAAGAGATAAGAGGATAGGTTGTGGAATGTGGGACTAATCACCAACTAGTAGATTCATGCCACTTTTCACCATGTGAATGGGCCATGGTTGTGCAAGTTTTTCCCAATGTGCCCATTTGAAATTTGAAAATGACATTAAATCCATATGGTTTAGGGATTTGGGGGGAAATTTTTTTGCACAAAAAATTCAAACAAAGGGAGTTAATGAGGGTATATTCCTTGGGAATATACCTTGTGAGGAAAATAGAGCTTTTAATAAACCAAAATAACTGATTTACTGTGCAAGTGGGAAAAGCAAGCGGATGGGACATGGGTTTAGATTGAATTAATCATGATTGGGACATTTTGACTTAGACTTTGTGGGTTAAGATAAATCAAAATGGGATGAGATAATGACTATTAGTCATTTAATTAAATGCATTTGATTGAACTAAATGAAGAGAATTTAGGAGGTTAATTAATTAATTTAATTTAATTAATTGAGAAGATAATGATCGAATATGATGTTAATCAATAATTTTAATTTTGCATGTCTACAATGTATATCACCTATATAATTTAATCTATAGGATTGATATTGATAGCATTATTTGGAATAGAATCAATATGTTCATCATCTGTAACAATATTCATGACATCATTCTTAGGTGTGTCACTAGCTTTGAAAAATGAAAACTTATGTTTTGGAATAGGATTGGTAAAGATTTTCACATTTTGGTTTGGAGGGGCAACATACTTATTTCCTTGATCATTAGCACTTGCAACACATAGATGACCAAAATCAATGAGGCCTTGCACAAGATTTTTAAGATGCTTAAAATGTTTTGTGTCATGTCCATATTGTCAATGAAAGTGGAAATAAGCATTTTATTTAGAGTTTGGAGGCAAAGGCTTATTAGGTTCAAGTTGTCTGAGGGGAGGTAAGGTAATCATTTTTTGGTTTAGAATTTGGGACATGGTATTGTAATGCTAGAATAAAACTGTAAAAAAGATTAATCTAATAAAAGCAATAATAATCTAATCCTACACTAAATAAAAAACAACAAGGAAACTAAAAATCATAAATACAAGAAAGAATGATTTTATCGAAAATCTATATAGATCCTTGAATGACCTCAATTGCACTTATCCATTTTGTTGTATTATAATAATTTCCCTTAGGTTTTAACAAGTATGCAAGTAGGACCTATTGATTATTGACTTAGAAAAATATTGAAGATTATATAATTCACTTCCTAAAAGTATAAAGATTTCAGGAGGTGGAATAATGACAAAGGTTGGGTCAATATATAGAAACTTGATTTTTGAATGATCGAATCAGATTCAAAAGATAGATCAATAAGTAAGATTAATCAATGTCATGCGATAGAGATTCAGTGTCAGTAATAACATGAGTGAAAAATTCTACATGATAGAGATTAAATTAAATAATAATTTTATCTAGTGTTGATAGTGTTCAAAATTTAGAAGAACAAGAATTGCATGTGAAAAATAAAGAGGAAACGTTGTGTTCGAAACGCATGAATGAATGAATGAATTAAATAAAGTTATTTAATCATTAGTAGTTTGCACACAAAATAATAATACTAACTGATCTAACGAGAAGGTTTGTTTGTCAAAAATAAGCAGGAGATAACGAACCGATTTAGTTAAATCTCGACTTAAGTGGTAAATGAATAATTAGATAACTAAGCGATTATCTAATCATAGAGGAATATGCCAGGAATAATTATTTTTATGAATTCAAAATTTGCAGATTAAATTAAATAAATAAAGATTTATTTAATTAACTGTCAAAAATTTTAAAGAATAATTAAATAATTCAAAATGAATATTTAATTATAGTTAGAAATGTGATCAAGGGTAAATTAAATAATAATTTATTTAATTTACAAAGGGGATTAATTAATTGTTGACGTAATTAGACAAATGATATTTATTTAATTAATCAAGATTGAAATAAAGGTCATAATGAATTAATTAAATAATTAAATTTATTTAATTAACAATGGATGGGTGTCTTTAGAAAAAAATTAAATAATTAATATTATTTAATCATAACCATGAACATTATAAATGTGTCAAAAATGGTGTCGCAGGGCTAGACCAATTTTCAGTATCTATAATTTTCTCTTCTTTGATGCAATGTTGTTTATCACATTGTCTCAAAGAAAATTTATCAAAAAGTATTCCCTAGTGAAAGGGATAATGATGAGGAGGTAGTGGTATGCCCCCTCGAGAAGAGAGGCAGGTTTGAAGAATAGTAGTGTGCTCTCGAAATGGATGAGAAAACTAGAAGATGAAGGATAAAAGGGTAGAGGAACATAGATAAGGGTGGTGAAGATACAAAAAAGAAGAAATGTTAGAATGAAACACTCTTGCATTAAATTTATTGGGTGGGACATGACACAAATGGATAGTAAACACCATGATATGAGATAGAAAAAGGTGTACAAAGTCATCCACTTGCTAAAATAGATAGTTGCATATAAGAAGTGTCCAGACTCATACTAAGGGAAAAATTGCCCCAATTTTTCTGTCAAGAGAAACCATAGACAACAATCAAAGAAAAAGACATACTCAAGATACATCATTGATCCTCTAAATCCGTCATGGGACATCCTTGAGAAATATAGTAACTTAGCTTGAAAAATAAGTTTGAAAGACAATCGACAGACAACAGTCAAAGAAATATAGTCTTGAAACATCCTTGCTTCTCTAAATACTTCATGGAACATCCTCAAGAAAGCTAGTAACGAGATTCAAATACAAAGCCATATAAAAAAAGAAGACCAAATAAGTCATAAAGTCAAAAAGCCAAAAAATATTTTCTAAAATTTGATCTATTGTTATTTGTTCGATAAGTTGATTGTTTGAGAAATCCTGATGTCAAGGATGACACATACCATATAATACGTTGAGTTTGGTTTCAATGTTCTGAAGTTATTTGTGTAAGGCATGACGAAGCATAGTTTTAGAAATACACGTGTCGTATAAGACGTTAAGTTTGATGTTATTGATGCGACAACCTGCATGAGGCTATAATGGTTGTTAAATGACAGTGTCTATTTTCAAGAAGGACATATCTTGTATAAGACATAAGTTGATTTTTTTGGCAATTATTTTTATTTGACTTTATGATATTGTTGACTTGTTTGGCTTGTTGATACTAGACTTGTCTTGATGTTTTGAACATTATTTGTGTGTGATGACAGTGTATGACTTATGTTGATTGACACGACGTACCCTAGAGGACTGACCTAGTGTAACCTTTGTGGCTCATCGATCGATGGCCTTGCCTACGTTACACAGGCAGAGACCTCGTAGTTCAACTAGACTCTGATTAACAAAAGTGATTGAAAAATATTTCCTTAACTTGATGATATTTGTTGTGTGTGTTTGTGAATGTGATAAACCCTAATGGACTAGCCTAGTGTGACCTCAACAACTCATCGACTGATGATCTTGCCTATGTTATACAACAAGAGATGTCATATTTTGACATGGCCAATGAATTTGACATGTACAAAGAACGAGTCATTATTTTATGTGCGTGATATGTGACCAACCTAAAAAGACAGACATAATGCCTCAGGGCCACATCAAGTGATGGCCTTGCCTAGGTCCAATTACAAAGGCAACGTAGTTTGACTATGTCTATGACTAACTTGACACAACTAACATTGAATTTTTTTTAGGAATTTTTGACATTTTTTGATGTTTTTATTTTTATTTTGGATTTTTTTGATGACATTTTCCGATAACATAGGAAATCAACCACTTGGTGTGATTACATTACCTATTATAGTTGGAAACACCACATTTCAAACTACTATCCATGTTATACCTCACAACATTTCATATAATATTCTTTTCGGTAGACCATGGATTCATGAAATGAATGTGGTGCCTTCAACTCTTCATCATTTAATGAAGTGTGTTTAAAATAACAAAAGTTTACACAGTCAAGGCCGATCCTAAACCTGAAATTTGTTTGTGGGTAAAAGCAAAAAGTTGTGTGACACTTTCAACCAAATTATTAGCACAAATTAGTTTAAGTATTTCTTACTAAATATCAATTTTAGTCAAACCTATGATCTAGTAGGATTCATTCTAGCTAAGTTATATACTTCCACAACTTTCTCAAATAAAATCGTTGGCTAAAAATATATGGATCCCCACTTTGAGTCCAATTTACAAAAAAAAAAAATATTTGAAAAACATGAAGTTTCAATAGCTCCTAGTAATGTGAATAAAATATATTTTTTTAGATATAAAACTACCTTTTTTTAGATCCATAAGTGTATTTTAAAAAAAAAATTATTTTAATAGTTTAATTATTAGTTATATTTTATTTTTTATTATTAGTAAAAGTAGGTTATCAACACAAAATAATAGGTTTATTACCATGCCAAGGAAAAATACTAAAAATTAAAATATTAAAAAAAATATGATACACTCGATACAAGAATATATTTCAGGATGGTATAATTTTTTTTCCAGTTTAGATAAGTATGTAATATAGAAGTTGATGCCCAATGGAAACAATTATTTTTTGATTCATGCACATTTTAATATTTATTTAAAAATATATATTTATCAAAATTGGAAAAAAAATATATCCATGCACTAAAGTTAATATACAAAAGAAAATTAAAAGAAAAAAAAAATTACTATAAAATGTTTCATGTCTCATGCAGCTTCATTTTAAAAATTTATCAACACCTAAATTTTTATTTTGTTTTATTAAAAACTAGTTTAAAATAATTTTAAATTTTCTATTAAAAAATACAAACATATAGTATATTAAAAAATACATATTTGACTAGTTTAGACCATTTCAAAATTCAAAACATATATACCACTTTTTAGTGATTGAAGGTAAAATTTAAATGAGTGTTGGTTGTTTCCTTTATAAAGTGTGACACAAATTTGTTCTTTTACCCTTGCACATTGAGAAAGATAAAAAAAATCTTTTGAAAACATTGATACTAGCTTCAAAATTTTAAGTCACGCACTAAGAAGAAAAATAGAAGTAATATTGAAGAAGTCATGAAGTTATTGGAAGATGATTGGAGTTCCTTAAATTTCACACCATTAATGGAAGAATACAAGATGAAAAAAAAACAACCTGAAAAGGAGAAATAATCGATGGTTATGTTAACATAAAACTCGAAAGAACCCTCACAAGCATCTACTTCATCCACTTTACAAGAAGAAGACACAAGTTACCATTAAAAAAATTGATGAAGTGAACTATCAACCATCGAATCCGAAAGAGATGGAAAAATATAATGGAAAAGGTTATGAGCTCTTGAAACAACTTGATTATATTGGAAAAGTGTGTGGTAAAAAAGAATAAGGTATTTCTTTTCCTAAAGAGCCTAGCACACAAGAAATAAAAGGTAATCTTTGATATTGTCATTAAAAGATAAATAAATCCATAAGAAAACCTTCTCTCAACATTAACACCATCATCTGTAGTTCCTCTAAGATAAATCTCTCTTTGAAGCATCTTGAGTTGAATAATACATGTGAGAAATCATTGGAATACTTTTCAAAGATGATGAAGCTTTGAAATAAATGTTAGGATTTTATGACAAGTCATTTAAACCCCCTAAGAAACAAGGATTAAGTTGTGCTATGCATACTGTTAAACAAGTGGATGAAGAAAAAGACACCAATGATGTTGGCAATGATAAAGAAGAACATAATTATTAAGTTCCAGGAAAAAATGCAATTCCTAAGGGAGATACAATCAACATATGGATGGATACATCTAAGGAAGAAAGAGTTATTCAAATAGGAAATTTTCTTGATGATGATGAACAAGAAGATCATGTAACATTATTACATTAATTTCATTAACTCTTTACTTGGAATTATTCAGATATGTCAGGTATTGATACTAAGATAGTGACACACAACATAGTTCTTGAACAAGAAGCTAAACTAGTCAGATAGAAGATACTTAAGATGAAACCTAACATATATTTATTGTTGAAGGTTGAGATTGAAAAACTCATTGAAGTTAGCTTTGTATGACCTATTGACTATTATCCATGGATCTCAAACATTGGTGTAGTTGCAAAACCTGATTATCGTATTAGGATGTGCTTGGATTTTGGTGCAGATAGTGGAAATATTTTAGGTTTTATAGTATCTCACAGAGGTATTGAGGTGGACATGAATAAAATTGATGATATCATTATGTCATAAAAAAATATATCCCTTGCTTGATATGGGAATAATTGATGACAATTTATACTTAATATCACCTTGATTTAGTGTTGTGAGGTGTTTTACACATCCACACTAGGTCTTGGTTAAGCTAAATTACTTTAAATTTTCCCTAATTCAATGTTGTAAAATGTATTTTAGGCTTGTTAATTAAACCTAATGTTGTAATGTTTTCTCCATATTCACATTGGATATTATTTCTTAGGCCAAATGGAGCTCATTTTAATGTTGTAAAGTGTATTTAATCACAATTTCACATTTAAATTCGATTCATTAGCCCTAATTACCTTTTACATCATCAATAATAGGACCCTATGACTCCATATTGTGCATCTCAGAGCTTATTTTGATCAAATACTTGATAAAATCAACATCTTAACCCAATTTATGCATTCCCCAACATCCAAGCTAGCAAAAGAGCCCCTATGGGACCAAGTCACCCATATGGGAAAATTAGTCCCATCCAGGTGGGAATAAGCCATCTAGCTTGCTTACTTAGTCCTATATGAGCTATCTTCAGGATTCGAGTGGGAAGAATAGCGTTTAAGTTTAATTTTCCTCCATTTCGAACTTGGGGATCAAATTAATGGGTGTTTTAGGTGGATTTCTTATATTAAAATTCCTCTTAACCCTAATTCATAACTCATGCATTCATTTTTCATTCTTCATTCATCATTCTTCTCGAGTAAGCTAGGGTTTTTAGCATTCTAAGTCATCAAGACATCTTTCCAAGGCATTAAACGGTAGATTTTTCATACATTGTTATAGAAATTCAAGATCAATAATCATGGAAATTTTCTAACTCCATTATTTCATGGTTCATTACATTATTTCTTAATTTTGGTTTAATTACCTAAAAGGGGTTTGACCCAGGCAAACCCCTATTCCCTAACATTCAAGATTTCTCTTTGTCTCTTTGGGTGTTTGCATACTTAGGTACCTTGAAGATGATTGAATAATAGGATACAAGCTTGTTGAAGACATATCCTTGTTAGCTAGGTCAGAATCTATAAAAAATGTCACTTACAATGCAAAAAATCAGAGCTTTAGAACAAGACACCTAGAGGAACAAAAAGTGCACATCGAGAGCTTCTGTTTCCACTTTTGGATTTTCAAAAAGCCCAAAGTGGAGTGACTTAGTCCAACCACACATTTTTTTCATATTTTTTTGTAGATCTAGATACCCATTTGGTTGAAATGAGCTCCAGAGCAGTTTTTCTAGATCCAAGACTACGTCGCCCAACTTGGTGTAAGTGCCCAGTGGCTTTCAACAATGAATTATTTAGGACTCCAGAGCTCCTCTCCATCACATTCCTGATTCTTTGTGAAACTCTTCAATTTGATTAAGTTTTGTTACAATTTATTTGTCTGTTTTAGATCATTCTTGCATACAACATTGTGTTTTCAAACACTTTTGTATTTCATTAGTTTGCACTCAATAGTTAGCTTTTTTCATTATTTTTTAGCATTTAGACACATTTCAATCATATTTATATTAATCTTGAATGAGCTCCAAGTTTTAGGGTAGAAATACCTCTCTCCTTTTAGGTGAAAAACCCTAGAACTGTAAGAGAACGTCCTCTCTCCCCCAAAATTTATGGTTCATTTTGGTAAAATTGCCTTTAGAATACCTTATTTTTTGAATTGGATTCCCTCATCATCCTAGTTTTAGTTTTCATTAACTTTACATTAGGGTTTTCATTAGTTAGTTGGCATCTAGGGTTTCAATATTTTGCATTAATGAAAGTGCATATTGGTGGCATTTTCACATATCAAATCATTAAAATTTTCTAAAATTTTCCATTTTCACCTTAGCTTTGCATCATATAGAACAAAAAACTTAAACATCGCCCAAAAAATCTCAAAAAAATCACCATCGGAACTCATTCACTACCTTGGGCAACTAAGTCCCTTTATAGAGCTGAAAACCCTATTTTAAAGCTTTTGTTTGTGCCATTAACTATCTATATTAGTTGGTTGCATTTCTGTAATATGCATTTCATTATACCTGGCTTAAGTTAGCTCATTTCATGCATTTCTTTATTTCAATTTTGCATTCACAACATTTCATTTTCAGATCATTGCATAGTATAATCAGTTAATTACCTTGTTGGACATCCGAAAAATTGTATTTCATCCTATGTCTTTACATTACATTTTAAGTTTGCATAAATTTTATTACATTTAATTTATTGGCAATAGAATTCATGGCACTTGTAGATAGCATTATAATTTTTCTATTTTCATGTTTTTCATTAGTTCCTAGATCATTTATATCAAATTATTTAGAAAATGAAAACAAAAAATTAACATCATAAGAAATAATTCACAAAATTCTTAAAACTAGAACCAATGTATCATCCAAGCTCTTTAGTAGTGATGATTTAGATATGTTAGATGAAGCCCCTGATGACTTCATCTCTCCTATATGATGCACTAAATATTTGACACAAGAGGATGCAAGCATCGATAATCATGATAATCATAATTTTTCTCCTAATATCTCTCCCATTGGTGACGAAGGTATTTTGGTGAAATAAGACACAATCATTGAAGATCATGAAAGTATTTCTTGTATTCCTCCTCCTCGGCCTTGCAAAGAAATTATGACAAATGAAGTTAAAATCATGACCACCACCTTACCTAGTCTCCATTTATCTCCCAACACCTCCCCTACTGGTGAAAAAGTTTTAGTGAATAAGAATACAATCGTGAATGATCATGAAAAAAAATTTGGTTTGGAGGAGATGTTGATAGTTGAGAGCTATGATAATCCTATCTCTCCTACTGAAGACAACATTATAGGACATGGGGATGTAAACATAGGAAATCGTGACAATCAAATGTTTTCTTCTCCTAATATCTTCTCTAGACATGAAGAAGATAGTTTAGTGTTAGAGGATATCCTTATTGAGACTCATGAGAATCTTATTCCTCCCTTTCTTGATGCCCCTACTATTTGGGAAGACCTTTTTGAAGAAAAAATTCCAATCATTGGTAACCATTAAAATTTTACTCATCCTATTGTTAATGCCTCTCCTATAAGCAATGAAGCTACATTATCAAATTCAACCATGAAATGTGATGAACCTTTTTCTGGTCACTTTCCTAAAATCTCTCCTACTAGAGTAAATATTATGGCACAAGAGAGTGAGACCTTAGAGAAAAAGGCTAATATTATGGAAAACACCCAAATTTCTACCACTCCTAATATATCTCTTATTGGTATAGAAGATATTATGGTGTTACAAGATCTCACCGGTGAGAATCATGAGGAAAACATTATCGAACAAAGAAACACCATCATTTCCAATCAACAAAATCCAACCATGCATCATTCCCTTACTTGCGATGAAGTCAATATTGCAAAACCAAACATTGAGTTTCATGCACATATCATTTGTAGTTCTCCTAAACACTCTCCTAATAGTGAAGGTATCATGGTGCAAGCAAACATCAACACTATCATGTGCAAAGAAAAAATCAACCTCACTCTGAAGCATCCTAAATTGCTTGATATGGATCAACCCTTCAACCAAATTTTATGATTTTTTTACATGTCACCTTCTACTCCTCAACCAACAAAGGTTACATGTGCTATGATCAGTACCAAGCAAAATGATATAGAAAAACAACAACAAATTCATGAAGCCACAAATTTATTGGAAGGGGCTTCAAAAACCTTTGATTTCATACCTCTATCCAAGGTGAAATACATGATCATAAGAAAATAATTTGACAAGTGAAGATAAAAAGAGGTCATGTCACAAACATCCACTTCAACCACCTTACCAGTAAAGACAACATCCAAGAAAAACTTTGAGGAAATTGAACAACCAACAAATCGAAAACAACTGACAAAACTTTCTGGAAGACGTTTTGAACCTATAATGCAACTTGGGACAATATGTGATGCTATAGAACAAGCTATCCATGTCGCTATAAAGCCTAACACAAAAAATGACTAATGATCTTGGTTATTGTCCATAAAAAAAAAAACCTTCATTCAATGTCAACACCATAACAAAAAAATTTCCCATGAAAACTTTAACCTTGGTACATCTGAAACTAATAGATATCTCATTAAATATGTATCAAGCAATTTTTTTGTTTACTTATCGATATAAATAACATTAGTTGCTGCTACTTTCCATAGTTGCATGTTTTACCTTCATCACAAGGAGCATCATATCATCATTCATTCCAGATTCACCCTTGTCGTGCACTAAGTGGGGGCAAGGGATTAGGAAGCCTTATCGCTACATGTAACCTACTATTGTCTCTTTTGGCTAATCGTTAACCTTTCATGAACATATAAGAGAAAGCTTATGATGTGGACGACATCCCTTATGTTGACTTGCATGTGACGTACTTATTCATGATGTAGCTTAATTCGGAAACATATGACTTGGCATAGGGCTTTCCAAGTTGGCTCTCATGTCTTCTTAGCATTTATCTTTTGCTACATTAAAATAATTGTTCATAGTGATGGTGTAGCGAATGCTTTAAAGTGGGGGCATACATAGACGACATCTTTTGGCTAAATTTCATTGTGTGATTTTTCTTTTTTTCTTGTGACATGTCTTCTTCTTGGTGGTGTCATTGGGTTTGACGCTGTCCAAGAGTGTATGATCTAGTGACATGGCATGATGTGAATGAGGCATCCCATGGGCAACAATTTGTCACTTTGACTTGTTGCATGCCTGTGCATGCATCTGCTAGTATAACTATAGTTAGAAACCTCATTCAAATGGTCATGATATATGAAAATGGTTGAGAGGATCCAAGCAAGATGACTCAAATATTCACTTAATTTGAATTTTATTTCTCTTATTAATTAATCCTCCTTTTTTTTTATGTAAACAATATAACCTAATAAATGTTTAGTTTCTTCTTGATTTTGATAAATTAAACCTATATAAATTATTAGTATAATATTATTTTTATATAATTTAATATTGTATTACTATTTAAAATAAATAAATCAATGAATTCTTTATTTGTGAAGAGAACTTATTTCAAGCCAATTATTTGAATTGTGTTTATAGGCCAGCTTCAATATTGTACAAACTATTACTTTATTAGATGAAAAACATTGTTTCCTAAATAAAAATTCTCGTTTTATAATAACTATTGCCCCCAGAATAGTACTCCTTCAAAGAGGCATCCCTCTTGCCATATTTCCTGCACAAACAGTCTTGTCAAGAAGATGATGAGATTGTATTGATATCATGGCCTTAAATAACTCCAGCTTGCCATTCTACTTATCACGCCATTTAGTTTTAAGGGTGAACAACAATTAGCATCTAATTTGAGGCGGACATGATTAAGGGATGGAAAAATAAATATAAGTAGCGTGCTCTTTTGGTTTAAGGATGGTCGTCTTTGCGATGAATATTCCAAGTAAAATACGGGTGGCCTGATTATGCAATAAGGTCATATAGATATGTTGGTTTTAAGCCCACCGATTTGTCTGATAATTATTGTTCTTTAAAAGGTTTTGAGTTAATTCTTTATAGTGAAATATTTTGTTGGTAAAAATTACATACATATGAACCATATAAATTTTAAAAGCACTTGACAAAAATACCAAAAAAGACTTTGTCACTGTGAAGATCTATTTACAATTAGGACAACCTATTATTCCGGTGGTAGTGGTGATACTACACAAAACAAGGGGGATTAGGGGAGAGGGGCCCATAGTGGAGCACGCTAACTTTGAGTTTCTCACAATTCTATGTGAAAATTTCAAATCAATCCCAATTGTGTACATCAGTTTATTTGGCAACTCACGTGCTTCTATCTTTCATTTTTTGGTCACATTATCAAATATGATGCTACATCAACATGCTTTTTGTTGAGGTATCCGAAAAGGGTTAAAAAATAAGTGAGACCGATAGTGGTGCACTAAGTCGTGGTTTATTGGTGCACTGATGTGGCATCACATGATTTGTCTTTGTGTATTTTATGGATAAAAAGTATTTCGCAATTGGATATTAAGAAGCCCTACTATGGGCCCCACTGAGGACTACTTCTATCCCCACTATTGGACCCTACTCCACTATAGGCCCCTCTCCCCTGGATGTGACATGCCTACCCTTTACAACCACCCTTAGTTTGGTTTATGCCCAAATTTCCCCACACTTTCTCACTAGCTGTGGAAAGTTAGCATGCTTATTCAATAACTTCATTTTAGTGCCCCCTTCAGTTGCTTGTGATTTTACACATTGACAAACCAAGTTTGAGCTTACACTATAGCCAACTGTCATGTTTGTAGCATCTTAAATTATCCCATTATATCATATAGTGAGCAATGCTTTCTTTTTTCCTAATATTTATTCAATTGTTGAAATTTGGGAATTCAAATTTGACTAATAGTTAAGTTGTAACACAATCTATATTCTCACATTTTTACAAAATTTTGTTTTTCATATTTAATTCGTCAAACAATTTATTTTATTGAAAAATTTAATTCAAAAAATCGCCACAATATTCGATACATGATTAGATCATATTCGCCTAAATTTTATAAGTTTAAAAAAAAAAGTGGCTAGCCAGTATATATTTATATATTGGATATTAATAAAATGTACATTTTTTGGCTCAAGGGGCATATTGGGAGGAAAGAGCTAGTGAGAAAACCTTCGGTTGTAGTTAAAATATGAAAAGAAGAACAATATCTATTTGTTCAAATTACAAAGAGATGACTATTTATAGTCATATCAGGATCTATCTATCCAAGATTATAATCTTGTAGATTATATCGGATAAAAATAACATAATCTAAAAGCTGACGACTTACAAGCTATTACAAAATATGCAACACTTGCAAAAAAACTTTGAATGCATTTCCTTTACTCCTCCATCTGCATGAATTCATTCAAATTGTCACCCTGTTCTTCATTTCCTTCTTCCTCTAGTTGAGAGTTCACAACTATGTTTATGTCCGGAATGATAGCAATAGCAAGCCTCATATTATGACCACCATATGGCTGAGTTTATACCACAATACGAGATCCTTCATGAGCTGGAGTATGCACAGACCTTGAATTTCTTTGTAATTGAGACGTCGCATGATAACAATTATGATGAAGAAGAAAATAAATGTAATGATATTTCTCCTTGAAACTTTCAGTCATATCCCTCCCCAAACAGTGAGAGTATCTTGTTAATGCCTTATTCAAGTGACTAGGGTCATAAAATTTTAAAGATAATTCTAAAGCATCATAAGCATTAACAATTGCTTTGTTGTGAGGTTAAAAGTGAGTAGGAAAGATACCACCCACATAACCTTCTCCACGCGAGAAAAAATATTTTTGTGGACTGGAAAGAATTGCCTCATTTTCCAAAAATATGGCATTTACTATTTTATCAGCAATGGTATTAACTAAATCCAAGCACTGTAAAATATCCATGATATTAGATAAAAATATGGAAAGAATATTTTATGGAAAGATCAATCTTCTTGATTTATAGGATGAAGAACCTCGCTCCCAATTATGCATTTGATGTATTTATAATCCCAAGGGCAGCGAAACTTGAAAATAATTTGAAGATGCTGCATATCAAGATTACCAGTAATTGGGCTCTCCCAGCTCTGAACTGGGAGCCACATTCTTAAATTATGTGGGAGATGGTCCATTTATCTACCTATGACAAACCTTGATTTGCCAGCCAAATAGACAATCTTTGATTAGAGCAAAGATAACTAAGCCAACTTGAATTGTTTGATGGATATTAAAAGGAAATTCTATCCATATATATAAGCATATGACTTCCTTTTTCCTTAAAATCTTACCATCGTATCATGAAAAAATACCTTGAAAGGCTTAACACAAAGTATCAAATGTATTAAATAAATGTAACAGATTTATTTCACAATATATGAATGACATCATACCAACAATACCTCCCCACCTGGCATGGGAAAATCTCAAAAAAAATTCTATGTGATTCTAAATTCATACTGCTTATCACCCTAATCGTGCCAACATTAAATATATGTTAATTTTAAAATACCTCTACCTGGAAAAATGATTTGGAAAAGCCACGATATATACAAACTCTATCAAAGCTTGTCAGCAGATATTTAAATTGTACACCTTTATAACATATAATCATACCCACAACAACCCAAGCTTGCCTTATGATCTAAGCTTCATACTTCTTGAATCACACTTACTCAATGATAGTGACTCGCAGGATTGATAGGAGTCACAATCAATCAACACCATATTCTAATATTGATTATAACTCAAATGCCAAAAGGCTAGTTGAAGATTGATAAAATTTGGAGGAAATTATCACCAATAAATATGTTAGTTGAAAGCTGAATAAAATCATGTGAACTAGCACCTCCATGGTTGACAATTCCAACTAAAAGTTATTAATCCACTTGAATATAATTTTTCTCAAAGACAAAATTCGTCTTCGAAAATTAATTTTTCCAACTCAAAATAAATTTTCCCAATTTGAACAATATGAGTCACTTATTTTTGAATTTGGTCACATCCCAAATTGGCTAAATAATATACTACCATATTTCCTTCTCTATAAATATGCAATAAATTGTAATGCGATAGATTTTCCAATAGTTTCAAAATTTTCTTTACAATATAAGCTAATTTTCAATTACGGGAATTTCCTTCCCTACATGCATTGATCAAAATAAGGGAGTCCCCTTTGATCTGTAAAATTGAGATTTTAAAATCTAGGGCCATTCTCAAACCATTTAGTAAATCACGTGCTTCGGCTTCATTGTTTGTACCATTTATTAATTTGATGGATTTGGCACATAGGACTAAACCTTTATAATCTCTTATTACTATTCCAGCCCCTGAAATTCTTGTGTTACCTCTTGAAGCACCATCAAAATTTAGTTTAAAGATTCCCAAAAGTGGAGTTAGCCATACAACCTTAGATCTATCAATTTTGTTTGAGATGTTGTGAAGACTAACTTTGAAGGGGAAAGTCAAAAAAGGACAATTTGAAAGAGTTTCAGAGTCCCAATCTGAGAAAGATGAACCAGTGTGCTTGTTTTTGGTTAGATGGGCATTTACTATTTTTGAAATTGAGATTTCCAAAGAAGACAAAATATGGTCAACACTCTGTTTTTCCTTCCTAAAAATGCATCTATTTCTTGCCCACTAGATAGACCATAAACCTAAAGCAGGAATCACTTCCCATATGCAAGCATAAAAGGAAGATTGATACATTTTCGGCCAGCTAGAAAATAAATCCCATATAGTGTTTGGAAGAGGTAACTGAAACTTTAACCTTGATAAGACAAAATGCCAACAACTTTGTGCAACTGAACAAGAAATAAAAAGGTGTTTAACATCCTTTAACTTCAAATCAAATAGGACACATTTGAAAGGAGCAAATATTTTCAATATTGATAATTTATCACTTGCTAGGATTTTGTTCTATATTGCTAACCAAGCAAAACAACCTGCTTTAGGTAAAAAATTTGAATTCCAACAAAAACTGTAATCTCTATTAGTTTGGAATTGAGAGTTAGATTTTGAGATGGAGAGATAACCTTCTTTGACTGAGTAACAACCTTTATGTGATTTTGTCCATATTAAACTATCTGAGCAAGATGAAACATAGACTATTCTATCCTTCAAAATAGAGGAAATGATAACCTAATGATTGTTATCAATTGGTTCCTTAGAGAAATCCTTCCAATTGACTTTTCCTTATAAAGACTCAACATTGTCAAAATGTTGATCAACATATGTACCAAATGTTTGACACAAGAAAGCTATTGAAGAGTCCAAATTATAACAGTTTAATTTCTTAAACCCATTCCAAGAGTCATCCCAAAAATGTGCACATTTTCCATCATTAATTTCCCAAGATAAATGAGGAAGGACTAGAAGTATATAATATTTTTTAGTTTTGTTAGGGCCATATACCAATATTTAGTCCCCACCATTGATTTAAAATATAATGTGATGACCTTTGCTGTATTAAACGACATAAAGTGTACCCATGGAATGTAATTCTAATGGGCATCAAAATCTCTATTGGATCATTGATCTCCATTGTGATCAACAATATAAAATAAATTTTGTGTCCATGAGAATTACAAATTGTAGGTACATTTTCCCTTGAAGAATTTAGTGAGGGTTGTTATCTGATTATATTTTAAATCAATGCTAGCAACTAAATATTATATAGTCTACCCCTTAACCCCATTGATCATGTCCACCCCTGAGTCCCTACTTTTCCATAAGAATTATTTATTTTGTATGGAAAGATTCACCAAAGTTTTCTATAAAATTTTAATTTTTTAAAAATATTACAAATATAATTTTAATATTTTTTCAGAAAAATGAAAAATTTGCCAATAGAAATTACTATTTTTTTTCAAAAAAACTATAATATTGGCTACAATTTTTTAAATTTTCTTAAGGTTTTATTAAATTTATCACCGAGGTCCATCGATGACCCATTTTCTTCATTTTCATGTTAAAAATTATTCCTTGAAATTAATGATTGTCTAGCCTAAGTTTAGAGTTGGGTGAAATCTTCTGCAATCTTCCATCGACCTTAATCTCATGACTTATTTGTCTTCTCTATAAATATAGGGATATTCTTTGTTTATCTTGATGAGCTTCTTTAATTTTCATTTTGATTATGTTAGCAAATATGTAACTCAAGGTTTGGCTCCAGACTTAATGAGAAGAATCATTCAATTTAAACTTATCATGTCAAACAATTTTGTTAACAATTAGAATTTGAGGGTTGTTAGACTGATGGTGTTAAAGCTACAAATCACTAAGGACCTCAATGACTACATCTTTCATTCTTCAAAAGAAGAAAGGAAAAAGAATGAAGGGTCATGAAACAAACAAGAAACTATTATTACCTTCTCAAAGGAAGCTAAAAAAATTTGAAATATCTCAATCTAGTTATTATAGGTCTTCCTCACCCGAACATTAGGATGTAGCTACAATGCGTGTCATGCTATATAATAATTTGGAAGGTCATTTCCAATTTATTTATAAACACCACATTTTTATATCATTTTTTTCAGAAGTATCTAATGAATTTTATTGATTTCTCCTATTTATTTTGGAGTACACTTTCCTTGAAGTCAAATAATCAATTGAGGGTTCCTCCTGGATCAAATTCTATTTTTTCTAGTACCAAAAATTCTTTGCACCTTAAGCCTCAAATTAGTATAACTATGGAAAAACATATGTCTATCTCTCTATATTTTTCTACACACCACAAGATTAGGTGTCATTCACTATTGTCATCTACTTCCTCTTCTCACCCTCTAAACAAAAGGAATAACATATATTCATCACATGTTCTCAGAAAAATTCATCATTGAACCCTAATTTCTCATACAATAATAGACCTATTTCAATGAGATCAAGATCCATTATGTTCTGTAGAATATTCTAAAATGGCATTGATTTTTATGTTAAAATGAAAGACCCTAAAAATAAAATAATTGGAGAGACCCTTTTATCACTTTGTAATTTTTAATGAAAGGATAATATATTTCTAAAAGGAAAACTAAAATAAAATGAAGTAAAGGATTTCAATTTTGAGGTAATTCTAGGGTTCAAAGGGATTTTTCATAGTGCTTCTAGTTGACAATATTATGAGATTTCCCCCTCCTCCTCCCTTTGTGACATTGCATCAATGGTGAGCCTACTACTAGAAAAGGTAATTAACTTCAGGAGGAGGTATATATTTATCAATTTTTCTTGAATAAGTCCTTTATTGGAATTTATAAGAACACATTGAAGTCATGAGTTCTGAACATAGATACCAAGAAATAATTAACAATTCTATAGGTAGAGGCTATCAATCAATATGAAGGAACTAATAATTTATACTATGAACTAATTAAAATTAAATTTAATATTTGTGACCTGTGGTTTACTTTAATAAGTTGAATATCAATAATATATTAAAATTATAATAGATTTTGAAGAAATCATCAATCCCATACCTAGTAGATATAAAGTAAGAAAAAAAATATATGACCAAGAAGGTAATATGTACATGTAGCACTAATTTGGAAAGAATATAAAATCCCTCCCAGATGAGTAAGAGTAAACTCTTCTTTTAGTGATGTCTTCTCTTTTTAGTTTATATCCATTATAGTCTTTAAGGACCCTATGTTAGGGTACTTTTTCCTTTGATATTCTTCATGTGCTCAATTTTTTATCATGTCATGATGCTTTTGTTTTCTTTCATAACCATTTATTAATCCATGACTGTAATTATCTTATACAAAAGGATTTGGTCTCTTTCAAATGCTTCTAATTTACCATATATCAAAAAATCATTCTTAGATAGTTCTAAATTAAAATAAAATACATCTTATGTAAATTAAAAACATAATTTTTTTTTTTATAAAATATAACAAATAAATTTAAATTCAGAATTAATTTGTTCTTTATTATACAAAAAAGAAATAAAATATAAATATTTAATAGTAAAGAGCTAACATTAATAAAAATAATGAGTAAATAGGGAAAAATCTTATCAACGAATTATCCATATATTTTTATAGCTAAGTAATTATTTTAGAATAAAAATAACTAAGATTAGAGTGCCTATCTCTAAAAAAATATAATATAGTATATTTGTTCTATATTTTTTTAAAATAAATTTTAATTTCCCACTTAAAAATAAGAACATGGAGAATGGCATATCTAGTCATTTGTTTATATAAATTTCTCCAAAGGTAAGTGTAGTGTAGAAAAATGTATCACTTTTTCAAACTTAATGTTGAAATAATTAATAATAAAATAAGATTAATGATGCCATAGTTTAGTGTTCTAATATAATTACATATTCACATGAAGTTTACGACCCTTTTAAGAAATTGAACTTAATTGTATCTTGTTTTTGGTGTTATAAGGTGTACCTTTAAAATTTCTTACTTATCTAGGGATTTACTAATTAATTGATGTTAATTTTCTTGAACTGGCCCCCTTTAATTCAAATCCAAGCCTAATTTAATGCAATTTTGTAGGGATAAAACCAAACATTCATAAATGCCACTACACAACACTTAACTATGGAAAATGTGTGTCCTAGGTAAGTGACCTAGGACCCATTCACCATAGGGTGAATAGATCGTCACTTAGACATAGGACACTAATTTAACATAATGATCAACCTTGAGCAATGTGTGTCCTAGGTAAGTGGACTAGGACCCATTTTCCCTATGGCGAATGGGTCCTCAGACCTACAACCCCTCTTCAAAACATTTTTTTGGGAGTGTTTTACTGATCTCAAATCTATGATTCAATGTCAGCTTGCGATATTTAAATTTTGGGAATTAATGTTAAGATATATATAAATATGAGGATACTTCACTATGTTTCATCCTAGAACTCTTCTGAGACTTCATAAGATTAAACTAGAGCATTCATAATAGCATTCAAGATATTTTTTAAAGCATTCAAGGGCAGATTTATAGAATACTATTGCATCAATCAATATTCCTTTCATCATGTCATATATTTCTTGCATCATTCTTGTTGTTTGAGCTAATATCCATGGTGATGTAGAGTTTAAGGTCTATTCAATCATATCAAAGGCATTGTTTCTAATCAAGTTTCATGATCAAGATCTACATTCATTGAGGTCACTTCATGCTAGTTTGTAGATTTGCTATCCAAAGTTTCAAATAATGTTTGGTGAGTTGTTACATATTTTTTTTCATTCATCATTCCTTCATGATTGTCGATTTAATTTCAAGGTTTAATTACAAAATTGGGTTTTGAACAAGGTAAACCCTCATTACCTAAGTTTTTTTTTTCTCTCTCTAAGTGTGATCGCAAATTTTAGGTTGAAGATTACTTGAAGAGAAAAATTGAAGTTGCAAATTTCTAAAAGCTGCAACAAAATTTTTCAAATCATCAAATCTCTTCTACAAAATTTATTTCTCACTTTCTAATAGTGAGCATTTAGATTGTTTTAGGAACCCTAGCTAGGACCCATTCACCAAATGGAAAATTAATCCTTGATGAGCTTTGAAAATACACATTTTGTGAGAGGTACACATGATATATCCATTTCAAATATCTCCCTAAGGTCTCTAGATTCCATCAATTTTACTTTTAAGCTTCTGAATGCACTTTGTAAGTCACAAGTTCGAGTTTATTTTCTATTTTTATTCTTTCTCCCCAAAGTGTTATTTGACCTAGACCCCCATCCTTGGAAAACAAGGAAATCAGTAGATTCACACCTTGGGTTGACTCACTTAAGGGTTGTTGGTAAATTATTTGACTAGATCTCATTTTCTAATGAAATTAGAGAAATATGAACCCTTTTCCATCTTTGGATCCTCTTTTCCATTTTAAAAAATTCCTCCAACCTATTTTTTTATGTTTCATTTTGGTGAACCCGACCTTGTAGAACAACATTGTAAAAATTTGAGTCATTTTAACCCTAGATCTAAATTTTGTAATAGATTACATTAGATTTGTATCATTTTCATTACATTTAGGACATTTAGGATTCTTTAAATCTTGCATTAGTTCATATTTCATATAAGGGTTTAAATTTGTCTTTTTTGCGTTGTTTAAATCTAAGAAAATAAAAAATTACATGCATTATATTACATTAATTTTTGATAGTGTTTTCATATTAGTTTACTTTTCATCATTTATATTTAAAAATTTGATCAAAATTGCATTTCAAAAATCATAGTTGTTCTTCTCCCCATACCTCTCCTATTTGTAATGAAGCTATCTTGGTGAAATAAGATACAATCATTGAGAATCATGAAAGTCTTGATTGTCCCTCTCCTCCTCCCCCTTGGGAATATATTATGACACAAGAAAATGAGATTATTGAAACATTCCTTAACATTAGTTTACCTAGTCTTTGTTCATCTCCCAACACCTCCCCTGCTTGTGAGAATTCAATAGTGAAATAGGATACAATCATGAACAATCATGAAAATCATATTTGTGAGGAGGATATATTTGTATTGAGATATCCAATGATTGAGATCATTTACAATCATACCTATCCTACTTGGGAATACATTATAGGACATGGGGATGTAATTATAGATAACCATAACAATGAAGTATGTTCTTCCCCTAATATCTCTCCTATATGCAAAGAAGATAGTTTGGTGTTAGATGATACAATAATTGAGTCATGAGAATCTTGTTTATCCCTTTCCTAATGATCCTATCATTTGGAAAGATCTATTTCAATGTTCAATGGAATCCAATCATCGATAAGAAATAAAATCATATTTTATATTATCGTGATGCCTCCATCACTTTTGATGAAGCTACCTTACAAAATATAACCATGGAATTTGATCAACTTCTTCTTTGCTCTTATCCTAAAACCTCTCCAACTAAGGTAGATATCATGGTGCAAGAGAATGATATAATTGATACATGTCTTTCAAACAATAGTAATATGGCTTCCTTAGATGAATATGGTGAAGTGACATTAGACTCCCCTTAACTAAGAAATCATTAAAATATGGATAAGTTTGTTGATTTTATGAACATTAGGATTCCCCCATGTCCTCTAATTCTTAGACCTCCTAGAAATCCATTAACTATTGGAACACCTAGCCCTAAACATATAATTTATTCATACTCACAACAACCACAAGTTGAAATTAAACTCACTTTATCTTAGAACCACCTACAAGGAAACTTGAAAATGAGAATTTTTCACAACAACCGAGTTACAATATTGTTTCCCATACATATATCACTAGAAATAATCGGTAACCAAGATAAACAACTTCAACATCCCTCCCATTTCCTCAACCTATCTTGCCTAGTGCTCCTTGTTTTCCCTCACATAATGGAAAGGAGAATGATATTGTTGAACAACTAAAAAAAATCCTAGTAATATATCCTTCTGGGACCTTATTCAAGCCTCACCTAGTTATCATAAAATAGTTCAAAATGTTTTAAAAGAAGTTACTACCCCACCTAATGTGCAGCCAAATGATGTGGCAACCCAAATTCAAGTTGCAACTATAGTAAATCTAGATATTAATTTCCATCAAGATGAGTTAAGTTCATTAGTAGAGAAAAATTGAAATGAAGATTTCATGATAATAGCCTCTGTTAATCAAATTAGGATAAAGAGAACTCTTATTGATAACAACTTAGCCCTTAATTTGTTTAACATAAACCTTTTGTATAATATTGAAGTAGATACAAGCCAAATACAACCAAGTTCTTTATCCATTCATGGGTTTGATAACATAGGAAAACAACCACTTGGTGTGATAGCACTACCTATTAAAGCTGGAAAGGTTACATTGCAAACTGTGCTTCGTGTTATGCCTAATGATAGATTTCATATAATCTTCTTTTAGGTAGTCCATGGATTCATGAAATTAATGGGGTTCCTTCTATCCTTCTTTCCTTCATCCTACATAGGTAAGGCTGATCTTGAAATAGATAGTTTCTTCATTGATAAAGACAAGGACAATCCAAATACACAAGAGGAACCCATGAAAGAGAAATAAAATAGAGCAATATTAAAAATATATATATATTTTAAGATAATTTGGGTTCCATGGATTTAACACCTAAATTCATGGGAGAATACAATATCACAACAAAAGAGAGTAAAAGGGGAAAATAAAAATTGGTAATATTGACAGAAATTTAAATAGAATCTTCAAAAGCATCCAGTTGAATCACTTAAGAAGAAAAGACAACATACATGAAAAACTTTGATGAAGTTTATTACGAACAACTACCAAATCCAAAACAAATGAAAAATATCTATGGAAGAGGTTATGAGCTTATGAAACAACTTGGGTATAGTGGAAATGGATGTGGTGCTAGAGAGCAAGGTATCTGTGTCCCTATGCTTAGGAAATATTGCGTTCAACCCACAATCATAAATCATTTCCTACATAACCCATGAGAGACAAATATGTATACAAGTTTTCCAAATGCATAGATAAAATAAACAAGCGACAAGATAAAAAAAGAGATACCCTGGGAAACCCTCAAGAGGGAAAATCCCATCCTCCCAAAACATCCATACTCCATCATATTATTCAGCAATAAATCAATACAAGAGTTACAACAAATACCTTTGAAGAATCAAGCCCTCAAATGCATTCCAATGTGTCCAAGCTTGCATCCACACATACCATGCCATGCTTCACAAATTCACTCCACAAGAAGACTCAATAATGATATCCAAACCACCCAACTAACCTAAACCACTACACATGTGTTTTCTTTTATAGGCATAGGCTGACCCAAAATATAACTTATGGTTTGGGTTAAACCATGTACTAAGAAACCATATAAATACAAAACCACTAACCCATAATTTAATTTTGAGTACTAATACATCACATTATTTAATGTTTCCCCAATAATAAATTATTATCACATTGAAATGAAGAAAATCGGGTTGGTGCTCTTTTCGCTTCTAGGGTTTTGGACCTAAAAGGAGAGAGACTATTTTCTTCCTTTCACTCTAGAACAACCCTTGAGATTATAATGCAAAAGAGAGTGAAATCTAAAAAAGGGTGTGTTCTAGAGGATATAAAGATGTAAAATGAGGATTCCCCACCAATTTTAGACTAGGAAAAGAAAATGTTTAAAATCATAGTGTAGTATTCAAAATGAACTAGAAATGTAAGTAAACAATAATAGAAAACTATAAAACTTGAGATGTGCACGTGGGAAACTGGAGAAAGTAGAATGAAGGCCTAAAATCCTACAAAACTCAGTGTCGAAGCGAACTGAGACTCATTCACCAAGCTAGGTGAATTATTATAGTTTTAGGAAAACTATGCGGGAATTTGAGGCGGCTTTCTATGGATTTGATGTTTTAAATGCCATTTGTGAGGATTGTCCTAAAAAATTCATATATAAATAAGGCTTGTGGATGTAAAAAGGGGGCAATTAAAGCATAAGAGATCCCAATCAATAATGACAATCCTAGGGGAATGTGAAAGTGTATTACAACACTTTAAAACACACCAAAGAAGGCAAGGCTAAGAGAAATTATGATTGAAATAATGCTTATAAATCCTAGAAAAGTGTGAAAGTGTGTTGCAACACTTTACAACACCTTTACAAGACATCAAAATACCTTATTTCACAAGGGCTCAATACCTAATGTGAATGTTTTCTCAACATTACAACACTAAACCAAGGCCAAAATAAGCCAAAATCCACAAGAAGGAGCTAAATGAGTGCGAAAAAGGCTAAGGACTCTTTTTTCAACAATACATTTACCCCCACTTTAGTGAGAGGATGAACTGGCCTCAAATTCACACTAAATTAGACAAACACACATGAAAATGATAAAAATAATAGTGATCAAGCCAATCATATAGTACCAAAAACAAAAAGGGAAATATAGGAGAAAGTCAGAGCAAGCTTCAACCATTTTTCCAACATGATGTGGATGAGATCTAGGTTTTGTTTCTGAGAAAAATGTACGCTCACTCTAAGGCGACAAAAATCATGGTTGTCCATTGGGTGAGAAGTCTTAAAAGGGTGAGAAACCTACACTCGTGGCTAGTATGTACTCATAGACACACACACAAGTGGCTATGGGGAAATTCATGCCTTAGATTAGGATTTTTTCTCAACTATACCAAATCTATCCATATTGATATTTTTAATAAGGTGCCATACAAAAATTACTTAGTTTTCGATCTTCATGAGACAAGAAAAAATTTGTATGCTTGGAGCATATGAAAACAAGATGGCTCCACAGGAATGCAAGTTATGTTATTCAAGGTGTCCATATAAACAAATGCAACATAGGAAATATTCAAAGGAATTTTTCTTAGTTCTTGTAAGGTATTAACTTAGGGAATATTGTTCTTAATTTCTTCAAGACAGGACCAATCAAAAAATAGAAAATTTGCAACATAGGGGATGTAGTGTGTCACATGAAGCCGCTAAGAGTAATGTAATATGCTAAGAGAGATCATTATCATGAAGGAAATCACACCCAATGTCATCCACAAGGTTAAATATGCATCATATGAAGAAAGAAGGCTGCACTAAGAGCCATGAAAAGGAAAGATGCAAAATAAATAATCCCAATGTATGTGCCCCCACTTTAAACAAATTGCTAAAAACCATGCTTTGAGAAATTAATTTAAAGTACCAAATGAAAAATGAAAACAAGAAGAAAGACATGAGGCCAACTTGGAAAGCCCTATGCCAAGTCATATGTTTTTGATCAAGGCTACACCATCCAAGAGACAAATGAAAATAGCAAACACATAAGCAATCTATAAATTTGCAGTCGGTATCTTCTTTAATGCAATAATTTTAGGGAGTTCAGATCTATCATCATCCCCTAGATAGACATAAAACTAGAATAATGACACAAGGAGAGCGAAAACAAAGAGAAAACCTCTTGATTCAACATGGAAGAGGCATAGGGTGTCCCGACACCTTGCATCATCCCCAAAAGGAAAACAAAAGAACATAATAAAGATGAAAAAGAAAAAAGAAAAAGGAAAAGAAATCCTTTTGGGTCAACATGAAGGAGACATGAATGTCTCAATCTCTTGCGCCATCCGCATAAGGAAAACAAATAAAAAATTTGAAGAAAAAAATGAAAAAGGCGAAAGAAAAAGGAACCCTTTTGCATGAACATGAAGGAGACATCATCAATGTCTCAATGCCTCGCATCATCCCTAGAATGAAAACACAAGAAAAAGATGAAGATGAAAGATGAAAGTGATATATGACATAGAGAAGAATGAAGTTACAAATAGATGAATTTCACAAATAGATAGAAAATATAATGTTAGAGGGGATCACATTACACACATGAAATCACATAAAATAAATTGAAAAAGAAATAAAGAAAAATGCTAGTAAGGAAAATGCAAGTCAACCTATGAGAAATTAATCTACCTCTCAATCATTTTCTATGTATATGGAAGGTGGGCTACTAGCCAGAGGGAAAAGAGAAAGTGAAAAACTAGGATAAGCACTAGGTTCAACACTCTTGATAGAATATTTTTCAGTTAAGCTCTTGGATGCCAAAAAAAATGTGTTTAATTCATTATAAACCTCTTTATCAATTTTAGCATCCTCATCATCATCATCATCTAAGTTGATCACAATAGGAGGTCAAAGGATAATATCCATAGAAAATTTCATATTTTTTTGTGGAGGATGCTTGAAAATTTGTTGTTGCGACTGGGGAGGGAGAGCGTCATGCATTGATTTAGTCAAGTTTGGCACTTGATTTTATTTTAACTCATCATGGAGCTTGTCGGAAAGGGAAAGAACTCTAATTCTACGCTCCCTAGCACCTCCATTTCTCTTGTTTTTTTTGTCAATCTACATAGCAGTGGGTTGATCAACCATATGTTCTTTTTCTTCCCTAGGGGAAGGAACAAAAGGAACCATGGGGGGTTGTTCAAACTCTTTCTATTTGAGTTTGTAATATTTTTTTACTCTTGGAGGTGTAGTGGGGTTAGTTTCATTGTTTCTTGGTTGCTTGTAAGAGGTAAGTGAGGTTTGTGGTTTAGGTCGGTCTTGGATTTTTTCGTCTTGTTTCGATTCAAGCATTATTTTTTCAAGGATGGTAGGCTCAGAGGTGGATGGGTACATGTTTCAAAGAGATAACTTTGTTATCTTCTTGGCTTTAAACTTTTGATAGGACAACAAATATAAGTCTTCTCTTGGCTTGATAGGTTCTATGGGCTCAGGCCAAAAGGCATATAGGAAAAATATTCCTTTAGACGACGAGGGGTTAAAGCCATTATGGTGAATAATGAATATTTCATTGTAAAAAGAGAAACTTTAAGAATTTGTGCACAAATGAAGGGAACAATTTCATTGAGTAAAGCCATGGGTGGCCTTAACTTCACACAAAATTGGTGAGAATGTAACATCTAATGTGTTTTGTCTTATTTGCTATGGTAGGGTTATCGATCCAATTATATGGCATGCAAAACCATTAGGTGTCATGATCCATTCTTTTGGTTTGTCATATTTATCTTGATAAAGAATGTGCAAGAGTATGAATTCCCTAGTGATCACGTTCTCTCCACGGATGAGATCTATTAATATCCCATTAGCGGGCTTATTATAGATACGATCGACTATGTAAAGAGGACCACTAGGAAAATGTTTTAGTATATTTTTAGAGGAGAAATAAATATCAAGAGGACTCTTAGCTCAGCCCTTATGAGGGATGAATTTTATCACCCATCTCATTTCATCTATATGATTGGCATTGATAGAATTATTTTAAATAGAATTAGTGTGTTCATCATTAGTAACAATATTCATGACATCATTCTTAGGTGTCTCACTAGCTTTAAAAAATAAAATATTATGTTTTGGAATAGGATTGGTAAAGATTTGTTGATTTTGGTTTGGAGGGGCAACAAACTTATTTCCTTGATAATTAGCACCTACAACATATAGATGACAAAAATCAATGAGGCCTTGCACAAGATGTTTAAGATGCTTACAATGTTTAATTTCATGTCCATATTGCTAACTAAAGTGGAAATAAGAATTTTCTTAAGAAAATTGAGACAAAGGCTTATTACGGTCAAGTTGTCCAAGGGGAGTTAAGGTAATCATTTGGTGGTTTAGAATTTGGGACATTGTATTGTAATTCTAGAATAAAATTGTAATCAAGATTAATCTAATAAATGATATACTAATCTAATCCTATGCTAAACAAAAAAGAACAAGCAAACTAAAAATCATAAATATAAGAAAGAACGATCTCACTGAATATCTATATAAATCCTTCAATGAACTTGATTGCACTTCTCCATTTTATCATATTATGATAATTTTAATTAGATTTTAATAAGTATGCATGTATGGCCTATTGATTATTGACTTAGAAGAATATTGGAGATTATTCAGTTCGCTTCCTAAAAGTATAAAGATTTTGAGAGGAGGAATAATGACAAAGGTCAAGTCAATTTATAGAAAATTGATTTTCGAATGATCGAATCAGATTCAAAAGAAAGATCAAAGAGTGAGATTAATGAATTTTGTGTGATAGAGATTCAATGTCAATAATAATGTGAGTGAAAAATTCTGCATGATAGAGATTAAATTAAATAATAATTTTATCTAGTGTTCAGACTGTTCGAAATTTAGAAGAATAAGAATTGCATGTGAAAGTTAAAGAGGAGACGTTGTGTTCAAATGAACAAATGAATTAATTAATTAAATAAATTTATTTAATCATTAATAGTTTGCACACAAAAGAATAACACTAACTAATTAAACCAGAAGGTCTGTTCGTCAGAAATAAGTAGAAGATAACTGACTGATTTAATTAAATTTTGACTTAAGTGGTAAATGAATAATTAGATAACTAAGTGATTATCTAATCATAGAGCAATATGCTAGGAATAATTATTTTTCTGAATTAAATTTTTATTTAATTCAACATTATAAATTTTGAGATTAAATTAAATAAATAAATATTTATTTAATTAACTGTCGAAAAGGTTAAAGAATAATTAAATAATTCAAAATTAATATTTAATTATAGTCAGAAATGTGATAAAGGGTAAATTAAAAAATAATCTATTTAATTTAGAAAGGGGGTTCATTAATTAGCGACGTACTTAAATAAATAATATTTAATTAATTAATCAAGATTGAAATAAAGGTCATAATGAATTAATTAAATAATTAAAGTTATTTAATTAATAGAGGATGGGTGTATTTAGAAAAAAATTAAATAAATATTATTTAATCATAACCATGAACATTAGAAAAGTGTCAAAAATGGTGTCGTAGGCCTAGACTAATTTTCAGTGTCTATAGTCTGGCCCTCTTTGATACAATGTTGTTTATCACATTGTCTCAAATTTTTTTATCAAAAAATATGCCCCAGTGAAAGGGAGAATGATGAGGAGGTAGTGGTTTTCCCCCTCAAGAGGATAGGCGGGTTCGAAGAATAGGAGTGTGCTCTCGAAATGGATGAGAAAACTAGAGGATGAAGTATAACAGGTTAGAGGAACATAGATAAGGGTGGTGAAGATACAAAAAATAATAAATGTTAGCTCGAAATACTCTAGATGTTCATATTAGAAATGGATGTTAGAATAATCTAAAATATTCAATATTTTTCCTAATATAAACTAAGGCTTGCAGTAAATCTTCATTGAGTTGGACATGACACAAATGGATAGGAAACACCATGATATGAGATAGACCAAGGTGTACAAAGTCATCCACTTGCTAAAATAGAAAACCACATACAAGAACTGTCTAGACTCATACTAAGGGAAAATTGCCCTAGTCTTTCTATCAAGACAAACCATAGACAACAATCAAAGAAAAATACCTAGTTAGGATACATCATTGGTCCTCTAAATCCGTCATGGGAGATCCTCGAGAAAGCTAGTAACTTATCTTGAAAACCAAGTTTAAAAGAAAATTGACAGACAATAGTCAAAGAAAAATAGTCTTGAAACATCCTTGCTTCTCTAAATCCTTCATGGGACATCCTTGAGAAAGCTAGTAACTAGACTCAAAGACAAAGCCAAATAAAAAGATGCGAACAAGTAACTCATAAAGGAAAAAAGCCAAAAATTATTTGCCAAAATTTGATCTGTTGTTGTTTGTTTGATAAGTTGATTGTTTGATAAATCTTGATGTCAGGGATGACACATTCTGTATAATACGTCGAGTCTAGTTTTGATGTTGTTACTATTTGTGTAAGGTATGACGAAGCCTAGTTTTAGAAAGACATGTACCGTATAAGATGTTAAGTTTGACGTTGTTGATGTGACAAGCTGCATAAGGCTATAATGATTGTTAAATGATAATGTCTACTGTCAGGAAGGGCATATCTTGTATAAGACATAAGTTGATTGTTTTGGAAATTTGTTAGATTTGACTTTATGATATTGTTGACTTATTTGGCTTGTTGATACCTGACTTGTCTTGATGTTTTGACCATTGTTTGTGTGTGATGACACTGTATGACTTATGTTGATTGACACAACATACCTTGAAGGATAGACCTAGTGCGGCCTTGGGGGCTCATCGATTTATGGTGTTTCCCACATTATACACGTAGAGACCTTGTGGCTCAACTAGACTCTAACTGACAAAAGTGATTGAAAAATATTTCTTTAACTTGATGATATTTGACATTTGTGTTTGTGAATGCGATAAACCCTGATGGACTAATGTAGTGCGACCTCAAGGGCTTATCAATTGATTGCTTTGCCTATGTTATATAGGAAGAGACCTCGTAGTTCGATATGACCAATGACTTTGACATGTACAAATAATGAGTCATGATTTTATGTGTGTCATATCTGACCAACCTATAAAAACAGACCTAATGCCTCAAGGACACATCAAGTGATGGCCTTGCCTAGGTCCATTCATAGAGGCAATGTAGTTCGACTATGTCTATGACCTACTTGACACAACTAACTCTGACTTTTTTTAGGGGATTTTTGATAGGTTTTGATGTTTTTGTCATTTTGGAGTTTTATGATGTTTTTGGATTTTTTTCATGACTTTTTTTTATAACATAGGAAAACAACCACTTGGTGTGATTATATTTTCTATTATAGTTGGAAAATCCACATTGCAAACTACTATCTATGTTATGCCTCACGATATTTCATATAATCTTCTTTTAGGTAGACCATGGATTCATGAAATGAATGTGGTGCCTTCAACTCTTCATCTTTTAATGAAGTATGGTTACAATAATAAATTTTACATAGTCAAGGCCGATCCTAAACCTAAATTTTTTTTGTAGGTAAAAGCACAAAGTTGTGTCACACTTTCAACCAACTTATTAGCACAACTAAATTTACGTAACTGTAGTTTTCAAAAATATATATTTTTAATCGTTTAATTATTAGTTATGTTTTATTTTTTATTATTAGTAAAAGTAGGTTATCAACACAAAATAATAGGTTTATTACCATGCCAAGGAAAAATACTAAAACTTAATAAAAAAATTGAAAAATATATGATACGCTCGATAAAAGAATATATTTCAAGATGGTATAAATATTTTTCTATTTTAGATAAGTATGTAATATAAAAGTTCTTGTCCAATGGAAACAACCATTTTTTTATTCATGCACATTTTAATATTTACTTTAAAATATGTATTTACCAAAATTGGAAAAAAATATATCCATGTACTAAACTTTCAAGTTATAATTATACAAAAAAAAGTTCAAAGAAAAAAAAAAATTATTATAAAAAGTTTGATGTCTCATGCACCTTAATTTTGAGAATTTTATCATCAACTAAATTATAGCTTTATTTTATTAAAAAGTAGTTTAAAAATTATTTTTTATTTTTTAAAAAATAATACAAACATAAAATATATTAAAAAATAGATATTTTACTAGTTTACACCATTTTAGAATTCAAATCATAGATACTGCTTTTTAGTGATTCAAGTTTAAAATTTAGATCAGTGTTGGTCATTTCCTTTATGAAGTGTGACACAAATTTGATTTTTTACCCTTGCACATTGAGAAAGAGAAATTTTTTTTTTTGAAAACATTGATACTAGCTTCAAAATTTTAAATCACACAACAACTAGAATAGGAGAAGAATTTTGAAGAAGTGATGAAGTTATTGGAAGATGATTGGGGTTCCTCAAATTTCACACCAACATTCATGGGAGAATACAAGATGACAATAAAAAAACCTGAAAAGGAAAAAGAATCAATGGTAATGTTAAAATAAAACTCGAAAGAACCCTTGCAAGCATCTATTTCATCCACTTTAGAGAAGAAGACAAAATTTATACAAAAAAAATTGATGAAATGGACTATCAACAATCATTGAATCCGAAAGAGATGGAGAAACTTTATGGAATAGCTTATGAGCTCTTGAAACAACTTGATTATATTGCAAAAGTGTGTGGTAAAAAAGAACAAGGTATTTGTGTTCCTAAAGAGCCTAACATAAAAGAAATGAAAAGTGGTCTTTGATATTTTCCTTTAAAGATAGAAAAAGCCATAAGAAGACCTTCTCTCAACATTAACACCATCATGTGTAGTTCCTCTAAGAAAACTCTCACTTTGAAGCATCCTGAGTTGATTTATACAACATGTGAGAAATCATTGGAATACTTTTCAAAGATGATGAAGCTTTGAAATAAATTTTAGCATCTTATGACAAGTCATTTACTCCCCCTAAGAAACAAGGATTAACTTGTGCTATGGATACTTCTAAACAAGTAGATGAAGAAAAAGACACCAATGATGTTGACAATGATAAAGAATAACATAATTATGAAATTTCAAGAAAAAATGCACTTTGTAAGGGAGATAAAATCAATATAATGATATATATGTCTAATGAAGAAAGAGTGATTCAAATTTTTTTTGATGAGGATGAACAAGAAGATCATGCAACATTATTACATGAATTTCATTAACTCTTTTCTTGGACTTATTCAGATATGTTGGGTATTGATGGTAAGATAGTGGCACACAACATAGTTCTTGAACAAGAAGCTAAAATATAAGATGAATCCTAAGATAGATTTATTGGTGAAGGTTGAGATTGAAAAACTCATTGAAGTTAGATTTATATGACCTATTGACTATTATCTATGGATCTCAATTTTTTTTGAAGTCGTAAAACTTGATAATCGTATTAGGATGTCCATGGATTTTCATGACTTTAATAAATAATATCTCAAACATGAATTTCACCTTCCTAATAATGACATGATAGTATATTCGAATACAAGACATGATTTGTTTTTGTTCATGGATGGATTCTCGGGATATAATCAAATATTTATCAACCCTTTACTACAACTTAGGTGAAATTTTAATGGGTGGTATGCAATTTGAATTAAAGAATGCAGATGCAACATATCAAAGAGCTCTAACATTTATATTTCATGATTAAATACATAATATTTTGAAATATTATTTTTATGATATCTTAGCCAAATATTTAAGTTGATAAGATAATGTTACCATCCTTTGGAAAATATTTGAAAGAATGCAAAAGTAAAACATGAGATTAAACACAAAAAAGTGTGTCTTTGAGGGAGGGAGGGAGTGTTAGCGAGGGAGATAGAGGTTTATGTGAGAGATAAATAGAGGGAGTGGTTATATAGATATGGGAGAGTGAGAGGGAGGGAGAGATAAATATGAGATAGAGAGGAGAGAGTTAGAGAGAAAGTGGAGATAAGAGAGGGATAAAGAGTGAGAGAGAATTGTAGGTAGAGTGAGGGAGATGAGAGATAGAGAGTAGAGAGGAAAAGAGGTAGGGAGGGAGACATAAGTGAGATACAAATTAATGGAGGGAGAGGTAGGTAAAGAGAGAGAGGGGAGATAAAGATAAGTAGAGAGGGAAGGATATGTAGATAGAGAAGATATAGAGAGAAGTATAGAGGGGAGGGAGGGATGCAAATGTAGCGAGGAGATAGAGGGGTGTGTGTTAGAGAGAGAGGAAGGGAGAGAGGGGAAGGGAGAGAGAGAGGGAGTGGAGAGATAGAGAGTAGAGATAAGGAGAGAGAAATATGATGCAACTTATTGACTAATAAAATTTGACCTCTCGATTACTGAAATTTGAATTGTTGATTACTGAAATTTCACTAAGTCTGAAATTTTTAAGATCTTCCAAAAACTAGAACTTGCATTATAATTCTGAGAGATCTGAAACCACTCTCAAACATTTTTCTTATATACATGTAATATACTTAAAGTATAAGAAATTAAATGTCCATATGTAAATTTCAACTTATACTTAAATTTTTATTTCATGTATATAGTTTCCTTGGAAAAGAAAGTGAAAATAAAAGAGTTTAGAAAAATGCATTCCAAAATTCATTCCAAAAAGAAAGAGAACTCACACTTGTTCACTCATTGCAAAATTCAAGCAATTTGGCACTCATGAAATTTTGTGTTCTCCAAATTTTATGCTCTCCAAAGTTGGTGAGCGCAATATGGCCTATTACGGGTTTTTTTTGCAATTTGGCACTGAAATTATGTCATAGATTGGTGTACTTACACTTGGATATTACATATTTCTAGGCCAAGTCAACCTGATTTTAATGTTGTAAAGTGTATTCAATCACAATTTCATATTGAACTTTGAGTCCCTAGCCCTAATTACCTTTTAGATTATCATTAATAGGCCCCTATGACCCTATTTTGTGCATCCCCAAGCTTATTTTGATCAAATACCTAATAAAATCAATATATAAACCCAATTTGTGCATTCCTCGACATCCCAGCTAGAAAAAGATCCCTAGTGGGATCAAGTGGCTCATCTTGATGAATTAGTCCCATCTAGGTGGGAATAAGTTACCCAACATGGTGACTTAGTCCTATTTGAGTTGTTTTCAGGGTTTGAGCAGGAAAAAATAGAGTTTAAGTTTAATTTTCCTTCATTTCAACCTTGGGGATCAAATTAGTGTGTGTTTTAGATGGATTTCCTATATAAATAAGCCTATAAACCCTAATTCATAACTTGGTAATTCATTTTTCATTATTCATTCATCATTCTTCTCAAGCAAACTAGGGCTTTTAGCAGTCTAAGTCATCAAGACATCTGTCCAAGGCATTAAAGGGTAAATTTTTCATGCATTGTTGTACAAATTCAAGATTAATCATCATGGGAAGTTTCTAACTCCATTATCTCATGCTTCATTACATTATTTCTTAATTTTGGTTTAATTACCTAGAAGGGGTTTGACCAAGGCAAACCCGTATTCCCTAACATTTAACATTTCTCTTTCTCTCTTTGGGTGTTTGCATATTTAGGTACCTTGAAGATGATTGAAGAATAGGCTACAAGCTTATTGAAGACATATCCTTGTTGGCTAGGTCAAAATATACAGAAAAGGTCACTTATAGTGCCAAAAATCATAGCTTTAGAACCAAACACCTATAGGAACAAAATGTGTAGACTGAGAGCTTGCATTTCCACTTTTGGATTTTCACAAAGCCCAAAGTGGAGCGAATTAGTTCCACTACACATGTTTCTTAGAAATTTTTGTAGATCTGGATACCCATTTGGCTGAAACGAGCTCAAGAGCGATTTTTCTAGATCTGAGACTAAGTCGACCATATCGGCATAAGTTCCCAATGGCTTTCAAAATAAATTATTTAGGATTCTAGAGCTTCTCTCCATCACATTCTATATTCTAGGTGGAAATATTCAATTTCATTAAATTTTGTTATAGTTTATTTGTCCTTTCTAGGTCATTCTTACATACAACATTATGTATTCAAACACTTTTGCATTTCATTATTTTGCATTCATCAGTTAGCTTCTTTCATTATTTTTTAGCATTTAGACATATTTCAAGCAAATTTACATTAATCTTGAATGAGCTCCAAGTTTCATGGTAGAAAGACCTCTCTCCCTTTAGGTCAAAAACCGTACAAGTGTAAGACAACATCCTCTCTCCCCTAAAATTTATGGTTCATTTTGGTGAACCTTCCTTTAGAATATCTTATTTTTTGAATTGGAGTCCCTCATCATCCCAGTTTTAGTTTTCATTAACTTTGCATTAGGTTTTGCATTAGTTAATTGGCATCTACAATTTCAATATCTTTCATTAGTGAAAGTGCATATTGGTGGCATTTTTGCATATCAAATCATTAAAATTTTATAAAAAAAAAAATTGCACCTTAGGTCTGCATCATATAGTACAAAAAACATAAAAATCGCCCAAAAAATTTCAAAAAAACACCATTGGGACTCATTTACTACCTTGGATGATTTAGTCCCTTGATGCCCCTGAACCAACCTTTTATATAACTGAAAACCCTCTTTTTAAGCTTTTGTTTGTTGCCATTAACTATCTATATTAGTTGGTTGAGTTTTTGTAACATGCATTTCATTATAGTTGGCTTAAATTATCTTAGTTCACGCATTTGTTTATTTCAATTTTGCATTCACAACATTTCATTTTCAGATCATTACATAGTATAATTAGTGAATTACCTTGTTGGACATCCGAAAGATTGTATTCCATCTTATGTCTTTACATTGCATTTTAAGTTTGCATAAATTTAATTACATTTAATTTATTGGCAATAGAATTCATGGCACTTGTGGTTAGCATTATACTTTTTCTATTTTCATTTTTCGCATTAGTTCCAAGATCATTTAAATCAGATTCTTTAGAAAATGAAAACAAAAAATTAGCATCACAAGAAATCATTCACAAAATTCTAAAAAATTATAAACAACATATCATCCAAGATCTTTAGTAGTGATGACTTATATATGTTAGATGAAGCCCTTGATGACTACATCTCTCCTGTATCATCCACAAGAGGATGCAAGCATCGAGAATTATGATAATCATAAATTTTCTCCTAATATCTCTCCCATTGGTGACAAAGGTATTTAGGTGAAAGAAGACACAATCATTGAAGATCATGAAATTCTTTCTTGTCTTCCTCATAATCTCCCTTGCAAAGATATTATAACAAATGAAGCTAAAATCATGACCACCACCCTACCTAGTCTACATTCCTCTCCCAACACCTCACCTACTTGTGAAAAATACTTAGGGAATAAGAATACAATCATGAATGATCATGACAAAAAAATTGGTTTGGAGAAGATGTTGATAGTTGAGAGATATGATAATCCTATCTCTCCTGCTCAAGACAACATTATAGGACATGGCGATGTAAACATAGGAAATCATGACAATCAAACCTTTGCTTCTCCTAATATCTTATCTAGATATGAAGAAGATAGTTTAGTGTTAGAAGATATCCTTATTGACACTCATGAGAATCTTATTACTCACTTTCTTGAGGCTTCTATTATTTGGGAATACCTATTTGAACAGAAAAGTCCAATCATTGGTAACCATAAAACTCTTACTCATCCTTTTGTTAATGCCTCTCCTATGAGCAATGAATCTACATTATAAAATCCAACCATGAAATTTGATGAACCTATTTCTGGCCACTTTCCTAAAATCTCTCCTACTAGGGTAAATATTATGGAACAAAAAAATGAGACCTTAGAGAAAAAGGATAGTAATATGGACAACAATCAAATTTCTAACTCTCCTAATATCTATATTATTGGTAAAGAAGATATTATAGTGTTATAAGATTATTTCGATGAGAATCATGGGGAAAACATTATCGAACAAAGAAACACCATCATTTCTAATCAAGAAAATTCAACCATGGATCATTCCCTTACTTGCGATGAAGTCAATATTGCAGAACCAAACATTGAATTTCATGCACATCTCATTTTTAGTTCTCCTAAACACTCTCCTATTAGGGAAGGTATCATGGTGCAAGAAAAAATGAACACTATCATGTGCAAACAAAAAATCAACCTAACTTTGAAGCATCCTAAATTTCTTGATATGGATCAACCCTTCAACCAAATTTTACGATTTTGTTACATGCCACCTTCTACTCCTCAAATGACAATGGTTGAATGTGCTATGATTAGTGCCAAGAAAAATGTTATCAAAAAACAACAACAAATTGATGAAGCCACAAAGTTATTGGAAGAGGCTTCAAAAACCTTTGATTTCATACCTCTATCCAAGGGGAAATACATGATCATAAAAAAATAATCTGACAAGTGAAGAGAAAAAGAGGTCATGTCAAAAACATCCACTTCAACCACCTTACCAGTAAAGACAACATCCAAGAAAAACTTTGAGGAAATTGAACAACCGCCAAATCCAAAACAACTGACAAAATTTTTTGGAAGACGCTTTGAACTTTTTTGAAGATGTTTTGAACATTGATGATCGCTTTATCTGACCTGACATAAACATTGTTTCCTAAATAAAAATTCTCATTCTATTATAACTATTACCCCATAATACTATTCCTTTAAAGGAGCATTGAGACTCAAAACAAAAAAATTAATTGACAGAGTAATTACAAATTCAAACAAAGATAAGATAATTTATGATTTTACCATATAAGAAAAGTAATTCTCATGCTTACATAACAAGATGGAGAATTCACATTTCTCCTTATTTATATGATTTATGATGCAATACTGACATTTTATTTTTCAGATTATCAAGAGTCGCCACAATAACGAATGTCGTTGCCACTATTAAAATAAGTAAATCTATTTTGTACAGTTGTTGATTGGGAAAGTTTTCCAAACTTTTCTGCATTTTCTGATTGGGAAAGTTTCCCAAACTTTTTTGCATTTCATTTTTCTATTTGGGAATGTTTCCCATTCATTGTTTTTGTTGCTTTCTTGAGTTTTAGTTGTTGCTGTATATATTGCTCTTTCATTTTCAATAAAATGTGTGAACACTGTTTGCTGCAATTTTTTGTGCAAGCATAACATATTTATCATTTCTGCCTCTTTGTTTTAGTGATATATATTTTTCTTATTTGGTTGTTAATGGTGTAATGTAATATTGTGGCATTTTTTTATTGTGTCTAACATATGGTATCAGAGCAGGTTCAAAATGGAAATGAATGCTAACAGTACACAGCTACAAATTCCCAAATTTATTGGGAAAAACTATGCTTTTTGAAGTTTTCAAATGAGGATTTTGTTTAGATCTAAGGAGCTATGGGATCTTGTGCAAAATGGGTATTCAGAACCCGTAGATGCAGCAACATTAGCAGAACTCACACAAAATGAAAGGAATTTACTGGAGAATATAAAAAAAAACATCAAAAAGCATTACTGTTCATTGTGCAGGGTCTTGATGAAACTCTCCTTCCAAGACCTACAGTTATTTCAACAACCAAAGAAGCTTGGGATCTTCTTTCCCAATCATTTCAAGGTAGAGAAAGAGTAAGAACATTCTGTTTACAAATTCTTAGAAAGGATTTTGAAATTTTACAAATGTCAGATTCTGAAAGTTTAGGAGATTTCTTTACTCGCACAATGGGGATAGTTAATTAGATGAAAATAAATGGTGAAATTATGAATGATCAAAAGATTGTTGAATTTTTTTAAAGAAGGTTGCCTACAAAATATGATCCAATAGTTATTGCTATTGAAGAATCAAAATATCTAACCTCTTTATCTACAGATGAGCTTATGGGTTCACTATACACACATGAGCAAAGAATATATAAATCAGCAAAGGAGCCACTTGAGAAAGCCTTAAAGAGAGAAGTATCTTTGAAAGAAAAATAAGCTACACCAGAATCATCTTCAGCACAAAGAGGAAGAGGAGGACATTTTCAACAAAGAGGCAAAGGTCAAAGAAGCAATAGAAGTGATGAATAAATTTGTAATTACACTCAAACAAGAGGTAGAGGCAGAAAAAAATTTCAGCAAAGAGGTAGAGGTTTTCAGAGGTATGATAAATCATCTATTCAATGTTATTACTGTCAAAAGTTTGGACATATTGCAGCTGAATGTAGAAAAAAGATTGCAGATGAAAATAAACATGAAGCCCAATATGCAAATGAAGGTGAAGGGCAGGAAGGAAATGTCTTGTTAACATGTAGCACAAAGGAGGAAGTAAATTATGACAAATGGTATGTTGACAGTGGGTGTAGTAATCATATGATTGGATGCAAAGAGATATTTCAGAATTTGGATGAGTCCATCAAATTTGAAGTTAAGATGGGAAATGATTCAATTGCATCAGTCATGGGGAAAGCGAGGATATTAATCACAACAACAAAAAGATGAATAAAAGTATAATTTGTTAAGTGTAGGTCAACTTGTGCAAAAAGGCCACATTGTCAAATTTGAAAAAGATTAATGCATTATCGTTGATGGTAAAAAAAAGTAGATAACCAAAATACTCATGACTTCTAAGAGGATGTTTTCTCTAAGTATCAGAAATAATATGCATTTAAGTTTCAATGCTTTTGTAAAAGATACATAGTGGTTATGGTATCTTAGATTTGATCATTTAAATTTTGGTGGACTAAATATTTTGGATAAGAAGAACATGGTAATAGGTTTACCACTTATCCAAAAACCGGATTAAGAATGTGAAGGTTGTATTTTTGGAAAACACCATAGAGAACCCTTTCCAATAAGGGATTCCTAGAGACCTTCAAAGCCAGTGGAGCTAGTTCACTCAGATCTATATGGACCAATTGAGGTTGTTTCATTATCTGGTATGGATATTTTTTGACATTTAGTGATGACTATAGTAGAAAACTTTGGGTTTATCCTTTGAAAAATAAATCAGATACTTTCAAGAAATTCAGAGAATTTAAAGAATTAGTTGAAAAGAAAAGTGGTTATTTTCTCAAAATTTGAAGGACGGATAGGGGTGGAGAGTATATTTCACATGAATTTCTTAACTTTTGTATTTAAAATGGCACAAAAAGGCAACTAACAACAAGGTATACACCATAGAAAAATGGTATAGTTGAGAGAAAAAATAGAACAATTTTAAATATGGTAAGGACTATGCTTAATGTTAAGAATTTACCAAAAGTCTTTTGGGAAGAAGCGGTTTGTTGTGCAGGTTATATCTTGAACAAATGTCTTACCAAGTCAATATGGGGCATGACACCAGAAGGGTCATGGGGAGGATATAAACGCCAAGTAGATCATTTAAAAAAAATGGTTGTATTGTTTTTTCTCATGTTCCAGATGCACTTAGAAGTAAATTGGATGACAAGGAAAAAATATGTATCTTTGATGGGTATAGTGAAGAATATAAGGCATATAGATTATATAATCCTGAAACAAAAATGTTGGTGATAAGTGGAGATGCAAAATTTCTTGAAGATCAGGAGTGGTGTTGGAATTTGAAAGAGAAATATCAACAAGTTAACTTTCAAGATGAAGCTGCAAATCAACAACTAATTTCAGTTGTTAACCAAAACCCTTTTTCAACTCCACCAAGTCATAAACATGTTTCATCAAGAAATTCTCCATCATCTACCTCACAATCTCCAAAAAGGTGGTAGAAAACAAGGAGCTTGTTTGATATATATCAAGAAACAACATAGGTAAATGAAGATATTTGTCATTTTGCATTTTTTGCTGATAGTGATCTTGTTATTTTTGAAGAAGCTATAAATGATGATAAATGGGTTAACGCTATGAATGAATAAATTGTAGACATAGAAAACAATCAAACATGGGACATTGCAGATCTCCCTAAGCATAAGAAGGCAACTGGAGTAAACTAGGTGTATAAAACAAAGTACAATGAGCAAGGTAAAGTGAATAAATACAAGGCTAGGTTGGTAGTGAAGGGCTACAAACAAAAATCAGGTATTGATTATAATGAAGTTTTTGCACCTATAGCTAGAATGGATACTATTCATATGATTTTAGCTCTTTCAACACAAAAGGGTTGGAAACTCTTTCATATGGATGTAAAATCAGCATTCTTGAATGGTGTATTGGAAGAAGAAATTTACATTGAGAAACCACCTGGTTATGAGATTAAAGGTCAAAAAAGTAAAGTTCTCAAACTAAAGAAAGCCTTGTATGGTTTAAAACAGGCACCTAGAGTTTGGTATGAAAGGACTGAATCATATTTTTGGAAAATGGTTTTAAAAAATGCCCTTATGAGCCCAACTTATTTATAAAACAAAATCAACAAGGTGATGTTATGATTGTTTGCATTTATGTTGATGATTTGCTTTATACTAGGAATAATGAAAACATCCTAAAATAATTTTCAATGGCAATGAAGAGTGAATTTGAGATGACTGATCTTGGTTTGTTGCGCTATTATCTTGGTTTTGAAGTAACTAAAAATTGTGACAGGATTTTTGTTTCACAAGAAAAGTATGCAAATGATATTTTGAAAAGGTTCAAGATGGAAAATAGAAAACTAGAAATTAAACCTATTGCCATGGGTGTGAAGTTGAGCAAAAAGGATGAAAGCAAAAAGGTAGATTCTCCTTTGTATAAAATTTTGGTTGGAAGTTTAATGTACTTAACTGCAATAAGACCAGATATCATGTATGCAGTAAGTTTGATAAGCAGGTTCATGGAGGATCCACATGATACTCATCTACAAGTAGGTAAAAGAATACTAAGGTATGTGAAAGGGAATTCAAATCATTGAATTTTATATGAAAAGAAGAGTGTTTTGAAGTTAACAGGTTATACAGATAGTGATTGGGCTAGATGTCAAGATGATAGGAAAAGTACTTCTGGATATGTTTTTACTCTTGGTTCAAGTGTAATTTCTTTGTTTTCAAAGAAACAACCCATTTTTGCATTGTCCTCAATAGAAGCAGAATATGTGGCAGCTACTTCAGCAAGTTGTCAAGCAGTTTGGTTACAAATAATGTTTGAAGCATTGTTGCAGCCCCAAATGGAAGAAATAGTTATATTTTGTGATAATCAATCAGCTATTGCACTTTCTAAAAATCCAGTCTTTCATGGAAGAAGAAAACACATAGACATAAAATTTCATTTCATTAGAGAGCTGGTTGAAAATAATGAAATCAAACTTTCTTAATGCAGGTCCAAAGATCATGCTGTTGACATTTTGACAAAGCCTTTGCAAGAAGAAGATTTCAATAGACTAAAGAAAATTTTCGGGATAAAAAGATGTCCCACAAATCAGATTTTAGGGAGGATGTTAAAATAGGTAAATCTATTTTGTACAGTTGTTGATTGGGAAAGTTTCCCAAACTTTTCTGCATTTTCTGATTGGGAAAGTTTCCCGAACTTTTCTGCATTTCCTTTTTCTATTTGGGAATATTTCCCATTCGTTGTTTTTGTCGCTTTCTTGAGTTTTAGTGGTTGTTGTATATATTTCTCTTTCATTTTCAATAAAATGTGTGAAGACTATTTGCTGCAATTTGTTGTGCAAGCATAACAGATTGAACAATTTTGCCTCTTTGTTTTAGTGATATATATTTTGTTTATTTAGCTATTAATGGTGTACTGTAATATTGTGGCATTTGTTTATTATTTCTAAAAGCCAAAATAACCAGTGTAGCAAAACTTATATTCCCTAATGCAGTCTCCATTAGTGTCGCACGTATTTTCATCACACGATTCCTATGTTGAAACCATTATCCCCACACTAAGTATTAATATCACCATAAAAACTACCAAACATTTTCTTGCAATCACCATCCCTCTTGCTATATTTCCTGCACAAACAGTCCTTTGAAGAAGATGATGAGATTGTATTGATATCATGGCCTTAAATAACTCCAGCTTTCCATTGTAATTATAACTCCATTTTTTTCTAAGGGTAACCAACAATTAGCATCTAATTTGAGGAAGACATGATTAAGGGATGGTGAAATAAATATATCATAGTCAGTGGAAATGTCCATTATCAGTACCATTCTATTTTTGTTTAAGGTTGGCCGTCTCTGTGATGAATATTCCAAGTAAAATAAGGCTAGCCTGATTATGCAATAAGGTTGTATAGATGCATTGGTTTTAAGCCCACTAGTTTTTCTGATAATTATTGTTCTTTAAAAGGTTTATAGTTCATTATTTATAGTGAAATATTTTTTTTGGAAAAAATTATATATATACAAATCATATAAATTTAAAAATCACTTGAAAACAATACCAAAAAAAAAAATTCACTATGAAGATCTATTTACAATTAGGACAATCTATTATTTCGATGGTAGTGGTGACACTACACAAAACAAGTGGGATTAGGGGAGAGGGGCCCATAGTGGAGCACCCTAACTTTGAGTTTCTCAAACTTCTATGTGAAAATTTCAAATCAATCCCAATTTTATACATCAATTTATTTGACAAATCACATGCTTTTATATTTCATTTTAGGGTCACATCATCAAATATGATACCACATCAACATGTTTTTTGTTGAGGTATCCAAAAAGGGTAAAGAAAAGGTGAGACTGATAGTGGTGCACTAAGTCATGTTTTATTGGGGCACTGATGTGGCATCACATGATTTGTCAATTTGTGTATTTTATGGATAAAAAGTGTTTCACAATTGGATATTAAGAAGCTCTACTATGGGCCCCACTAAGGACTACTTATATCCCCACTATTGGACTGTGCTCCACTATAGGCCCATCTCCCCTAGATGTGGCATGCCTACCCTTTACAACCACCCTCAGTTTCGTTTATGCCCAACTTTCCCCACACTTTAGAATGCTTATTCAATAACTTCATTTTAGTGCCCCCTTTAGTTTCTTGTGATTTTACACATCGACAAACCAAGTTTGAGCTTATGCTATAGTCGGTTGTCATGTTTGTAGGATCTTAAATTATCCCATGATATCATATAGTGAGCAATGTTTTCTTTTTTGTTAATATTTATTCAATTGTTGAAATTTGGGAATTCAAATTTGACTAATAATTAAGTTGTAACAAAATCTATATTGTCACATTTTTACAAAAAAAAAATTGTCATATTTAATTCGTCAAAGAATTTATTTTATTGAAAAATTTAATTCAAAAATTTTCCAAAGTATTTGTTACATGATTAGATCATATTTTCCTAAATTTTATAAGTTATAGTATAAATCTATACTAACTTTTTGGTAGTATATAATAATTATTAGATGCTTTAGGGTCATATTCCAATCTTTAGTCCCCAGCATTGATTTAAACTATTATATGTTGACCCTTATTGTATTAAATGACGTAAAATGTACCCATGATTTGTAATGCTAATGGGCCTCAAAATATCTTTTAAATCATCGATCTCCATTGAGATCAACAATCTAAAATAAATTTTGTGTCCATGAGCATTACAAATTGTAGGTACATTTTACCTTGAAGAATATAGGGGAGAGGGGCCTATAGTGGAGCACCCTAACTTCACGTTTCTCAAAATCCTATGTGAAAATTTCAAATCATTCTCAATTTTGTATAATATTTTATTTGGAAACACATGTGCTTCTATATTTCATTTTAGTGTCACATCATCAAATATGATGCCACATCAACATGCTTTTTTTTGAGCTATCCAAAAAGAGAAAAAAACAACTGAGACCGATAGTGGTGCACTAAGTCATATTTTATTGGTGCACTGATGTGGGATCATATGGTTTATCAATATGTGTATTTTAGGGATAAAAATTGTTTTAAAATTAGATATTAAGGTGCTCTACTATGAGACCCACTGAGGACTACTTATATCCCCACTATTGAACCCTACTCCACCATGTGCCCCTCTCCCCTAGTGAGGGTTGTTAGATTATATTTTAAATCAATGTTGTCAACTAAAGATAATTTAGTCTACCCCTTAAACCCATCGATCATGTCCTCCCTCAAGCCCCTACTTTTCCATAAGAGTTACTTATTTTGTATGGAAATATTCACCATCATAATTGATGCATTTTTTATATTATTTTCAAAGATTCACCAAGATTTTCTATAAAATTTTATTTGTTTAAAAAATATAACAAATATAATTTTAACATTTTTTCAAAAAAATGAAAAATTTGCCAATAGAAATTATTATTGTTCTCAAAAAACTATAATATTCGCTAGCATTTTATAAATTTTCTTAAGAGTTTAATATATTTATCACTAAGGATCGTCGGTGACCCATTTTCTTAATTTGCATGTTAAAAATGCTTCCTTCAAGTTAACATTTTTCTAGCCTAATTTTAGAGTTGGGTGAAATCTTGTGTAATCTTCCATCGACCTTAATCTCAAGATTTATTTGTCTTCTCTATAAATATAAAGATATTCTTTGATTATCTTGATGAGCTTCTACTAGAATTAGGAAGATATAGGAGATGAGAGACACGCACATGAACAATACATTGATTGTATTTAGTTGAACCAAGAGATAATGAGTAGAATACCTTGGTTATATAGGCAAGGACGAGGCAATCCACCTATGAGTTGAATTGACAAGTGTCCCATAAGGTGGCACAAATGAGTAGATAAGTGTCATATAGGTGTCAACCTTATGAATACTTGGAGTGTGGAAACGAGAAACCTCCATGACTAATTCATCAACCTTGTGTGCCAAGTGTTGAGTGACCTTTGAGGTGAGATGGAAATTTTTCCAACCTTAAAGAGATAGCTCATAAGGTTTACCAAATAGCTTGATAACCTCTAGAGGTATCAATGGTTGCACATTCAGTTAGGCAAGAAGTTTTCTAACCTCAGATTGACCTAAGTGAGCTTAAGTATAGTGTGACTAGGAATTTCACACTAACACTCCCCCTTAAGTGATACTTAGGGAGTAGCTAAAAACTAAATATATGAGTCTCGAAAACAAGGCCTGATAAGGTACTTATTTACAATACACTCTTTTACAAATGATGGAGAAAGAGTGAAAACCCAATGGGAAAACACTATCCTCCAAAAAAGGACCTTTCAATATTTTCCTTATTTTTTGTGATTTTGTTTCTCCTTGTATTTCTTTATCTTAAATGCATTTGGCTCCATGCTTGTTTGTGATCTTCAAATTTTAAAAAATTGAAAGAAAGAAATTTGGAGTGGATTTTTAATCACAACTCTTGACATCCCCCCTTTTTAATATTTTTAATTTCTACCTTTGTTTGGCACTTTATTTTAGTGCATTATTTGCATACAAGAATGATGGTGAAAAAGGGAACTTTGTATATAAGTGTGAAATCACCATGATCGAATAGAGTTGCAAATAATGTGCACTAAAATAAAGTGCCAAACAAAGAGAGAAATTAAAAATATTAAAAAATGGAGGATTCCAAGAGTTGTGACTAAAAATCCACTCCAAATTTCTTTCTTTCAATTTTTTAAAAGTTGAAGATCACAACTAAGCATGGAGCCAAATACAATTAAGGATAACTAAATACAAGGAGCAACAAAATCACAAAAGAGGGAAATATGAAATGGTCCTTTTTTGGAGGATAGTTTTTTCCCATTGGGTTTTCTATCTTTCTCTGTCATTTGTAAAAGAATGCATTATAAATGAGTACCTTATTAGGCCTTGTTTCCAGGACTCATATCTTCAGTGTCTAGCTTACTCCCTAGGTATCACTTAAGGGGGGATGTTAGTGTGAAAATACTATTCACACTATACTTAAGCTCACTTAGGTCAATATGAGGTTAGAAATATTCTTGTCTGATTGAATGTGCAACCATTGAGACCTCTAGAGGTTACCAAGTTATTTGGTAAACCTTATGAGCTATCTCTTTGAGGTTGGAAACATTTCCATCTCACCTCAAATGTCACTCAACACTTGGAAAACAAGGTTGATGACTTGGTCATGGAGATTTCTGGTTTGCACATTCAGTTAGACAAGAAGTTGTCTAACCTCATATTGACCTAAGTGAGCTTAAGTATAGTGTGAATAGGAATTTCACACTAAAAACTTCTATAATTTTCATTTTGATTATGTTAGTAGCTATGTAACTCGAGGTTTGGCTCCATACTTAATGGCAATAATCATTCACTTTAAACCTAGCATGTCAATCAATTTCACTAACAATTATAATTTGAGGGTGGTTAAATTGATGGTGTTAAAGCCATAAATCGTTAAGGACCTCAATGAACACATATTTCATTCTTCAAGAGAAGAAAGGAAAAATTATGAAGAGTCATGGAACAAAGATGAAAATATTATTACCTTCTTGAAGGAAGCTATAATTTTTGAAATAGCTCAATATAGTTATTATAGGTCTTCCTCACCAAAACATTAGGATGTAGTTTCAATACATTTAATGCTATATGTTACTTTGGAAGGTCATTTTCAATTTATTTATTCACACCACTTTTTTATCTCATTTTTTCCATAAGCATCTCATGAATTTTTATTTATTTCTCCTATTTCTTTTGGAGTAATCTTTCCTTGAATTCAAACAAGTTGTTGAGGGTTCCCCCATGATCGAATTCTATTTTTGGGTATGTGCAGGATCATCATGGAAAAAAAGGGCCCTTAAGTGGAAATAAAAAGACAAAAAATCAGAGTTAGAGAACTTGACATAAAAATTTGAATAAGTTATCTATATTATTTCAAAAAAAGTAAAAATAGAATATGTAGAAAATTGAATGTAGTTTCTAAACTACTAGACCTTTATTTTAAAAAAATAAATCTATATGGTTAAAATTTGAAATTTCAATGTAGTAGTATTTAAATTTTAGGGTAAAAATAAGAAGTAGGTGTCTGTCTGACCACCCTAACCAGAATAAAATGATAATATTTTTTTATAATATTTTAGATAAAATTAGATGACGCGTGTTCCGATGTGATGCATATTTTTTTATAATTTTTTTCTAAGTAAATAGTTAATTATGATTTCTTTATTACAAATTTTAAAAATATAGAAGCTCTTCTATCTAACCACCTTAACTTGGTCAAAAATTCATGAAATTTAATTTTTTATTTTTTAATCCTATATTATGTGAAGCATAGAATGTGATGCATGTTTTGGATTAATAAAATGTGATACCATTTGAAAGGTATAGATGTTTTTCAATTAGCCTATCAATTAAGAATTTATTCGTAATTCTAATAGAAAATAAATAATAATTATTTATTAAATTCGAAGTAAAGAATAATTTGTATTGGTGGAAAACTGAGAATTGCCTCTAAAAACCCTTTTCGTTTCATCAATTTTGGGTAAAAAAAAGTCATCAACCACATGGACCATCATATGGCTTACATATCGCCACTTTTGGCCCATCATGATCTTGCACATACCCTTTTTCTAGTACCAAAAATTATTTGGACCTTAAGTCTCAAATTAGTATAACTATGGAAAAATATGTGTCTATCTATCAATATTTTTCTACACACCATAAGATTAAGTGTGATTCACCATTGTCATCTACTTCCTCTTCTCACCCTCTAACCAAAAGGAATAACCTATATCTATCACATTTTCTTCAAAACATTTCATCATTGAACCCTAATTTCTCATAGAATGGTAGACCTATTTCAATGAGATCAAGCTCCATTATGTTGTGTAGAATATTTCAGAACGGAGTTGATTTTTATGCAAAAATGAAAGCCCCTAAAAAAAAGGTAATTGGATAGACCCCTTTATCACTTTGTAATATTCATTGCAAGGAGAATATATTTCTACAATGAAAAATCAAATAAAATGAAGCAAAGGATTTTGATTTTGAGGTAATTCTAGGGGTCAAAGGGGTTTTTCATAGTGTTTCTAGTTGACAATATTATGATATTTTACCTTCCTCCTCCCTCTACAACATTGCATCAATGGTGAACCTACTACTAGAAAAAGTAATTAACTTCACAAGAAGGTAGATATTTACCACATTTTCTTGAATAAGTTTTTTATTGTTCAAAATTAATAAGAACGCATTGAAGTCACTAGTTTTGGAGTTAGATGCCAAGAAACAATTAACAATTGTATAGGTAGAGGTTGTGAATAAGGATGTAGAAACTAATAATTTAGACTATGAATTAATTAAAATTAAATTATATATTTGTAAGGTGGTTGACTTTAATAAGTTTAATATCAATAATATATTAGAATTATAATACTTTTTGAAGAAAGCATCAATCCCATACCTAGTAGACATAAAGTAGGAAAAAATATAGGACCAAGAAGGTAATAGGTACATGTAGCACTAATTTTGAAAAAAATATAAAATCCCTCCAAGACGAGTAAGAGTAAACTCTTCCTTTTAGTGATCTCTTATATTTTTAGTTTCTATCCATTGTAGTCTTTAAGAAACCTATGTTAGGGAATTGTTTCATTTGATATTCTTCATGTGTTCCAATTTTTATCATGTGATGAGGCTTTTATGTTCTTTCATAACCATTTTTTAATCCATTACTATACTTATCTTATACAAAAGGGTTTGGTCCTTTTCAAATCCTCCTAATTCACCATATATCAAAAAATAATTCCTAGATAATTCTAATGTAAAATAAAATATATCTTAAGTAAATTAAATACCTATAAGTAAATTTTATAAAATACAACAAATAAATTTAAATTTAAAATTAATGTTTTATTTATTATTCAAATAAGAAATAAAATATAAATATTTAATAGTAAAGAGATAAAATTGATAAAAGTAATGAGTAAAAAAATATAAAATCTTGAGAGTGCAAAAATCTTATTAATAAATTATCCATATTTCTTATAGCTAAGTAATTATTTTAGAATAAGAATAACTAAGATGAGAGTGCCTATCTATAGAGAACTATAATATAGTATGTTTGTTCTATATTTTTTTCAAATCAATGTAAATTACTCACTAAAAAACAAGAGCATGGAGAATGACATCTCTAGTCATTTTTTTATATAAATTTCTCTGAAGGTAAGTGTGGTGTAGAAAAATATATAACTTTTTCACACTTAGTTTTGAAATAATTAATAATAAAATGAGATTAATGATACCTTAATTTAGTGAACTCTAATATGTTTTACATATTCACATGAAGTTTAGGGCCCTTTTAAGAAAATGGACTTAATTGTGCCTTGTTTTTGGTGTTGTAAGGTGTAACTTTAAAATTTCACACTAATCTAAGGCTTTACTAATTAATTTATGTTATTTTTTCTTAATTGGCCCCCTTTAATTCAAATCTAACCCTAATTAAATGCAATTTTTGAGGGATAAAACCCGAAATTCATAAATTCCATTACACAACACTTAATTTTAGAAAATGTGTCCTAGGTAAGTGACCTAGTAACCATTCACCATAAGGTGAATGGGTCCTCACTTAAATGTAGGAACCTAATTTAACATAATTTTCAACCTTGAACAATGTGTGTCCTAGGTAACTAGCCTAGGACCCATTTTCTCTATGGTGAATTGGTCCTCACTTAGACCTATGACCCCTCTTCAAAATATGTTTTTGGTGGTATTTTAATGATTTCAAATCTATGATTCAATTTTGGCTTGTGATATTTGAATTTCGAGAACTAATGTTAATGTCGACATATGAAATTAACATTACTAATTAAACATTGAATTCGATCATTCTTTCCTCTTAATTAATGAAATAAAATTGATTAATTAAACCTCCTAAAGTCTTGATTTAATTAAATCTAATTAAATCACTCATATTCATTTCCTCTCATTTGATTTAACAGAAATACAAAAATTTAAATCAAATGTCATATCACCTAAACTCATGTTAGATTAATCAAATCATGATTAGTGTAATCCTAATTACATGAATCCTCTAGATTCATCCACTTGCATAGTAAATCATTTTAATTGATTTATCAAAACACCTATTTCCCCTCACAAGGGCATATTCCCAAAGAATATGCCCTCATTAACTCTCATGTTTGACTTTTTTGGACAAACACAATTCCCCCCAGAAAACCCTCAACCACATGCATTTATTGCCTTTTTTCAAATTTGAATGGGCACATTGGCTAAAACTTGCACAAGCATGGGCCAATCCCATTGTGACAAGTTCCTCTCTCCTATTGCATGGGATTTAGTCCCACATTCCCTAATCTTGGCTTCTCCTCTCTCAACTTCTCCTATAAATGCAATACATTTTCTCTCATTTCACCCTGTTTGGCTTAACACACCTAGCCAAACCATCCAGATTTGAAAGCATCTTCACTATAGGCAACTTGAGCTCAAGAGCATATCATTGTCTATCTCATTAGCTTGGAAAGGGTTGGTAAAGGGATCTTTCACATATTCAAAGAGAACCAATCCACCATAGAATAGGTTTCATTTCATGTCTTCTTTGCATACTTGATTTGGTTTTATCATTTGTTTTGAGGAATGTCATGTTATTCTATCAAGATGTTACAACTATGCTAATCATTTGCAGAATTTAGCATCCTACAAATGGTGCTAGAAGGAGGGGCCCCCATACACCTCTATTTTAACCTTTAAAATTGGATGTCAATTTGCATCATGCTTGTCCAAACTAATGATTTGCTTTTTGCAATTTGATTAGAGAAATGCATCATTTAGAGTTTTCTCTAGGTATTTGTCTTTATCATAAAAAAACATATTTACTAAGGCTATCAGTTTAAAGTCTCTATTTGTAGTATCCCCACTCAATATCATGGCTCTATCATTCTAATGGTGTAGAGAAGGAAAATTGTGTCTCATAGAAACAATAATGGTTTATGTCAAGCCCACCCACCTTCTGAAATGTCTGGTTCACTATGATTACTATCATGGCATTGATGTCATTACTGGCATTGGTAGAAAATCATAGCAATAAAAAAAAATGAGAAACAACTCAGCAACTAGTAGGTGCCCAACGCTTCTTTATCTCTCTAGGAGAAATATCTACAGAGGATTTTTTATTGGGTGCCCTTTCTATTGTTTGGGCGGCTCACAATGCATCACCTCTCGCTTTGATTGAGTTTCAGTTTGAATGTATATTGAAAATTAAAGCCTTGTCCTTTTGGCCCCACTACCTTTGTATGTGTCTACCAGTCCAGTCAAATGCAAATGTATTTATGTTTTCCTATAAATTCTTGAGCGTCTTTATAACTACCAGCAAATTCAAGTGCGTTCCTTTATGATTATCAGTATGAGTGACTATTCTAGAAGAACTTCATCATTGCAATGCATATCTGATAAGTCCCCTTCTAATTTTTTTGGTTATCATCTAGCCTCTACACTCTCACAAATGTTATCCTCATGGGGCATCAGTTATTTGAAATTTTTTGATGTTAGAGTCGAATACTTGAACTAATTCTTACAGAGTTCATGCGACTTGCTAACTCTTGAATGAGCTAAGGTTTCTTTGAGTTATTATGTCAAACAATCTCCTTCTATTAATACTTTCACTTGTTTCTTGGTGTTACACGTAGAGTTCGAGCATATTTTTTAGCTTGACGCCACTTGGTGGAGCGACACAGTTGTTATAATGACTTAAATGGTCACAAGTTTGAATTGTTCTCTTTTCTTCTTTTTTTGAATATAAAAAGCATACGTTTTATGCTTTATTTATTTAATGGCACAAGTGCTTGAATGAGAACAAAGAAAAGGAAAAGTTGTGTATTGCTTTGTTTATCAAGGGAACATCTAAAAATATTATGAAAGGCTTAATAAATTCACTTCTGACATACAGATTTTTATCAAATGGTGATTCACGGGGGAGGTAATGTGTAACTACCAGCGACTAGACCATGTTGCTTTCTTTTTTTTAATTTATTAGCCTGCCTATGTTTGCCTTTGCTAATTTAGTTTATTTCTCTCTGGGGATGTAATTATAGATAACCATGACAAGTAAATATGTTCTTCCCCTAATATCTCTCCTATATGAAAATAATATAGTTTGGTGTTAGAAGATATGCTAATTGAGATTCATGAAAATCTTGTTTCTCTCTTTCCTAATGATCCTACCATTTCAAAATATCTATTTGAAAAAAGGGATCCAATCATCGGTAAACAAGAAAATCATATTTTTTATTCTCTTGATGCCTCCCTAACTGTCGATGAAGCTACCTCACAAAATATAACCATGGAATATGATCAACATCTTCTTTTTTCCTATCATAAAATCTCTGCAACTAAGGTAGATATCATGGTGCAAGAGAATGATAAAATAGATACATTTCTTTCAAACGATAGTAATATGGCTTCCTTAGATGAATATGGTGAAGTGACACTAGAATCCCCTTCTCTAAGAAATCCTTAAAATATGGATAAGTTTGTTGAGGTTATGAACATTAGGACTCCCTCAAGTCCTCTAATTCTTAGATCTCCTAGAAATCCTTTAATTATTGGACCACCTAGCCCTAAACCTATAATTTATCCACCCTCACAATGACCACAAGCTCAAAGTAAACCCATGATTATCTTAAGACCACCTACAAGGAAACTTGACAATGACAATGTTTCACAAAAACCCAGTTACAATCTTGTTTCACATACATATATCACTAGAAAAAATCCACAACTGAGACAAACAACTTAAAAATCCCTCGCTTTGACTTAACCTATCTTTCCTAGTTCTCCTTGTTTTCCCTCACATAATTGAAATGAGAATGATCTTGTTGAACAACTAAAAAAATATCTTGCTAATATATCTTTATGGGACCTTATTAAAGCCTCACCTAGTTATCATAACATAGTTCAAAGTGTTTTAAAAGATGTTCCTACCCCACCTAATGTGCAGCCAAATGATGCGACACCCCAAATTCAAGTTGTAACTCTATTGAATTTGGATATTACTTTCCATCAAGATGAGTTACCATCATTAGCAAAGAAAAAGAAAAATGAAGATTTCATGATAATATCCTTTGTTAATCAAATTAGGATAAAGAGAACCCTTATTGATAATGTCTTAGCCCTTAATTTGTGTAGCATAAACCTTCTATATATTATTGAAGTGGATACAAGCCAAATATAACCAAATTCGTTATCCATTTGTGGGTTTGATAACACTACCTATTAACGTTGTAAATGCTACATTAAAAATTGTGCTCCATGTTATGCCTGAAAATAGATTTCATATAATATTCTTTTAGGTAGGCCATTGATTCATGCAATTAATGGGGCACCTTCTAACCTTCATCATAAAATGAAATATATCTACAACAACAAATTTTACACAATCAAGGTTGATTCTGAACTAGATAGTTTTCTCATTGAGAAAGACAAGGAAAATCCAACCACACAAGAGGAACCCATGTACAAGAAAGAAAAATTGAGAAATATTGAAAAAGTCACAAATTTATTCTAAGATGAATGGGGTTCCTTGGATTTAATAGCTACATTCATGGGAGAATATAATATCACAAGAAAAGATTCTGAAAAGGGAAAATAAAAAGTGGTAATGTCGACACAAATTTCAACAGAATCTTTAGAAGCATCCACTTCAATCACTTTAGAAGAAAAGACAACATACATAAATTATTTTGATGAAGTTTATTATGAAAAACCACAAAATCAAAAATAAATAAAAAATATTTATGAAAGAGGTTATGAACTTATGAAACAAATTGGATATAGTGGAAAGGGATGTGGTGCTAGAGAACAAGGTATATGTTTCCCTATTGTTAGTAAATATTGCATTCAAACCACAATCATAAATTATTTCCTAAATAACCCATGATATATAAACATGCTTACAAGTTTCCCAAATTCGTACATCAAATAGACAAGCTAGAGTAGAACAAAATATATACCCTAGGAAAACCCTCAGGAAGGAAAAATATAGACTCCAAAAGAATCCATACTCCATCATATTATTCAAAAATAAATAAATAGAAGAGTTATAATGAATACCTCTTAAGAATCAATCCCTCCAATGCATTTCCATGTGTCTAAGCATGAATCCACACATCCCATGCCATGCTTCAAAAATACACTACACAAGAAGGCACAATAATGGTAGCCAAACCACCCAACCAACCTAAACCACTACACATATATTTTCTTTTATAAACACAACCTCACACAAAATACAACTAGTGGTTTATGTGAAGCCATGTACCACAAAACCATGTGAATACAAAAAAACTAACCCCTCATTTAATATTGGGTACTAAGACATCATATTATTTAATATTTCACTAATATTAATTTTTTATAACATTTCTCCTACACAAATAATAATAATACAATGTTATAATACAACATGAAGTGGCCCCAAAATAATTACCTAGGGTGATTAACCACACCACCAAGGTGCATCACAACTAAATAATTATTAAATACAATAATATAATAAATAATTATATGCAATGGTGTACAACACCATTTCTCAATGTTCTCCCACTTGTTGTATACATTTCATAAAGGATCAATACAAGAAATACATCATCATAGACATACATGAAACTACATGAATATCCAACATGCTCTCATGATCCATCAAGATACCTACAATAAGAACAAATTGACCACCATCTTAGGCAATAAATCCTCTCATCCTCCAACATGTCAGCTATGGAAGTAGAATAGCATGCCAAGGTGAAGATGCACCAATCCATGAGCACAAGAACTAATTCCAAATGATAAAAAATGCTCTTACCAAGTTGTTGTCAAATGAAAAACCCACAGGATTGGAAACAAAATCCACAACACATTCTAATACATCAAACCATTCATAACTCCAAGGTATCAATACATCAACAAACTGATGCCAAGAACATATGCAACATTTAAACTACAATCAAGCTCCTTGTATCAAATATGTTAATAAAGAACATACATATCCATGAACTCCCACTCCATAGGTAATGGAAAAGAATATCAAGTCTACCAGTAAACATTCTATGAAGGTGTGCTAAGTAAATGAAAGCATGAAGTACCAAGAACAATAAAAATGATCCACACATGCAACCCAAAGCACTGTATAATATCTCACATAATGTTGCCACCATCCTCCCCGAAACATGAACATCTAGGAAGGAACCATGAAGAGAGAAAACTTGTAAACCATAATTTCCTCCTATTAACACCTCAAAATGAATCCTCCAAAAATAACTATTCATAGTTTAAGATCCATATCTATGAAAGATAAATCATATAAACTCATGCTAAACCATCCTCAAATGAGTATCCAGAAAACCATGAATCAACTCAATTCCATCAGAATCAAAGTATGAAACAAAACAACATCTGAAATATGCAATGGGAAAATACCTCTCAAATTATAAACTACCGAGTAGACTAAGAGTGAGGAATGGGAATTATCCTCTAGGATAACCAAGTCATCATGACTCACAACAAGAAAAATCTCCTCTAACGGTCTATCATGAACTCATGTCCATATCCAAGTGAAATCTCCTCGGTCTTCTTGTTGAAACCTCCAAAGAGTAACCATCTCAAGAAAGTGTCTCTAATCACAAGAGAACTCCAACCATTGCCTGCATCTCTAAGTGTCCACAATCACCTGTAATTGATTAATACATGCCAAAATACAAATATAAAATCACACCATCATGAAGTAATCAAGAAAATGATCAATTTACTCAATACAAAGAGAACCACTAGGATCAATGTCAAAGCTCCAACTATAGAATCATGAACCTATCATGAAAAAATGATTTAACCATCTCCTCCTAGGAGATCAAATTCACCATAACATACATACATACATCTCAGTCTCAAGAGAATCCATATCATGCCAAAACTCTAAGATAGCATCAAGAGTAAACAATGAAATTATATCCAACATACTCTAAACCAAGAAATCATATCTCCAATCATATGAAGATAACCATACCAATGATGCATCGACATCACTATCCAACAACTTCCATTGAGCCGTGATACTGAGCTACACATGGTATAACGACTACCATCTACTCCATGAGCATCATCTAGGTCTACACACACTCAACTGCAATATCAGTAACATGCAATAAAACAAGGATCTCCAAGCCAAGAATATACATACATCCACCATCAAAAAATCACAAATCAATCCAGCACCATCAAATCATCACTTTTAAAATATTCCATTGAAAGTGTATAACTAATGAATGCAACAAGCTATCATGACATCATAGTCAAACCACATGTTAAAAGTCCCATGAACTGAATAATCAAGTAGTCAAATCATCCATACTTTTAATCCTAAAATAACATACCAATGCACAAATGGCCACAAACGAGTCAAACTAATAAATTCTACAACTACAATGAATCAAACCTAGATGATAGAGATAGTCCACATCTTATTCATCCCTCTACAAGTGAATGGATAGCTATTCCAGAACATGCATAACTTGTAGATCCAACCACTGAAACATGAAAACTCATCATCACATTAATAACTATGAATTGAGATATCAAATAATATTTAACCATGTAGACAAAATGAATCAAACACCAAATCAACCTTAGATCTGATTTTCCAAACATTTCCACAAATGAGTAATCATAGTCAAGGAACTAAATAAGCATCGAGAAGATAATACCAATCTCCTGATATCAAACCATATCACCACCAAACACCACATACATGATCATGTTGTGTCAATGCATCAAATGTACCTACATATCTGTGACACCATAATCATAGTTATCATTGTATCTGCACTCAACTATCACCCATACAAGACTCCAAGTCTCAAACCATGTCTAATAATCTCCTAAAAATCAAAGACAACCTATGTACCTTTCACCATCAAAGTGCCAACTCTGAAAAAATCACCTATAAACCTCTACCTATAGGACCAACCTAATAATCAGCTATAGCATCATAAATAACATATAAAAAAATGTACTCCCTCAAGGGTTCACCTCTTCACTCCTCTGGATGCTCACACAATTTCATATTGAATCTTAGGCACCTACAAGAAATAAAAAATGTACCAAACATTCCCTACACCACAAACTGATATGATTACTAAACCACTATGTATTACACTACAAACTCTATACAATGCCTATTTGAAATCAAAAATCTGATTTCGTATGCAAAACTTATGACAAAAATTGTGGAAATGAGAAAATTTAACTTATAGGCTCCAAAACCATGTAAAAACAACCTAATGAAGGAACCAAATTTGTACCACTATGTAGTGCTCAAAACTAGATTTCAAATGACTACAAGAAGTAAAAAATACAACATTGTGGGTGAAAATTATGCCTTCCTGAGTAAAACTACTCCAATTTGACTATAAGGGAAAATCAATGTGGACCCCACTCCAAAAAATCAAATAATTTTTTTCAAATATTAAATTTGGCAAAAAATTATTTTCTAAATTTAAAAATTAAAAGTCATTAATAAACATGAAAATGGGGGCAGGGGGGCAAACAGTTTTAATAATAAAAGTTTAAGTTAAAATATTTTTGAATAAAGCACTCATTGGTTTATTCAACCATTTAGAAAAACGTCACCAAAATTCTTCAAACATGGTCAACATACTTCATTTGATAGAAGAAAATAAATCATGGGCTGAGATACTATGAAGTGATGTGACAAGGGTGATATGGGTGTATGGACCCCGTATCCCCGTCATATATATATATATATATATATATATATATATATATATATATATATATATATATGTTTTTATTTTAATTATTTTTCAAAAGATATTTCTAACTTTTCGATTAAGTTTATTTTGCACGGATTTTTTGAATGATTTTTGAAGCTCGATAAAAATGATGAAATGTTTTCTACAAATTTATTTTCAGGATTTATTATTTTATTGTTTACACATGGTCAAATTGGGCTGCAACCATTTTTTTTTTGCATATTTTCAACTTCTCCAAAATAGGTTAAATTCTATGTCAAAATTCATCTCTTAGCCAACCTAAATCCAACCATGAGGTATATTTTGTCTCAAGAGTTCATCCATGAAGTTTCCCCTACAAAAGCCTCATATTCAAACTCAAACCAAGAAACCCCTTTTAACCCAAATTTGGAAAACTTCAGATCTAAAATAAACCCAACAAATCTTAACAACCCAAAAGCCCAAATCTGCATACAAATACTTGCAACATGTGTTCCATATCTTGTAATGTCTCAAACCTTACTTGCATTTCCATGGCTTCAACTTTGCAAAAAATCTCAAACTAGGGTAATAAAAAAATCTCCAACCATGAAAGCTTTGATATCACTTGTTAGGAAATATTGCATTCAACCCACAATCATAAATCATTTCCTACATAACCCATGAGAGATAAAAATGCATACAAGTTTTCCAAATGCATCGATCAAATAGAAAATCCACAAGATAACACAAGATATACCCTAGGGAAAACCTAAAAAAGGAGAAACCCAACCTCCAATAGCATCCATACTCCATCATATTATTCAACAATAAATAAATACAAGAGTTACAATGAATACCTCTGAAGCATCAAGCCCTCCAATTCATTCCCATGTGTCCAAGCATGAATCCATACATCCCATGCCATGCTTCACAAATACACTCCACAAGAAGACTTGGTAATGATAGCTAGACCACCCAACCAACCTAAACCACTACACATGTGTTTTCTTTTATAGATGTGCAAGCTCACACAAAATACAACTAGTGGTTTAGATTAAACCATGTACCACAAAAATATGTGAATACAAAACCACTAATCCCTCATTTAATATTGGGTACAAATACATCACATTATTTAATATTCCCCAATATAAAATTATTAACACATGTCTCCCACACAAATAATAATAATACAATGTTACAATACAATATCAAGTGGCCCCCAAATAATTACCTAGTGTGATTAACCATACCACCAAGGTGCATCACAACTAAATAATTATTTAGTTACAATAATATAATAAATCATTTTTTGAAATGGTGTACAACACCATATCCCAACACCTATAGAGCCTCATACACAATAAATGACTAATGATCCTGGTTATTGTCCTTTGAAAGAAACGAAATAAGTAATGAAATCGTCGCTTAATTTCAATGTTGTCATGGAAAACACTAATGATTGGATTTTGTTAGATTCTACACCCTCCTTTAAAGGAGAGTACAAAATATCACAATCTTTAAAGAGTCTTGTGTAAGTATGATGTGCATTGTACTACGAAAGAGATATCTTTGTCACAAAATAAAGGAACATCTTCTATTATTTATCAAGATAGTATCTTGTTTAGACTCCTCCAAGATCGTTTGATATATCTCCCTCCAAGAACATGAAAGAAATTTTACTACAAGGGTTCATTTTTTTGATATCATAGAGTTCATGGTCATTCTACTAATGAATTTAAGGCTTTACATAATAAAATTCAACATCTTAAGAATTGTGGTGCTCTTCCTTGTGTTGAAGAACCTAGGTCCTCTAATTGTTACTAATTTTCATTAATCACCTTGTCTCACCCATTTATTTGACTTAGTGGGACAAAGGGGGCTAGGTAGCCTTGTCCTCATATGAAACTTTTTGATTGTCTCCTTTGTTTACTTGCCTACCTTTTGTAAATACTAATCAAGATTGGGATGTAGAGGAATTTCTATAGGTTGACTTGGATGATCCTTACTAGTCTTTTTCATTATTTTATTTTTAATGTTTCTTCATATGATTGCATGTGCCTAATATTATCCCATGCAACATTTTTTTTATGTATCTATATTTTTCTGTATTCCTCTATATGTACCTAGACTCTTCTATATGCCAATTTTTTTATCTTTTTCCTTGTCCCTTTTTTGCTTTTTGGGGTTGACGCAAGGTGTTGAGACATTTAGGTCTCTTCCATGTTGACTAGGAAAGTTTTTTCTTTTTTTCACTCTTTGTGTCATTCTTCCCGTTTTATGAGTATTTGGGGAATTATGACATTTCCAAGCTCTATAACAACATTGTAGAAAAGATATACTAACCTCGAATCCATAGATGAATTATGTATTTTTTGGGGCAACCCCTCCTTCCTTTTCCATGATGTAGTTTCATTCAGGAACATATGACTTGGAATATTGATTTTTGAATAAGCAACTTCTTTAAAGTGGGGGCATACATCGATAATATCTTTCAACATTTCTCATTTTTCATGGTATGATTTGATTTTTCTTGTGTTCCGTCCTCTTCTTGTTGGTGACATTGGGTTTGATGTCTTCCAAGAGTCCAATATTTCATAGCGTACAAATTTCCTCTTAGTGGTGATGTGACGCACTACATTCCCTAAGCTGCAAATCTTTTACTCTTGGCTTTTTCTCTCTTGGAAACAATAGGCACGAACTAAGAAAAATCCATTTGAACAAAATAAATAAAAATATTTTAGTAGCATTATTGTTCTTAAGTCTTTTCATAACACAACTTGTTAACCTTATGAAGCTTGAACCCTAAATTCAAGGACACCGAGAATAAAAAACCTTTCTCTCCTATGGAGCCTTGCCCTTGTCCATAAATGTTTAGCATAATATAGCTTGTTAAGCCATATGGATCTTGAAACCCTAAATTTAAGGTCAGCTGGCATAACACGCCTTTCTTGCCTATGGAGCCTTATATTATTCATGAGTGCTTAGCATAACGTAGCTTGTTAAACCTTATGAATATTGAACTCTAAATTAAAGGCCACCAAGCATAAAACACGTTTCTTGCATGTGGAGCCTTAGCTTGTTCGTAGGTGTTTAAAATATCATAGCTTGTTAAGCCCTCTAAAGCTCAGACTCTTAATTCAACACCAACTCGCATAACACACCTTGCTTGCATTTGGATCATTTCCTTGTCTTGTAGTGCCTTGTTGAGGTTGTTAGGAGGATAGGCTTGATATGGTATGTTATCCTAATATGATTCTCTCATTTTCCACCCTTTCTAGATACTCACCTAGTGGACAGCATGAGGCTCCCCTACCCTAGACTAAGTATGACAAATCAAAACTGATGGCTTAGATGTGTTCCGTGCCATTCAAACTTTCTAGGCTTGACCTTCCTAGTATTTGAAATTTTATGATTGTGTATTTTTTTCATTGTTGCATACATATGTTTCCTGAATGTCTACTTTAGTGTGATTTTGATATGGGTCATCTTGTCACTAAAGTGGGGGAAAAATGAAGTGTAGGAAAAAGTATCCATTTTTCACACTTAATTTTGAAATAATTAATAATAAAATTAGCTTAATGATGCCTTAATTTAGTGTTATAATTGTAGTTTAGGAAAAAGTATCCCTTTTTCACACTTGGTTATATGCAGGATCATCATGGAAAAAACAGGCCCTTAAGTGGTGATGAAAATTCAAAAAATCAGAGTTAGGCAACTTGACGTAAAAATTTGAATAAATTATCTATATTCTTTCAAAACTATGTAAGAATAGAAATTGTAGAAAATTGAATGTAGTTTCTAAACTACAAGTTTATTTTAGTTTTTTTAAATCTATTTGGTGAAAATTTGAAATTTCAATGCAGTAGTACTTAAATTTCAAGGATAAATAAGAAGTAGGTGTCTGTCTGACCACCCTAAGAAAAATAAAATGATAATATTTTTTTATAAGATTTTAAATATAAGTAGATGACTCCTGTCCTGATGTGATGCATATTTTTTTGTTAATTTTTTCCAAGTAAATATTTAATTATGAATTTTTTATTGCAACTTTTAAAAATTTAAAAACTCAAATGTTTGACCACCTTAACTTGGTCAAAACTTCATGAAATTCAATTTATTTTTTATCCTATAGTATGAAAAGCATAAAATGTGACACATGTTTTAGATTCAAAAAATGTGTTACCATTTGAAAGTTATAGATTTTTTTCAATCAGCCTATCAATGAGGACTTTAATTGTAATTCAAATAAAAAATTAATAATAATTATTTATTAAATTCAAAGTAAAGCATAATTTATATTGGTGGAAAGTTGGGAATCGCCTTTACAAACCCTTTTCGTTTCATCAATTTTAGGTTAAAAAAAGTCATCAGGCAAATGGACCATTATATCACTTACATATAGCCACTTTTTGGCCCATCATGATCTTGCACATACCCACTTAATTTGGGATTAATTAATAATAAAATGAGCTTAATGATGCCTTAATTTAGTGTTGTAATATTTTTTACACATTCACATTAATTTTAGGGCCCTTCTTAATAAAGTGGGCCTAATTGTGCCCTATTTAAGGTCTTGTAAATTGTATCTTTACACTTTTAAATGCAAACTATGAGGGATAAAACATGGCATTCATAAATACCATCTCACAACACTTAATCTTGAAAGATGTGTGTCCTAGGTAGGTGACCTAGGACCTATTCGCCATGTGGTCCTAGGACCTTATGTGTACATGAAATTTCACCTTGTCCAATGTGTGTCCTTGGTAAGTGACCTAAGACCCATTCACCACATGGCGAATGGTTCCTCACTAAGACTTAGGACCCCTCTTTGAAATATTTTTTTTTGCTGATATTTCAATAATTTGAAATCCATAATTCAATGTCAACGTGTGATATTTGAATATCAAGAAGTAATGTTGAGATATGTATAAATACAACGTCATTTGACTTAATTTCATGAAAGATTTTTTATGCAAGAATCCTAATAGAAAAATTACAATCAAGAGAGAATTCAAGAGCATTTATAAGGCATTCAAGGGTGGATTTGTAGAAGATTATTGCAGTAGTTAATATTTGTTTGATCATGTCAAAGATGTATTGCATCATACATGTTGTTCGAAATAATATGGTGATTTAGTGTTCAAGATCTATGCAAGCATATCAAAGGCATTATTTCACATGAAGTTTTATTATCAAGATATGCATCCATGGAGGACACTTCATGCTAGTTTGTAGAATTGTTTAGCTAGGGGTTCAAGTAAGGTTTCATTCTTTTATGTTTCATTGTTTCATCTTTCATGTTTTATTGTCTCAATATAAGGTTTAATTACTAAAACAGAGTTTGACCAAGGAAAACCTCTATTCCCTAACAAAACAACTTTTCTCTCTCTTAGATGTATTATTGTAGGTTTTAGGCTAAAGATCATTTGGAGAGAAAAATTGAAGAAATTTGCAAAATAATCAAAGTTGAAAGAAAAAATTTCAAATCATATCAATTGAGCTACAAGTTTTAATTTCAGCTTTCCAATAGTGACCAACTAGAATCTGGGAGTGTAGATATGATAGAATAGAACCTAAAAAGTGATTTTTCAGAGCCCTAGCTAGGACTCATTCACCATAGGGTGAATGAATCCTCAATGAGGATTCAAAAAGAACTTATGGTGAAAGGTACAAATTGTTTGACCCTTTCTAGATCCGTCTTTTCACTATTTGTTTAGTTACATTTGATTACTATTTCTCATTGACAATTTGTAACACACATTGAATGAAATTAGAATAATAGGTGAATAATAGTTATTTCATTTTGGTTCACCCTATTTTTATTTATTTCATTATGGTGAACTCGACCTTTTTATCATTGTAATTTTCTAATTTTAGAGTCCTTTTCGATCATAGATTTAGATTCTGCATTCAACATTGCATCCCATTAAAGGTTTTAGGATGACATATTTTTCATTATTTAAATTTGAAAAATACAAAAAAAACATTCATATTTCATATCATTTACATCATCTTAACTTCCATTTGAAACTTGAAAAAAAGAATTGTATATCAAACTAGCTTTCCTAGGTTATAATTTTTTCACATTTTGCACTTGCATTTCGCATTGAAATTTAACGAATCACACTAAAATGTACTATAACAAACCAAAATCTAAAAACCACTAAAAATCATTGAAAGAATGATGCTTAAACATCAAAAAGGGATAAAATTCATGTTCTCCTTAGTCCATATCATTTAAAAAAAAATTCATCCTCCTCAATCACCTTCCAATATATCTCCCATGCATAAGAGAAAAGAACCAAAAAATTATGATCGCATTACTACTCCTAACACATCCTTTTTTGAAAAAGGAAAGGGTTTGCAGTTAGAAGAAGAAAGTGATGAAAACATAGTAATAAGAAAAAATGAATTCATGGTTATCAAAATATATATTTTGAACAATTGTATGAACCTTCTAAGTCTCTTTATAAATTATTACAACTATCCAAAATAGAGACAATATTCTATAATGTTTTATGTTGGAAACTAATTCAATTACCACTTAAACATGTAAACTTGACCAAAAAAAAAACTAACAAGAATTAACCATATTCTGCTTATCATAGATTATTTGCGTATCACACTGAAAAATTTCATCCTTTAGAGAAATTATTGAAGAGTTTTTCACCCTATAAGAATCAAACTTACCAAAAAATCATGCATCTTGCTCCTTGCAATGTAATAGTTGTAGAATCCTAGTATTCTCACTATTACATGTTATACATTCATTGCAAATCATTTTTCTATCGTGAGGAGATCATTCTCATCACCTATTTGAGCTCATGCTTCTCCCTCACTTAGTGGGGGCAAGGGATTAAATAGAATTTTCCTAGTTTTTTTATTTGATGTTGTCCCTTGGGCTAGTTGTTTTCCTTCTGTATATACTAATCAAGATTGGGATGCAGAAAACCTGCTATAGGTTGACTTGAATGTGCCTTACTAGTATTTTTCTTTGTTTTCTTTATGTGCTTTCATGTGTGTAATATGATCCCACGTACTATTTCATTTGATTTATCTCTCTTTGTGCATTCCTCTATATGTACCTATATTCTTCTATATTGCATTAGAATTTTACCTTTTTTCTTGTCTTGTGTTTTCCATTTGGGGATGATGCAAGGAATCAGGACATTTAGGTCACTTCCATGTAGACCTAAAAGTATTTTTCATTGTTTTTTCTCTTTATGTGTCATTCTTCCAGTTCTATGAGTATTTGGGGTATTATGGCATTTATAAGATCTTAAAAAACATTGTAGAAAATATATATACAGACCCCTAATCCATAGACCCCTTAATGTATTTTTGGCCTAACCCCTCCCTCCTTTTTCATGATGTAGATTTATTTCAGAAACATATGGCTTGCCATAGGTATTTATGATGAAGCTCTCATGTCTAAGGAGTAAATATTGTGCCACTTTAAAGAAAGCTCATAGAAATAGTGCTAGCAACTGATTTAAAGTGGAGACATACATTGATAATATCTTGTGACACTTTTCATGTTTCGTGGTCCAATTTTTTTTTTTCTTTCGATTCGTCCTTTTCTTGGTGGTTTCATTGGGTTTGATGTCATCTAGGAGTATAATATATCTTATTGTATGAATTTTCTCTTAGTGGTGATGTGACACACTACATTCCCTAAGTTGTGAAATTTCTACTCTTGAATTTACCTCTCTTCGAGACATTATGCACAATGTTCGCTAAGAAGAAGACCTTACATGAACAAAGTGAAGTGCCTTTGAACAAAAACCTATACATAATGTTCATAAGTGTTTGGCATAATGGAGCTATCTAACCTTCTCAAGCTCGAACCCTAATAAAGGCCACCAAGCATCACACACCTTGCTTGCTATTTGATCCTTCCCCATGTTCATAGGTGTTTGGCCTAAAACAACTTGTTAAACGATATGGAGCCTGGAATCATAAATTCAAGGACACCTTACATAACACACCTTGCTTTCCTATCGAGCCTTTTCTAGCATTATGGTGCCTTATTGAAGTTGTCAGGAGGATAGCTTTGATATGGTATAGGAGCCTAATATGATTCTCTCATATTCCACCCTATTGGAAGACTCGCATAGTGGATAGTTTGAATTTTTTCTACCTTAGAGTGAGTGCAAACTGATAGCTTAGATTTTTTCTGTACTTCTTTTGAAAATCCAGGTTTGATTGTCTTGCTATTTGATGTTGTATGACTTTGTATCTTTGTCATCACTGCATAGATAATTTTATTGAATGCATACATTAGTGTTAGTTTGACACTAAGTCATACTTACAATAGAAAGTGGGGGGAAAATGTAGTGTAGGAGAAAGTATCCCTTTTTCACACTTAATAAGGGAATAATTAATAACAAGATAAGCTTAATGGTGCCTTAATTTAGTGGTGTAATGTGTTTTACACATTCACATTAAGTTTAGGGCCCTTCTTAATAAATTTGACTTAATTGTGCCTTATTTAGGGTGTTGTAAAGTGTATCTTTACACTTTCACACTAATCTAGGGCTTTATTAATTTATTCAAGTTAATTTTCCTTAATTGGCCCCTTTAATTGAATTCCAAGCCTAATTAAATTCAATTTATAAGGGATAAATCTTAACATTCATAAATACCATTTGACAACACTTATTTGTTAAAGATGTGTGTTCTAGGTAGGTGACATAGGACCCATTCGCCAGATGGAAAATGGGTCCTCACTTAGTCCTAGGACCCTATTTTTATATGATATTTCACCTTGTCAGATGTGTGTCCTAGGTAAGTGACCTAGGACCCATTCTCAGCATGACGAATAGGTCCTCAATTAGACTTTTATCAACAAGATTGCAGTCATGATGCAAAGCTACAAAGCTCTGTAATCCTGTGAAACATTGGAATATCCTTAGGAAATGGGTACCCTATAATGAGGACAAACCTCTAGGTTATGGGCTGGTTCCCTTATGATTTTCTATTTAGCTAATGATTATATAGGAAAAGGGATAGAACTCCTTTTGGAATCAAATGCAAAAATATAATGAAACAATAGTGATGAACCTAAAAAATGGTAAACTTTCAAACTAATTCACAAGGACCTTTCAAAGCTTCTATCTGCACAACTAGATTTGAATAGTTCACTATCATAAATATTTTATACAAAGGGTTTAATGGAATTATCCTCTTCGAAGGAAAAAATAATGTTTTCACAATAAAGATGATAACTTATGTATTAAATGCAAAATTTATAACCTATGACACTGAGATTTATTGCATGCATACATTGATGAGTGAGAAAGAAAAATAAAGGTTCAAGATTGAAACACAATAAATTTCTTATCAAATAAATCGTAAGGACTACACCTGAAATATAGAAGGAAAACTTGACAATATTGAAAGAAGAAAGGAAAGTTCTCCAATTGAAAAACTATGATAACCTCTAAAAGTTTTTGTATTTTATTAACTGTAAATAAAACTAAGTTATAAGATAGTCTCTTTACATAATGCAAAGGCAGCGAACAAGAACTCAAAAAAAGACTAAGTCTTTTCTAAATATATACAACGTGACGAAAAATCCAATGCACCAAAAGGTGGAACTGAAAGCCAACTAAAAGTAAAAAAAATCTTGAAAATATCATCTCACGAGCAAAGAATAAAATCATCAAAAAAAAGTCCTACAACTAAAGGAAACTGGACTCTGAATATTGTAAACTCCTTCCCTCAATGTGCATGATCAAAACAATTTGAAAACTAATGTATAAACCATAGTTAAGTCTCAAGAATCTCTACGATTTAATCCATTTAATCCTTGCATGATTAATTGATTGAAAATAGACTAAAGTCTCTACCTTTGCATGATCTGACCCAAGCATCACTCTAGTTATCACCTTTGCATGATTTTTTGGAAAAAGGTAACTTTAGGATTTAAATATTAAAGATAATCAATCGATGATTATTTTAATATTTAATTTGTGAAATTATTCCTTTTCACACATCACATGTTAAATATTAAGGTAATTGTTGAAATATTACCATTAATATTTAATTACATCATTTATTTATTTTTTATAAAATCATGCTTAACATGAACTGATTTTCCACTTAGAATATGCAAAAACTTCAAAGTCACGAGCCACCTTTATATACTAGGTCGATTGAGTATGAAGTCAACACCGTAGTAATTGATATGAAATCATTTTATTTAAACATAGGCAAAAATGCCTATCATTCGAATTAGGGTGTCTATTCAAAATCATCAAACCCTAATCAAAACTTCATTCTTCACTTTGAGTTTTTTGGAGAAAATAGAGTGTCGCCATGATGTTCGGTAGAGTTTAAATATTTGGAGCTCAAACTTCTTGTTTCCTACTATGTCTGAGTGATTTCCTATTTGTGTGATGTCAAATCCCTTCAGGAAATCGATGGTAAGCATTTTTCCATCGGTATGATGCACTTATAAATCTATTTTAAAGCATTCTTGGGCCTTCAATCTGCGGTTGTAGAATTTTTTCTGATGATATATGTTCTTTTCTTCCTCTGTTGACATTATATTATTGTGAGGATACCATTTGAAGGACACTTGGAGCTTTTTATAAAGGTATTAGAATGCATTTTTCTTATAAGAAGAAGAGGATTTTTTTTTCCATTCAACTCTATACTTATTTTCCCAATTTCTATTTAATGAAGCTCAAAAAAGCTTAAAAAAAATGAGATGTTGAATATGTGATTTCTATGGAAGAAACATAGAGGTTCCTGTTAAATTTTTGCATGATAAGCCATGACTTACCTTTAAAATATGAACATCACTCTTTGTAGAAAAGTAAAAATACATCCATGGCCACCGTTTGTCTAATTTCTAAGTGCTTGTTGAACCCTTGAGAAATTTTGAGGGTTTTACTATTTTGGGTATTTCATTTTCTTGAGATTCCCCTATTTACATTTTAGAAAATGGGTTAAACAAAAACCAGCTCTGAGGCCGTCATTCACTTAGAGTATACTGGGTTCTACATTTTGTTGCAAGTTGTGCTCTCCCCATTCTAGGTATTTCGTTTTCTTGAGATTTCTTGAAGGTTTTCTTTCTCTGTATGACAAACAAAAGAAACCTTGTATAGAAGCACGTAGCTTTATTTGTGCTTCTAGGTGAAAACGATATAAAACCCCTAATGCTGAATTCAAAAATTGGGTTTACTTTAACTTGTAGGCTACCCTCTATAAACAAAAATGCTTATCTCGAGCTTTGGAAATGAAATGCATTCTTCTTTAGTTTTAATAGTGACATAAATTACATTATTGTCATGTTGGAAGTTGTGATCGTTGTAAAAAACTATCTAAATTTGGTCAAACTTTGTCCTTGATCATGTTACTATAGCCTTCATGATGCCTTCAAAGTCTATCAAAATTATGAGTGTTGACTGCTTCACTTGAAACTTGTGAGACAAAGGCTTGAGATACAGTGTTCCTACATCCTCGTTTCTTGCATTTAATAGGGTGATAGTCCTTTGATTGCATGACTAACTCACTATTGGAAAATTTATAATCCTTCTAGTATTTATATGCAGTTTTGTTTTAGCATGCTTGGATCTTTGCAAAGAAAAGTGCTCCTCTTGTTCTTGATTTGACTATCCTTTATTGAAGTTACATGAATACTATGATTTCCTCCTTCTACATGTTTCTTATGTCATTGTTATGTGTTGGGATAAACCCTTGTGGGAGCCACATTTGCCACCACACATAGAAACTTTGAACAATCTCTATTGATTGACATGACTACAGTATCTTTGTTGATCCAAATGATATGATTGTACCCATACCTACACACTCAACAAAGATGTTTGATAAAATAGATACATCTCTTGATGATTTTTTTTTTATATCTTGAATACGGTTGTTCATATTTCTTTTTTTGACTAGTTATAAGATAGAAAGTATTTTCTTGATTAGAAATACATAGGATTTGTATGGAACCCCAATCTATAACATCTCTTTTCCACCCTTGCAGATTTTATCTCCTAGAGTAACAACTAGACAATTTTAATGATGTTGGCACAACCTCCTACAATGAGATTCATCATTCACTAGGCAATGATGGGTCGCATATCTTATTTAATGCATTTTATTTTATTGTACCTTCTTTCTATTGTATATTTGTTCAGTACAATTACTCCCATGACATGTGTAGGATTACAAAAACATTGCTTTTTAATAAATCAGCTATTTCAAATCATGTAATGAATTTTGTATTTTAAATTGATCTTGTTTTAGTTACATAATATTAAATAACTAAATGAAACTCTTTGAAGCATATATTTTGTAATCATGAATAATAACAACAAGTTTAAAGCATGAACTATAGAGAAATTTTAGCTTCAGAACCTGATAAATATTTGAATGTTTGGTTTTCTTATCTGATTTTCTCAAGTGTAAATTTTTTCTCACCCTAGTTTAATAACTGCCTAATAAAAAATTACTAATTTAGCTGGTAGCTAAAAATTAGTAACATATACCTAGGACTCCTCTTTGAAATATTTTTTTTGTGGTATTTTAATGATTTGAAATCCATAAAATTTAATGTCAGCTTGTGATATTTGAATTTTGAGAGTTGATGATAGGTTATGCATAAGTATAAGGTCATTTCACTTAATTTCACATAAGATTTTTTATGCAAGCATCCTAATAGTAAAATTATGATCAAGAGAGCATTGAAGAGAATTTCTAAGGTATTTAAGGGTAGATTTGTAGAATATTATTGCAGCAATAAAGATTGTTTTCATCATGTCAAATAGGTATTGCATCATGCATGTTGTTTGAGCTAATATGGTGATGTAGTGTTCATGATCTATGTAAGCATATCAAAGGAATTATTTGAAATCAAGTTTTATTATCAAGATCTACATCCATGGAGGCCACTTCATGCTAGTTTGAAGAATTTTTATCCAAGGTTTCAAGTAAGGTTTCTTTGTTTCAGTTTCATTGTTTAATCCTTCATATTTCATTGTTTCATTACAAGGTTTAATTACCAAAATGGGTGTTGACAAAGGAAAAACCCTGTTACCTAACAAAAAAATATTTTTCTCTCTTAGATGTGTGATTTTAGGTTCTAGGTTGAAGATCATTTGGAGAGAAAAATTGAAGAAAGTTGCAAAGCTGTCAAAGTTAAAAGAAGAAAGTTATCAAATCCCAGAAACTGATGTATAGGTTTTATTTTTTCCTTTCTGATAGTGACCAAATAGAATCTAGGAGTGCAAACCTAGCATAATAGAACCTCAAAACTAATTTTCTCGAGCCCTATCTAGAAGCCATTCACCATAGGGAAAATGAGTCCACAACGAGGACTAGAAAATCACATTTGGTGAAAGGTAAACATAATTTGACCCTTTTGAGATCTACCTTTTGACTGTTAGTTTGGTTATATTTGATTACTTTTCTTATTAACGCTTTGTAACACACATATTGAATTAAATTAGAATAACATGTCAATCATACTTGTTTCATTTTGGTTCACCCCATTTTTCTTAATTTTAGTAATATGTTACATATTCACTTTAAGTTTAGGGCCCTTTTAGAGACCTAAAAAAAGGATGATGGTTGGGTTTGCGTGAGGGATTTGGTGCAGGCCTGTAAAATTCATGGTTGTGACCTACATGTGAATGAATTTTTCTGCATGTGCCTCGTCGATGTTGGTTGTGATTGGTGAGCAGATCGTTTCATGTGGGGTGGTATTTTTCATCTCTTTGAATGTTTTTTTTCTGTTCTATGGTCATCACTATTTTTGGTGCTCATTTTCTCTTTGGGTTGTGGTCAGGTTTAAACTTCTTATCTTCGGTACTTAGCTTTTGGTGGTTTTTGGTCTAGGGAGATTTCTTTTCTGAATTTTATGGTATTTCCTTCTCTGATGTTGTTATGGGGATTGATTCCACCCTAAATGCTTCTACTATTATTTTTTATTTCTAATTCAATGCTACCAATGGTGTGTGGTCTTCTCATGGAGGATTTTCTTGGATCTCGAAAGTGAATGGCTACTTGGGAAGGAGTGAGACTTGCCATGTTTTGGTTATCCAGTCAAAATCTATTTCCAACGATTTTTCATACTAAGATAACTAGAACCCAAAGGAAGACATGGATTTTTTTCAAGCGGCTAATGGGTATTTCATGGTGGTTTTTTTCCTTCATTGTTAATTGACATAAGGCTTTTGAATGAGGGCCTTATGTTTACAATCAAGTGGGATTTCTCTTGAAACCTTGGCACATGGATTTTAATCCAACTGAGGAGCTTCCATTGCGGTTTTAATTGGGTGTGTCTTCCTCGGATTTCAGTTGAGTACTAGAGGAATGACAGTCTGCATAGTATTGCAATTTTTCTTGCTAAGTCGGTGGGACGTTCACAACAGATATTAGATTAGAGGTCTCTTTCTCTAGCTTGCATATGTGTTGAGATTGATCTTAGCAATCTATTACCTGATTCAGTGGAGCTTAATGTTAAATCCTATCCTTGGATCCAATAGTTAGACTATGAGACTTATCCTTTTTGGTGCAGAATTTTCCATGCTTATGGTCACCTACAATGAAATTTTCCTAAGCTTAAGTCCTCTGGCTCTTCTAGTGGGATATTTTCTAGGATTCCTTCACATTTATATCCCTTGAGGAAGAAAATAAAATCCCCTATGTTTGAAGGATAAAGTGATAAGGAGAGATTTGTTCTAGTGCAATCTCGCAATAAGGGTAGAGGGAAAAAATCCCTTAAATATAGCTAGAAAGATACAAGTTATAATCATTTTGATGCTCTTGAGGATTTGGATAAGCATGAGGTTTCCCCGATTAAATTTGGTTCTACTAGTAATGTTTGTGTGGATGTGTAGTTGGTTTCTCAAATGGATGGGAATGAAATTCTTTATGTGAAGCCAGGTGCTATGGTTCCTCTTGATCAAGTCTTGGATCCTCTTGGGCTACCATTCATTTTGGTTGGGCGAGTGGGGCATTCTATCCATCCTACAAATTATATGAACTCACAAGCTTTGGGTTCATCTTAGTATTTGCGTAAAGGGCCTTTTTATTTTTCTCCATTGGGGCTCCACGAAAAAAAAAAAAGAAGGGTTACTCATAGAAGCATTTTAAGGTTGGAAGGAAGAAGGACCAAGAAAATATCAAGATAGTGGGTGAGAACTTGATTGGATCAGGCTCGGTCAAGCCTCTTGACTCCCACTTTTCTAGACCCCATAAATGATTTTTCTCTCATGGAATGTGAGGGGTTTGAATAACATACTTTGAGAAAAGGTTTTACGGGAAATGATTAAGGCTCATTCCCTTGATGTTTTTTTTATTTAGGAATCTAACTATCTATTGAGAGTATGGATAAGATTTATTTTAATATTTTTTGGCATGGGTAATCTCAAAGTATTGGTGCAGTTTAGTGCTAGTGGGATTTTTTTCTTCTAGGAGTCTAGGAAAATATCTCCTCTATGGTGGATTGCAAGTCGGTCTTCTCTCTCCATGGGAGATTCGATCTTTGAAACTAGTGAAATCTTGTTTCTTTCCAATTAATATTCTCCTCCTAATCTAGATGGTAAGGCTCATTTGTGGGATCAATTAAGGAATGCAAGATCCCTAGCTCCTTTGTTTCCTTGGGTAGTGGTTGGGGATTTGAATTCTATTCTTAATCTTGAGGAGAAAAGAGGTGGTTGGATCGTTTGGAGCCCAACAGTACTTTGATGAGAAATAATATTTATAAATTGAATTTGAATGATATTGAGCCTGTCAATGGTATGTTCAATTGGAGTAATAGTAGATGAAGTGTTAATTCTATATTCGAAAGGCTGGATAGGTTTTGGTATCCAGATTTTTGTTAGGATATAAATGAAATTCCCACTCTAAAACTATTGATTGGCATGGTTCTAATCACTAGCCTATAAATTATCTTCACATGGTCGAGAAAGTGTGAAGAATCCCTCCTTCAAATTTTAGTTAATTTGGTTGTGAGACCCCTCTTTTCAAGACCTTGTTAAGGTTTGGTGGTCTGATGGTTTGCCATTGCATACAACTATCATGTACACTTTTGTTAACAAGATTTATTTTATGAAAGTTCAGTTGAAGAAGTGGAAGAAGGAATGCTTTTGGAATTTATTTAAATAAAAATCATTTTCTCAAAATAAATTGGATGTCATTAGAAGGCATAATAGGTACTATGATTGCACCAAGGAGCCTCTCAAGGTGGAAGGAGTTTCTTTCGCAAAGCTTTCTGAATGAGAGTTATGGGAGAAAAGATTATGGAAGAAAACATTAATAATTAGTTGGCTGCAAAAGGGAGATAGGAATAATGCCTTCCTTTTAAACACATTCAAAGCCATAGCTCATGGGGATATAACATCTTCTATTTTATCTTCTGAAGGTGCTCAACTTTACACTAGTGATGATATCTCCTAGGAGGCCATTCAATTTTTTTCTTCCTTATTTTATGAGGATGCTCATGAGGATTCTGATGAGGTGAATCATTTTTTGGCTTGAATTCCTTTTCTGGCTCCCTATGATGCTAATATTTACCTTTTTCGGCCAATTTGTCTTGATGAGTTAGAGGAGGTCATTTTCATCATGAAGAAAGGTAAGGACCCAAGCCTAGATGGGTTTCCTATCGATTTTTTCTAGGAATATTGGGAAATCAATAAATGGGATCTTTTGGAGGTGGTTTAGGAATCTCAAGATAGTAAGAAAATGTTGAAATCCATGAAATTTACTTTCATGGCTCTTATCCCCAAGTGGGAAGTTGCTAATTCCTTTGATCTATTTTGACCAATTATTTTGTGTAATGTTGTCTATAAGATCATTGCTAAGTTGATTGTCGATGGATTCAAGCCTTGGATTTTTAGTTGTATCTCTAAAGAGAAAAGGGGATTTGTGGTTGTTAGGCATATTGAGGATGGGGTTGTGATTGTGGCTAAAGGTATTCAATCCATTCAGATATCTAAATAAAATGATCTATTTTTTAGGCTAGACATGGCTAAGGCTTATGATCGAGTCAGATGGTTCTTTATTCACAAGATTTTGAGCATGTTTGAGTTTTCAGAGGACTGGATTAATTGGGTAATCAAATTTTCCTATGTCGATGTCTTACTCTATTCTGATAAATAGGGTGTCCTCTTCCATGTTTGGTGCTTTTAGGGTTCTTAGATAGCGAGATCCCCTATCTCCTTACCTCTTCATCATTATGCCTAATGGTTTGGGTAGACTTCTCAAATCTCATTTGAGGTAGGGGATGATTCATGGCTAGGCTTGGGGTGATGGTTTGGATCCTTCGACCCATCTTCAGTTTGTTGATGATACTATGTGTATGGGTATGGCCAAACTCAAATAAGATACCAACTTCAGGAAGGTCTTGGACATTTATATTTCAGCTTTAGGGTAAAAGATTAATAAAGGGAAATTCTCTATTTTTTCTTCAACACTTGTCTTCTTACAATCAAGGTTTTATCACATTCTCAGATTGAAAATTGATACTCTTCCTCTTGTGTATTTGGGTAGAAGGACATGGAAGCTTATTTTGGACAAGTTTAGGAATTATGTCAGTCATTAGACCTATCAGTGGCTATCCTTTGTTGGGATTATTTTTTTATCATTTCAATATGGTATTAGAGTAGGCTTGCTTGACCTATTTTTTTTCCTTCCATTCGTTGTCTTTCATCCAAAAAAGTTCATTCAAGGGCTAAGTAGTGGATACCACATGTAATAGTCATTGATGTCTGTCCACCATTCTTGCATTTTTCAACATAGGAGTAGTGCAAACCACATTCAAATCTATGAGATTCATCACTTATGTGCATTTCTTCTCTCTTTCCATATTTTTCACTCCTTCCATTATTTTTCCTCCATTATATTCATGTAAATATTCAAAATATAAAAAATATATAATATATATCTAGTGTTTTGTAGAACAACACAGGTGATTGGGTAGAACTTTGCAACCAATAGGCAATCCACTTGATTTGGCATTCGAATCTACACACAACAGGTGTGAGGTTGAGAGGAGGAGAGAGCGCATAGGGAAAGGAGTGGAAGTTGAAAGGAAGTGATAACATTTTACCATGGTATGCATGAAATAAGTTTGAGATGTTTTTCATTTGAAATTCCCAGGTTGTGCATGAAATAGATTTCTTTTTTTTTTTAACAAAATTCTATCAAGGATATCTTAAAAGAGGTGTACTTCTTAGGGTTTGTTTTTGAGTTTTTCTTTCTGAGAAATACAAGTGTGCAAAATATTTAAGTATTATTTTTTAAGGATGCATTTTATTCAACACAAAATTGATAAATTAAGCCTTTACGAAAAGTTTTATGGAAATTATTTTGACACTTGGAAAGTTTAGATACAATTATTTTTTATTGAAAGAGATCTTTGGGAAAAAATTTATTGTACACTATGAAAACCAATAGACAAAAATTAACTTCAAAAATGGAAGGTAAAAGATAAGAAAGCATTGGCTATAATTGGTCTCAGTTTATCTAAACCTTATTTTCATCATGTAGATTTTAAAAATTATTCTAAGGACATCTGGGAAACATTGAATACATTATTTGGACCAAAAGTTGATAGTGCAAAAATAAATATAAAACAAAATTTATATGGTTTGAAAATTGAAGAAGGTGAAGATATAGTGTTTCACATAAATAAATTTTGTTCCTTGATAAATCTGTTGTCTAGTATAAATGAAGAAATAAAGGAAAGTGATGTTCAAGCCATATTTTTAAATAGTATGCCAAATATTATGAATCCCAAGGTATTCACCTTAAGAAAAATCAATCAAAGTCTAGAAATTATATTATATCCACATTTCTTAATGAAAGAAACAAGCATGTTCTAGAAGAAGCTCCATTAACTGCACAAAACAAAGCTAGTACTTATTATAAAAAATAAAAAACATATGATGAAGTTAAAACATGAAAGTGGAACATGTTTCTATTGTAAAAATACAAGAAATGTAGTACTAAATTGCAAACAAAGAGCACAAGATCTTCTTGATCAAAATTTGGAAGATAATCCTTTGATAGTTGAATGAAACGACCACACTTCAAGTGATGAAGATATTCCACATCAAAGTGAAGAAGAATATGTGTACTAATTTATAGTTTTCATCTATGTCAATACTAAGGGGGGGTGTTAGAATTTGGTACTTGACATATATAGCTAAATAAATAAATTTGGTTTTGCTAGTTATATTCTCATAATTATTCTCGTATGGGATAATGGCCTTATTTAGGAAATACAATTTTATAGTTTTTTGGTATAATGTGAATGATTAATTTTTAATTTGAGAGAAATATCATTTTCTCTCTCATTTCATTAGTTAATGAATGCATAGCATAATGCAACTTGCTAAGCCTTACAATGCTCAAACTCTAAATTCAAGACCACCAAGTATAACACACCTTGCTTACCTATGGAGCCTTGTCATTTTCATAGATTTTTTAGCATAACACAACTTGCTAATCCCTATGAATCTCAAACTCTAAATATAAGGAAACTTAGCATAACACACCTTGTTTTCCATGGGTCCTTGCCTTGTATTTGCATACCTTATTGAAGTTGTCAGAAGGATAGCTTTGATATGGTATGGGAGACTAATATGATTCTCTCATTTTCCACCCTTTTTGGATACTCAGCTAGTGGACAACCTAAGGTTCCATTACCCTAGAGTGAGCATGAAAAAATAAAACTGATGGATTACATGTGCTATACACCAATTAGACTATCTAGGCTTGATCTTTATGGTCTTTGACGTTGTATAATTGTGTATCTTTTTCATTTTTGCATACATATGTGTCTTTATTGTTTATTTTAGTGTGAGTTTGACATGGGGTTATTCTCTCACTCAAGTGGGGGTAGAATATAGTGTAGGAAAAAGTATCCCTTTCTCACACTTAATTTGGAAATAATTAATAATAAAATGAGCTTAATGATGCCTTAACTTAGAGTTGTAATATTTTTTATATGTTCACATAAGTTTAGGTTCCTTTTAATTAAATGGACTTAATTGAGCTTTTTTTTTGGTGTTGTAAGGTGTACCTTTACACTTTTGCAGTAATCTAAGGCTTAATTAATTAATTGAGGTTATTTTTAATTAACTTCCCCCATTTAATTCAAATCCAAGCCTAATTAAATGTAATTTATGAGGGATAAAATCTGACACTCATAAATGCCATTACATAAAAATTAACTTTTGAAGATGTGCATCCTAGGAAAGTGACCTAGGACCCATTCACCATAGAGAAAATGGTTCATCACTTAGACCTCAGACCCTAATTTAACATAATGTTTAACCATGGGTAATGTGTCCTAGGTAAGTGGCCTATGACACATTTACCCTATATGTTGAATGGGTCCTCAATTAGACCTAGTACCAACCTTTAAAATATTTTTTTAATCGTATTTTGATGATTCCAAATTTACAATTGAATGTTTTATTGTTATATTTTAATTTCTAGAATTAATGTTAAGATAATATAAATACAAGGTTATTACACTATGTTTCATCCTAGGAATTTTTTAAGACTTCATGAGATCATATTAGAGTATTCATAAGAGAGTTCAAGAGAATTTTAAGGCATTCAAAAGTAGATTTATAGAATATTATTGCAGCAATCAACATTCTTTTCATCATGTAAAATATTTCTTGCATCATGCATGTCATTTGAGCTAATATGGTGATCTAGAGTTTTAGGTCTATTCAAGCATATCAAAGGCATTGTTTCCAATCAAGTTTCATGATCAAGATCTACATTAATTGAGGCCACTTCATGCTATTTTTCAGATTTTTTATCCAAGGTTTCAAATAATGTTTGGTGAGTTATTGCATATTGCTACTCATTCATCATCCCTTCATGCTTGTCTATTTCATTTGAAGGTTTAATTACCAAAATAGGGGTTCACCAAGGTAAACCCCCATTCCCTAACAAACAATATTTTTTATCTCTGATGTGTGATTGCAGATTTTAGGTTGAAGATCATTAGAAGAGAAAAATTGAAGAAATTTGCAAAGTTGTCAAAGTTACAAGAAAATTTATAAAATCAGATAAAATATTCTACATAATTTATTTTTGTTTGTCTGACATGAGCATCTAGAATTTAGAATTATACATACAAGACAAAAGAGAGCCTAGAAAGCATTTTTTAAGAACCCTATCCAAGAACCATTCACTATAGGGTGAATGAGTCATAAGTGAACTTTTAAAAAGCACTTTTTGGGAGAGGCACACAAGATTTATCCCTTCCAAATGAGTAATACCCCTCCGTTTTGCTTCTTGTTGTTTTACTTTATGCTATGTTTGGGATGCAGCTACTATGATACTGGACACACCTTATTGTTTGTGTTTTGATCGTTACTATTGAGCGACAATGATTATTGTGTGATGTGGTTATCTGATTATTGTTTCACATGCATTATGGATTAATGATGTTAGTAGAGTTAGCTTAAGATATTGTATTATGTGATTATTTATTATGATGTAATGTCAGTATTTGATGAGTGGATTGGTGAAGAGGACGGTTTCGCATCACTCGCTTGCGAGTGCCCTACGAATATGTGATTTCTTCTTCACGGTCTGTATTATGTTGTTTACTTGATTTTAGGTTGTAGGTACATGACATCGAATCCAACTGGTCTCACAGGTTTGAGCGTGTCGATCCAGCAGTTAAGTTGAAAGGGAGATAGTAGCTAGGTAACATGTGTTAGGTCTACGCCCTAGCCTTAGCGTGTTGTTAGTCTTGATTAGAGAGTCATGTTTTCTTGATTTAATGTTATATGATTTTATTAGATGCAATATTATTAGATTAATGTTTAGAATGATTGCATTGGAAAGAGTAGTGATTCTTTTAATATTAAATTAAATTATGCTTCGATGTTTTTCTAAAAGTTTATAACGAAATTTAATTTAATTAAATTTTAATTTATTTCATTAAATTTTAATCTCAAAAGGGTTAAATTTAGTTATTAAATAATTAAAATTGATTAATTAAGTTTATTGGATTAAATTAAATTAAATTAAATCACAAGAAATTGAAAGGAAATTGAAATTGTATTTTAATTCCAATTTGTGTTTTCAAAAATTAGAAAAAGAAAATAAATATCTAATTCTCTACTTTGCATGCAAAAGGGAATTAGCGTGGGATTAGATATTTTTGGTGTTATGTGAATGCATGTTTTTCAATTTTGGGAGAGAGAATTTTTGGAAGGATTTCATATTTTTCAGAGGATTGGGAATTTTTGGAAGAATTTTCACAAGAAGGGTTTGAATCAATTTTTGGATTTTGGAATTGGATTCATTGCACATTTGAGGAAAATCTTGGAGGAGGCTTCTATCAAATAAATTTCATCTTCTTTTGTAGCTTCAAATTCTAGGTTTTGTACTTGTTGTTTAATTCAATTTTGAATTTAATGGTTTGTGAAATTTGTTAAATTTACTGTAGAAAACTATCTAGTAAACAAAACCCATAGATCCATTGTTGAAATTCAATTTATGTTGTGCATCAAACATTTAAGATTTAATATGGAAATTATACTTTTGAAATCAATCAGATCTGTGTTTCAAACTCAAACCCCCGTGGAAAAACCTTCTTTGAAAATTAAACAAAATTTAGATTTGTACAAGGTTCTTTGTTTAAATTATTCAAAATTTGAAAGAATAGTTTGGAAGAAATTAATTTAACATCCTTTGAATTTTGAAAGACATTCTAGAAAATTTAATTAATTTTCTTATTACTGGTTTTTTTTTTATTTTTCTCAATTTTACCTGTCTTAGAAATTTTTGTTAAAAATTATATAAATATATATATATATTTATATTATATGGGTTTGCATATAGTATATAAAAATATATATGTATATATAGGTTGAATCCTTTATTCTATCAAAATTTTGTGGTTAAAATTCCCTTTCTCAAAATTTGTGTCTATATTAATGGCGGATTTACTTTTTCATTTTGGGGTTCTGTGTTTGTATTTAAAAATATAAAAAAATAAAATATAAAAGAAATGCATTTAAAAGTTCTTTGAAATTTCCCCATATTTTATTTCGGGCTTTATTAGGGAGCTGAGAAATTTTTATTAAAAAAAATAATTTTGGTTTAAAACTATGGTTGGTGGGGAGTGAAATCCCACCAACTACCGTACCGGTACTTGGGGGATGTGCTGCCCATGAGGCAGTGCGCCCACCCCATTGGGGGGGACGCACTATCCCATGGGGAGTGCAACCTCCCCAAGGCATGGTAGCCGCTGTACTATTGTATAGTTGGCAGTTATTCCCAGGGGCATTGACAGTACTTTGTCCACTAGTAATACCTTTTGGTGTATGTAAAATTTGCCTGCTTTAAAAAAATTAACTTTTGGTTTTTATTTATTTAGCTTTTTTTAGATTAATATAAATGTGTTGATATATATATAATATATATATATATATATATATATTATTATTTTATATAATAATTAATATATATTTACTATATATTTACTATATATTTATATATTCTAAAATGAGAATATAAGTTTGGAGATTATTTAGAATCAAACAGTTTTGTGGTTTAGGAATTTTTAGTAAAATAGAAGATTAAAACCATTGTATAATGTAGACTTTAATTTTAAATGTAGTTTTGAGAATAAATATGATATTTGTATTTAAATATAGGAAGTATACTGAGTATATTTTAGGAATATTTATAGATTTAATATTTTTTTTAAGGCATAGGAATGCATGTAAGGTTCTTTGAGAGCAATTTTAACTAACATGATTAATGTGCATGATTAGATAACGTTGTGAGTATTATTAATTTTAATGAAGAAATTTATTTGTTTATACGAAAATTTAGAATGATAGTATTTTAAATTGCTACGAGAGGCATTAGATAGAAATATGGATTTAAGGTATCCAAATATAGTGTTTTTCTTTATCAATGCATTATTATATTATTTTCCCTTTCAATGAATGCTTTGGGAATGGGTAATCGTGTTATGCATTGAGAAGTCTTCTAGTGAATGTGGGTCATTCCCATGTTATTTAATGTTCATTTTTCCTTAGGTAGTACTTTGTGAGTTTGTTTTCCTCCTAGTGTTGGATTGGGATTCTTATTGTCATCTCCTAGATTAGGAGAGATCGTGTTGTTCAGTTCTATAACACTTGAGTCACCCTTGGAGTCTAGATTTGAGTAATGTGTTATCCATTAGAGGAGTGGCTTTTGTTAGGGGCCGAAGCCCAAAGAGGTAAATCAGGTAACCTTCAGAAGTGTTTTTAATAATTGATAATTAAAGTAAAGTACTTAGATGACTAGGATGCATTCACATTAACCAAGATAAAATTAACCTCACTCGCAAACACAAGGGCTTTTTTAGACTTGGGGTGAGTGAGAAGGCCTAGAATGGCAAGGTCAACTATCTTGTCCATACGAAAGGTAGTTGATTCTGCATGAGTGAGTATGAGGGCCGAGATTCGGTTGAGGTCACCAGGATTATCGGAGCCTATGAAGAATACCCAGAGGAGATCTCATGATCCACCTTGCGATGACACTCTATCTAGGCTAACCTTGAGTTTATGTTGTGTGTATGGTTTCATTAGCACACTTGATTTTATTATGTTTGGAAGCAATGTAATCATGTTAGTTTTAGATTTATATTGTACATATGGTTGGTGGAGTCAGTATGTGTCAGTATGAGTCTGCCTTTGGTTAGAGGTAGTAGATTTCTTGTCCATGTTACATTTTTACTATCTCCTAGCATGGGGGGTGGGCCTTTGGGTACCACTAGGTTGGGTGGAACATGCACCAAAACCATTGGGTCTCCCTTGTTCTTCAGTTCATGGAAGCGAGACATCCAGCTGGACAGCTCATGAATCTTGTTATTCTTTCCTAGCACTATTGTTATTCTACTTGTTATGAATTGTATTTACCCCTCTTGTTGTTATGAGGTGGATCTTGCAATTATTATACTTATGTATTTTGACTCATTCTGGGAATGAGGATTGTAATCTTTAATGGTTTATGTAATGGATTTATGTAATGGATATTTTATTCTTATCTTGTATTTACTTATGTTGAATGGATGTTATTACTTGAGTTATTTAAATACAATGTAATTTAGATGATGTTTGTTAATGGGGATTTAAGTAATCTCAGTTACGTAGCCCTAGGGGAGGTTGTCAATTATAGGTGAACATGTATGTTGAATTCACTTTAATAAAAAAAAATCAATACACTTTTATAGTGAATTGAAACTTCCTCTAGGGTTACGTGGTGGGGCATTACAAAATTTCCACCTAAGGTCTATAGGCTCCATCAATTTTATGTTTTAGCTTCTAAATGCACTTTCTAGATCATAATTTGGACTTTATTTGCTATTTTTATTCTTCCACCCCAGAGTGCTAGTTGGCCTAGAACCCTATCCCTACAAAAAAGGGAAATCAATAGATTCAAACCTTGGGTTGACTCACCTAAGGGTTGTTTGTCAATTCTTTGTGTGGATATCATTTCCTAATGAAATTAGATAAATTGGACCCCTTTTCCCTCTTTCGATCCTCTTTTCCATTTTGGGAAATTCATCCACCCTATTTTAATATGTTTTAGTAAGTATGGTACTAATGTAGTGTATATATTCTTATTTTCAAACTAAATAAGTATATATAATTAATAGTAAGTAAACCAAGTAGACAAATATTTGAATACATACATTATTATAATATTTCATAGGTCATAAATAAAAATGATTATAGTGACACAATTGGAAAAAAAAAAATCCTTAAAAAAATTAATATATTCATATAATATAATGGAGAATTATACTATCCATAAGCAAGAAAGAGATTTAAAATTCATAAAAATTCTAACGAAAATTTAAATACAATGAATCATTGTTTCAAAACTAATCTAAAGAAAATAAAACATAATTATTAGAGTATAATTGACTAGAATACTAGAGTAAAATAACTACTAGTATCATAATTTACAATCACTAATATTATAAAATTATAATATTATAATAAGTGAAATATTATTAAAAAATAATATACAATAGAATTTTTTTGATGAATAAATAAAACTTCCTTGTTAACAAAGTGGCTTGAGTTGTCGAAAAGACACCAAAGTCAATAAAAGAAGCTTGGAGAAAAAGGGAGTAATAAATGAACAGAAACTATCATGACACCAACAACAACTAAATAGTAACTATTATAGTAGGAAAATGGGAAGTTACAAATAGAAATCAAGAAGAAACAAATAATAAATAAAATATAAATTAGGAATCATTGTCTACAAAGAGAGATATTAGATAAGCATACTTTATCAAAAAATTCAAAGCATTTATCAGTCATTCACCATTTAAAGATCTTTTGATAGAATTGGAAATCTTATGGACCTTCTTAGTATAGATTTTTATAAATCCTAATGAATTTAATTTGAAGGTACTATTAACACCTTGTTACTTAAATTTACTTAAGTAGTTTGTGTTTGATAATCAAGGTGAAACTTTCAACAAGTATGAACTTAAGAATGTATTTGAAAATATGAAATTATGTATTCAAGATTACCAATAATATGTTAGGTGATTAGAAATTCCAATAATGAAAGAAAAATAATATTACCAAAAGTTGAGCATCACAAGTGACACAAGATATACATGGAGAAAACCTTACGGGATAAAAATACACACCCAAAGAGATGAAATGCTTGTATTAAACTTCAATTGAATTACATGAACACAACACTCCTCTTTTAATTTTTGCATCACTTTGTTACTTTGATAGCCTATAAAAAAACTTATGAAACCACCATATCAATGGTCTAATATATAGAAATTTATGGCAGATAATATTACTTGTGGTATCCCAAAACATCAAGTAAAATGACCTATAAAAACGCACACCCCTCTTTGTTTACAATCCATAATCAAGGTGAAAAAATTAAATTCTCACATGGCCTTCACATGGGTTCCTAACCCATAGCCAATCATAATTGGTCAATATTGAGTGCTCCATTAATTTCTGACAACTCAGACAACTCATACCTATAACATACAAACTTGGGAACCCAACCCAAGATAACATGAAAAAAAAATAATGAACAAGTAAGATCATAAAATTTTGGGTTGTCCCCATTCGAAAAGTGGGTTTCGAGATGGAATATTCTCCTAAGATGCTCCAAAACCATCACCATAGTAGGTCCATCTCTACGAATGCAATTACAATTTTTCATAGGAAAATAAACAATAAATATTTTTCCTCTCATGTCTTCTAGGACACTTTCCAAAGAATGTGTAGACATAGAAAATGTCCTTAGGGAAGAAATTATAATGTCACCTATCCTAAAATTATCCCTCTTGACGTTATAATGAAATTACATCAATGAGATACAAAAAAAATATAATCAAGTATAGTGATCAAGGGCCATGGCCTTCCCACACAAAGAGGTCTTATTCATAGTCACTTACTTTGTGAGAGAATATGGAACACTATCCAAACTGTCAACCTTCTCAATCAATACTTTACCATTCTCAACTATTTCCCACACAAAGTGAAATTGAACATCAACCTGCTTAGTACGAGTATGGTACATAGGATTTTTTACTAAATATATGGCACTCTAACTATCGCATCTGATCCTCCCTATCTTACAATCAAAACCAATACCTTTAAGATTCATTTATAACAAAACCACCTCCTTAGAGGCATGTGTAGCATCCATATAATCAACTTTGATGGTGGAAAATGAAATCATAGGTTATCCTTTACTCATCCAAATTATTGCACCTCCAAAACACTAAAAACATATCCAATACTCGACCTTTGACTATCCAAGTCAGTTATCCAATATACATCAACAAAACCCTATATTTCCAATGACTTAACCACAACATTAGTACCATGATAAACTAAACAATAACCAGAAGTACCACATGCAAATACTTAACACCCTTTTAAATAATTTCCAATTCTATCTACGAGGGTTAGATATAAACCTACTCAAAACTCCCATTATGTGTGCTATATATGCTCTAGTGCAAACAATTTCATACATCAAACTAAATAGTAAACAAAAGTACCATGCAAATATTTAACACCTTTTTAAACAAAGTATAATTCTCTCTAAGAGTGTTAGACATAAACCTACTCAAAACTACCATTTCTTGTGCTATATATGGTATAGTAAAATTATTTGCATACATCAAACTACAAATGACACTAGCATAAGGAACTTGAGACATCTCTTCAAAATCATCATCAAAATTATGACACGTGTCTAAACTCAACCTAGTACCAACCAAAAATTGAATATTTATTGGTAACTTAGAGTCATGCATACTAAGCCTCTAAAAAATGTATCAACATAATTACTTTGACTTAACCAAATATTTTGGTGAACCTGATTTCTACTAATATTGATCCAAAAAAATATTTTGTAGCGACCAAGTCCATAGAAAATATGCTAGAAATATGTGTCCTGATCTCACTAATAATCACCTTTTTACAAATAAACAACATGATGTGAACACATAAAACAATAATTAGGATGTTATCATCAACACCCTTAATACAAACACAATGATCCTCCTCGCTCCTAATAAAATCAAAAGGCATCAAAATTTTGTTAACGCATCCTAGGTAATTATTTCAAAACATATAATGATCATTATAACTTTAAAATTAAGTATTGTTTTCCTTTTACAACAAAACCATTAGGATATCACATATATTTATTTCCTCCTCAAGGTCCCAATGCAAGAAAGTAGTTTTTAAATACATCCATTTCCTCTCATTCAAAATCTTAAGCAGTGGAAATAGATAATAAGAGTCTAATATATGTCAACCTACAAGCAAGAGAGAAAAATCCATTGAAATCAATTCCCTCTCTCTAATATTAGCCCTTGGCCACTAGTCTTGCCTTATAACTCTCTAACCAACAATCTACATAGAAATTATTTTTTAATACCCACTTGAAACCAATGGGCTTCTTTGCTTTTGGAAAACAAACAAGATCAAAAGTATCACAAATATGTAGAGCCATCCTCTCCTCCTACATTTCTTGCATCCAAGACTCACTTTCCTTTAAAGAGATAGCCTCCCTAAGAGATAAAGGTTCATCATCAGCACTCAACAACGAAAATACACAATGTAATCTGATGGGCTATAGGTGTCAATTGGATTCAATTTGAATGTGGACCTCATCAAGGTAGGAGTAATGGGATATACCTATTCATGTTCTTCTATATGATCATCTTCCACATCATCTAAAATATTTGAACCCTCTTCTTCTTCTTCTTCATTTTCTAATCCATCTATTTTTTTTCCGCACACACATCTTCTTTCTTTTTATATCTTTGTCTCAAAGTGCCTTGGTTTTCTCTTATCTTTCCCCTTTGGTTGTTCTTCACTTGACTAAGCTTTAAACTCCTGGAAAATCACCTCTAGAGAAAACCATTTTATAGGGTAGTGGATTCTAAAGTGTATAACCTTTTACATTCTCATTGTAATGAATAAATGTTTTTTTGTGCTTTTGGATTCAAGTTAGATCATATCTCTTGAGGAAAATAAACAAAAGAATCACAACCAAAGATCCTTAAATTTCAAATAGAATCCTTTCTACTTATCCACACATAATAATGATTTTTATTAACAAAAGTTGAACAAGGAGATCTATTAATAAAATAAAATGTAATACCTATAGCTTCTACCCAAAATAATCTATTGAGCATAACACCACGTAACATGCTCCTAGCTATTTCCATCATGGTTTGATTCATTCTTTCTATTACCCCATTTTGTTGGAGTGTGTAATATAATGCCCTGCCAAATAACCCTAAAGGAAGTTGCAATTAACATCTTAAGCGAACCAATTTTTTTTTATAAAGTGCGTTTAACATACACATTCACTTACTAATTAACAACAACCTCTAAGGCTACAAGATTATGATTACTTAAACCCACACATACATAATACATATAACCATAGCCTTATAAACTTTATGAAATAAACATCATACATCATAAGAATACCACATAACATAATAAGATAATCAACCAAGATACAATCTCATAAACATTATCTTAAACCAATAGTTACATCACTCATTCCCAGAATGAGGCAATAGTATATAAGATTCCAATTACATAGCTCCACCTCTTACAAAGAGGGATAAAATAACTTATACAAGTTAAAATATTACAAAGCAAGAAATTACAATAAGAACCACGAGCTGTCCATCTGGATGTCTCGCCACCGAGTACTAAAAATAGAAGGGGACCCAACGGTTTTGGTGCATGATCCACCCAACCAATGTGGTACCCGAAGTCCCACCCCCCATGCTAGGAGATAGTAACAAAGTAACAAGGACAAAGATCTACAACCACTAACCAAAGGCAGACTCATACTGACTCAAACTGACATAACCAACCAAATGAATTAACAAGTACAACTCATACACCATACAAGTATGAATCAAGTACAACTCAAGTACAATACAAGTACAAATCAAATATAATACAAGTACAATAGAAGTACAACTCCAACATCACTGACATAGGTCACATTGCTTCCAGACATAAAGTAGATCAAGTATGTTCAAATAACCATACACATAAAATAATTAACAACAGTTGTCATAGATAGAGTGTCATCACAAGGTTTGTCATGAGATCTCCTCTGGGCATTCTTCATAGGCTCCGGCACAAGTAATCCTGGTGGCCTCAACCGAATTCTGGCACTCATACTCACTCATGCAGAATCAACTACCTCTCGCAAGAACAAGATAGTTGATCTTGCCATTTCAGGCCTTCTCACTCATCCCAAGTCTAAACAAGCCCTTGTGTCTATGAGTGAGGATTGAATTATCTTGATTAATGTGAAGTTAGTCCTAATCTTCTAAGTACATTATTTTAATTATCACTTGTTTAAATCTCTCCTGAAGGTTATCCAGTTTACCTCTTTGGGCTCTGGCGCCTAACAGAAGCCACTCTTCTATTTGACAACACACATCCAAACAATCAACCAAGGGAACCACAAGTGCATACCAACTAGGCATCATAATCCACTCTAACATAAGGAGGATACAAATAATAGAAACTCACTCCAAACATCTTGGAGGAAACAACACATAGTCCACTCCTTTCATAGGAGGTATAAAATATATCACTCCAAACATCTTAGAGGCAACAACACATAGTCCACTCCTTTCATAGGAGGCAACAAGATGAAACCACATAATAAGGTCACTCCATACAAGGAAACACGGATCCCATAATCCACTCCTAAACGAAGGAGGTGCAAACATCCCCGTTCATGAAAACTGGGTAAAACTGAAACGACACCATACACTACCCAAGGGAAAACAATTGGATGGCATAAAGATTCAACAACCCTTATCATCTACGTTCTTCTGGAAGACTTATAATTTAGGACTAACACTAAATCCCAAAACCAACAATGCAACTTGATGACATAGTAACAAAAGCATTCAAGTCATCAATCAAATCTAATATTTAGATTTCCTAAATCCATACTCATTCATTAGGTAGTGTTGACAAAGTCAAAGACATTATAAGTAGATCATCTAAAATAATCATAACCCCTATTTCCCCTTTCATTATTGGAAAACTAAAACAATTAAACTTACTTCCCTTTACTAAATACAGAGAATTAAATCCTTTAAGATAATCATGAGGAAGATACTACTTTTGGATATACTAAATCCATATCTCTTTCATAATCCAATCACAATGATTCAAATAATCTAAATAGAAATTAATAAATAACATAATTGATTGCTTCATCAATAAAACAACTTCTTAATTTACTTTTAAATCGACACAAATCCATGCAAGTAAACTCTTTCCATTTCCCAACCAAATCTTACATCTCATTCAATTTTCTATTCAACACATTCAATCACTTTAATATAATAACATATTGTTTCTCTATCCATTTTCCATATACACTAATCAATCCAATTTTAAATCTCTATTCAATAATATATTGCATTCTTTAAATCAAATATTTAACTCTTTCAATTAAACTTTAACAAGCCATTTTAAAATAACAATAATTTTTCATATGTTTGTAATTTTAATTCCACTAATCTAATATACAAAATTATTTATAATAATATAAATAAATATAATACTTTAGTATTATAAATTATAATATAAAATATTATTAAATAATATTTTAATATTATAATAACAATACATAAAATATTAATATTTATAAATATCAATTTATTATTATTTTATTTTCAGAACAGCCATGGGAAAATAACTTAACAACAGTCTCATGTTTTAATCATAACTCAAAACGTACGATCTGGGTATTTACGATTTTTGGACAGAGGGAAGTCAATTGCAAAATGAAAAAACCCTTTAAATTTTTTGAAAACCCAGTTTGCAAAAGTGAAGTTATAGGCGACACAATCAAACCATTTTACCATGAAAATATAACTATACTGCAGATTTTAAAATCCGTTTTTTGATAATAAACAGAAAGTTTCATTTTCTAAAAACATTCTAAATGCATTGTTCAATCTCTATGTTTGATTTCAATAACAATAAAATCAATTTCTCCAAATAATTTAGATTCAACTAAGGTTTTCACAATTTTCACTCAAGAATTTTCACAAGCAAAGGCTGTAAATTTATTTAATTCTTTTCTTCTAATATCAAGTTTGTTTTCTAAAACAGATTTAACAAACAAATCTTTAATCACTACTATTTAAAAAAAACAATCAAGAACAATAAAACACAAGGAGGAAAACTTGGTACAAGAAGCTACAGGAAGAGATGAATTTCTGATGCAAGCCTCCTCCAAAGATTTCTTGAATCTTCTTCAATCTTCCAAAGAATCCAATCCAAAATCCAACAAATGCAAACAATCTTTCCTTCAATCAATTCTATAATCAAACTTTCTTCAAACCCTTGTGCAAATTTTCCAAAATTTCTTCCCAGCTGTAAAAATGTATTTTTCTAAAAACTTTCCTGCCCTAAAATTAAAACATGTATTCTTTATAAATCAAAAATACCTAATTCAACTCTAATTCACATTACATGCAAATTAGATATTTCAATTTCAATTTCAATTTCAATATTTACAACCCTAATTCACATTACATGCAAATTAAATATTTCAATTTCAATTTCACTTTCAATTCCAAATTTCAATTTCACTTTTCAAAAACCCACTTTCAATTTAAAATGCAATTTGAAATAATAAATTAATTTCCAAAGTTGTAACCAATTTCCCAAATAAACATTTAATTACAATTTCTAATTTAATTCTCACATGTTGGAATTAAATTCCAAAATTAATTCTAATTCTTTTATTTCCTTTCATTCTCTTGCATCACGTTTAATTAATTAATTTAATTATTTAATAACTAAATTCAACCCCTTGGATCAAATTTAATTAATTAAATAAACTAAATATAATTAATTAATTTAAGTATAAACTTTTATCCACATTGCATTATTTAAATTAAATAATTATCAACATGATTTAAATACAATTATTCTAAGTATTTATTTCCAAATCAATAATCCTTCAAAAATAAATAACATTAAAACAAGACAAATTATAACTCGACACACACAAATGACGACACACTAAGGTTAGGGCATAGACTTGACACATGTTACCTAGCTACTATCTCCCGTTCAACTTAACCGTTGGATTGACACGCTCAAACCTGTGAAGCCAGGTGGAGTCGATGTCATGTACCTGCAATCCTGCAACCAAGTAAACAGCATCATACAATATATCCAGCATATAATACACACCGTGAAGAAGAAATTACGGATTCGTAGGGCGCTCGCAAGCGAGTGATGCGAACTCGTCCTCTTCACCCATACACTCATTGAAACTGACACTTCCATCATAATTCCAATAATCTCATAAGAACATCTCATGTTAACTCTACAACATCATTAATCCATAATGCATGTGAAACAATAATCAGATAACTACATCCCACAATAATATTTGTCACTCAATAGTAACGATCAAAACATCATAACAAAATGTATCCAGTATCAAAGTAATTGCAACCAACCATAGCATAAAGCAAACCAAACAAGAAGCAAAATAGAGACGTATTACATGTAACGAGTGGTCTTTTTCCAAACAATTTATACATGCTTAGAGAAATTATCAAATTCCATAGAATAATATTCAAATCCATTTTTAGATCTCAACACCCCTATCTTAAAATTCATTTTATTTTGAACTATGGCTTTAAATTCCATAAAATTATTGAAAAACTCATATTTTAAATTAATAAATAAATCTAGTTGTATTTTGAGACAACATCAATGAAAGTAACATAATAATAAGATTTTCTAAAAGATTCAACATCCACTCCAGTCCAAACAAATTAAAATTAATGATATCTAGAAATCTCTTAGTTTTGTTGGTTTCATTAGGCAATGATGAACTATTTCAAATGTTTAATAAACACACAATGCTCACAAAAATCATTTTTACTAAAATAATAATAAGAAATAAAATCAACCAATTTTTTATTCAAAATGGTCTTAAGACCCTTTTAACTTATGTGACCCAATCTATGATGGCACAACATGCATGTATTTTCAGTACTAGTTATATTTGTAGTTATAAAGAAGTGGAGACATTAAGCTAAAACAAATTTCATATCTGAGATCCTTTAGCAATCACCAAAATCCCTCTTACCAACCTACAACAAGACTTGTCTAATTTAACATGCACTCCTAAATCATTAAGCTTAGATACACAAAGTAAATTTCTTATAGGTTCTAGAATATATAAAACATCATCAAGTCTTCTAACCCTTCCATCACTAAAAAAAAACTTTACCTTTCCCTTACCAACAATATTCTTCGAATTATTATCACCAAGGAAAAATTCTCCCCCATCATAATCTAAATATGAAGTAAACAACTCCTTGTGAGGATTCATATGGTAGGAGAAACTTGAATCTATAATCTAAGCATCATTACTAAAAAATTTAGTTGAGATAAACAAAGCATCAAAATCAAAATCTTCGAAGAATTTTTCATGGAAGTATCTAAACTATTTTTCTTGTTTCTACACTCCTTCACATGCCCTCTTTTACCATAGTTCCAACACTTTTCTCTTATCTTTTTCAGGATTTTTGAATGTCCTTTAGGCTGCCCTTTTCTTTGGACCTTCCACACACATGCAAGAAATGAATTTTTTAGTGGCTAATATTTGACATTTGGGAGTCCAAATTTGGCTAGTACTTCAAGGTGTAACGAGACTTGAATTGCCACATTAATATAAAATTTTACTTTAGTCACATTTAAATCACCAAAGAATTCATTTTCATAAATATTTTAACTCAAAAATTTACCATAGTATTCGATACATGATTAGATAAGATTATCTTAAATTTTATAATTTATAGTGTAAATCTAAATCAATTCATCAATAGTATATAATAATTGTAGGATTATGAAATCTGCACTTTTTTAGAAAAGCTTCAACACACACCCGCTTTAGTATGGTTAGTATATTAAACAAGAAAAATAATCAACATCTCCGTAGAATAATCCAACATTCTTGATAAAAGACAAAACAAACTAACTTAGTTAAAATAAAAAAAAGAATATTAGATACCTATTCTATGGTGGATTGGTGCACCTTGAGTATGTGAATGAGCCCTTTCCCAATCCTCGATAAATTCAAATGATTAAAATATAATGCTATGATGAACAAAATTAGTTATCAAATGAAGAGAGGAACTTTGCATGAGATTGTGTTGTCCAAATGATGTAAGAAGGCCTTATATTTATAGGTGAGATTGAGGAATGTGAGACAAATCCTCAACCAATAGGTTCATGCCACTTTTCACCATGTGAAAGGTTCATGGTTGTGCAAGTTTTGGCCAATGTGTCGATTTGAAATTTGAAAATGGCATTAAATGCATATAGTTGAGGGATTTGGTGGGAAATTTATTTGGACAAAAAATTCAAAAAAGGGGAGTTAATGAGGGAATATTCCTACGGAATATGCTTTGTGGGAAAAATAAATCTTTTAATAAATCAAACTAAATGATTTATTGTGCAACTGGGAAAAGCTAGAGGATGGGACATGGGTTAGGCTAAGAATTCATCAAGGATCTGATTAATTAAGCTAATGATCAGTTGATTGTGACACTTTGAATTAAATTTGTGGGTTAGAATAAATCAAAATGAAAGGATAATGATTATTAGCCATTTAATTAAATACATTTGATTTAACTAAATCATGAGGCTTTAGGAGGTTAATTAATTTGATTTAATTAAATAAGAAGAAAATGATCAAATATGATGTTAATCAATAATGTTAATTTTGTACGTCTACATTTAGCAACTCTTTGAAGAAATATACTTGTTGTATTGGTTCAAAGAATGATGCCGCCGACAATGAAATTAAAATAAAAATCTGAATTTTTTTGGATGCCCCAGTGGAAATAAGTACGTTAGTACATTTCCCCCTCGAGAGATCAAGTGAGAAGATTCGATTTGAGGTCGATCTCGTGACAAAGAGGTTCAAAATGGATGTATGGATGTCTATGAATAACTGATTTATCTGATAATGAAGATGTAAATGAGATGTTTTTAAGATGCTTAGAATAGAAAATCTATATTATCCTAAACAACTTAAATGATTATGCAAATGAGATGTTTGGAAGATTCTTAGAATAAAAAATCTATATTATCCTAAGAATCTTAGATTATTATGCAATGCATGTGAGATGGATGAGATGGCTGATGTTGTCCTATGATGATATTACGTGATTATGTAGGATACAGGATAGATGCATAGTTAGTGTGAAAGAGGCTAGAAGAATGAGAGGGATCAACCCTTAAATCCAAGAAGATGTAGAAGTCAAACAAATCCATTAGTCATCCAATTTTTTTTGGATATGATGATGAATGATGATGATGTATTTCTTATCCAAGGATGGGAGAGATAAAGAGCATACCCTTCTTTATGTTTGATAACAAACATAGGTGTGATGCATCAAGGTATTAAGAACCAGGATGGTGTTGCACCTAGTATGATGGACTTTGAATCATCAAATAGATAGGAGTACTCTTGTTCACACTTGACAAATGAAACCTTATTCAAGATGCAGTTCAAATATTCTACATATCTCAGACCAAAACATAAAAAGGCAAGCCTTCTTATGTGGTCAACAAGACACCTAAAGTGTCCTCCCTACAATCAAAACAAAGCATGCATGACGAAGTTAATTTACAAGAACATCCAACAAGTACAATAGATAAAAAGAGAATGATCATTGCCTCATTCTTTTCTCTCTAAATATTTTTGTTTAAACACCACCGAGAGGTCCTTGGAATGAGTGTAAAATAAGATAAGTTTAAAAAAATCGAAATAGAGTAAAAAAACAAGCTAGTGTTCTTTGTACCGCTATCCAAGAATAATCCATGGTGATACCTGATGTTGATGTCCATCATAGGAAGGTCACATTCCTAGGAAATTTTGTGATCGGGGTTTTGATAAGATTGATCGGATGATAAGCTATGGATACCCTGAGTTGATGAACTTGTTGACATACTAATCTAGACTTGAGACTTTATCAATTAAGCTTTTACTTTAGATCCTGCTAGAATTTATTTTGATTGCCTTACCAAAGGATGAAGGCGATGATTGATTTATTACGAATGGTGATTATTGCAGGTGAAATTGAGATGAGAAAGATGCAGCACTTTAGGTTTTTTCAAATATTTGGATGTTTTTGATGTTTTGAGAATGTTTTGAGGCTATTTTTTTGCATTTTGAGATGTGTTTACAAATTTTTTTGGTATTTTTGAAATTTATGATGATGATTCTGACATAAAAACCTATCCTAGGGGTCTCAGGAGATGATCCATAGATTAGCCTTTCCGACGTTATACACACAAAGACCATGTAGTTCGACTAATGATGAAATTGACTCAATGATACGATGGATGGGCAAATAGATTGCCATTGCAATGGACACCTAAAGGACTGACTTAAAATGTGTAATTGATGGAAAAAAGGATTTCCATTGCAATGAACGCCGAAAGGACTAACCTAAAATGTGAAATTGATGGACAAACGGATTGCCAGTGCGATAGATGCCTAAAGGACTGACTTAAAATGTCTCGAGGGATGATCAAACATCAACCTTGCCTACGTTAAAGCTCAGAGACAATGTAGTTCGACCGATGACTCTAATTTTATTTTTTTATTTTGACATGTTTTGGATTTTTTGATGGATTTTCAGAATCATTTTGATTTTTTGATGGATTTTTTGAATGTTTTTCTGGCTTTTTGATGTTAAGGAAGATCATGAGAATATACATGAATCTGATCTGATGCAAGTACAAGAACATGCCCTTAGCATGATGCGATAGACTACTTCGATAAAGGCAGGACAAACTGACCCTAGGAATATGACAAGTAGTACTATGGTGGAACATGATATGGGCACAAGATCAGGCTATGGTACAGATGCGAATGAATGGTGGAAGGATAAATGGAATGTAGTGGATAAGTGAGTGCGCAGAATAGTCCGTAAATATCTTGGTGGATGGAGAGTGTTTTATTTATGCTTGCTGCTTGTTTGCAAGGTTTTCACCAAGGTACTTGTCCAAAGCGCCACCAATGTGGTTTATACCAGAGGATGAATTTTTTATTTACTATTTTCAATCATTTTTCTAATATTTTTTTGGATTTTTGAATATTTTGATTTATTTGTTGTCACCAAGATGCCTGTTTTCTAGGTTTTCATCAAGCTGACCATTTTTTAAGGATTTTTTTTTTTTTGGTTTTATACCTTGCAATATTTTAGGCATAAAATGTTTTGAGATGGGAGTTGTTCATGGGCTCTTGCAAAGGCTCGCCTTCTAGTGTTGAAATTTGATATGCCCTGATTTATAGCTTGTTGTGATGATGAAAAGTCCCAACCAATTGGGTTCAAATTTTCCTTTTCTTTCTGGATTTGGTACGTTCTTCTGATTTTCTTTTAGCACAGTTTGCCCGCTTGAAAGGTGTGTCTCCTAATCTTCTTGTTGTAGCTACACTTTAGGCGGTTGTGATAGACCTATATATGATTGAGGGCATCCATGCGTCATTCATCTAATAAATCTAGCCCATTTAACCTTGAAACCCGATATTCCTCATGTGTAATGAGGTTTTGCAATGATATTCTCAGTGATGGGAGCTTGATCTTGATTCAGAGGATGGCTTATGATCTATAGACCAAGGAGAATGGGGTGGTGCATGTTGGCATGTGAATGCTAGTCTGGTAGGCCCATAAGGCGATATTTAGCTATAGCTGCTAGTCACGACCAAAGTCATTGACTATTTTCTTCAGGATTTTCAAGATAGTTTTATTACTGGCCTTTTCTTAGCCATTGCCTTGGGGATAGTATGAAGTGGAAAAGCAATGTTGAATATTGAATTTGTGGCAAAGGTCACACACATCTTGATTCTTGAAAGGTATCCCATTATCAGAGATAATGAATTGGGGGACACCATATCGACAAATGAGATAGTTTAGGATGAACTTGGATATCTTCTTTTCAGTTATGCAGGTCATGGGAATTTCTTCAACCCACTTTTTGACTTACTATATGGCGATGATGATGAATTTGTGGCCATTGGATGAGGTGGGTGAGATTTTTCCGATGAGATCGAGCCCCCACTAGGAAAAGGGCCAAGGTGTAATAATAGGATGAATCTCTTGAGATGGTGCATGAATAAGGTCTCCATGTTGTTGGCATTGTAAACACTTTCTGACAAATTCATGCGCCTCTCTTTCCATTGTTGGCCAGTACTACCCAGTCCTTAGCAGTTTCTTAGCCAAGGTCATACCACTCAAGTGTGAATGGAAAATTCCATTATGGACCTCAGTTAAAGTAGTCAGGGCTTCCTCTGGATTTAAGCAACACAATAGGGTTCCTTCAATGCTTCTACAATAGAGGGTTTCTCCTAGGATGACAAAATGGGTGGAATTTTTGACAAAGGCTCATTTGAGGTTTGGAGTTATGTCAGTTGGGAGGAATCCTATTCTTAGGTAGGTATAGATGTCGTGATACTTGGGATCACCAAGACCAATGGGTTTGCTCACATATTCAAACTATGGTACCTCGAATGTGGGTACGAGAATCTACTCTACCAAGAATTCATTTTTTTAGACATTGTGAGGGATATCAAACATGGATCCAATTGTTTCTATGGCGTCAGCTTCTCTGTTGTTAGCCCTTGGTATTTGCTCAAAGGTGGTATCAATGAATGATTCTTCGAGGCTCTCTACTAACTTCTTGTATGGAGTGAGCTTATCATCCTTAGTTTGGTACTCGCCATTGACTTGCTTGATAATTAGCTGTGCATCCCCATAAATGTTTAGTGTCATGATTCGACACTATGTTGCAATATTGAGACCTATGGTTAAAGCCTCATACTTCCCAATGTTGTTAGTATAGCGGAATTCAAATTTTTAGGATCTAGGAATACAATCCCCTTACGGGGTGATGAAGAAAAAATCGGCTCTTGATCCATGTTGTGTGTATGAGCCATCAAAGTATAGTTTCCAGTGATCAGATATGCTCAAATTAAAGATGGATTCATTTAAAAACTTTGATATGAGTGGATTCTCTGAATAGATTGGAGCATCTCCTATTTGGTCTACAATGAATTTTCTTTTGATTGGTTTTCAATCCACATATTCAATTTCATATTCTGATAGTATCATGACCCTCTTAGCCATCCTTCCTATGAGCATTACCTTTAATAGAAGATAATTTAGGGGATTAATATTTGCAATTAGCTTGATCTAATTAGCCAACATGTAGTGTCTGAATTTTTGGGCTTCAAACACAACTACTAGAAATGATTTTTAAATGAATGAGTAGTTTAACTCATGGTCGACCATTATTTTGTAGATATAACAGATGGTCGTCTCTGTCCCATTTTCATCGTGCTAAGCCAAAAGAGTACCGAGGGAGGCTGTTGTTAGTGAGATGTATAGGATTAGTGGCTTTCTTGCAATGGGTGGCATTAACACTAGTAGCGTAAGTAGATATTCTTTGATTTTACTAAATTCTTAATCACCCTTTTCATCCCACTTGTATGCTACTCCCTTCTAGACCAGATGTGAGTATGGGTTATGTTTATCCGCCAACTATCTTATGAACCTCCAGATGGATTGGAGTGTGCCTTGTAGAACCCTCAGTTGCTTTAATGTCCTCGGTTCTTCCATATCGAGGATTTCTTTGACCTTGGCAAGATCTACCTTGATTCCTCTCATTGATACTATATATCACAAGAGTTTTCTAGATTGTACTTCTTTGGGTTGAGATGGACCTTATATTTTTCCAATCTATCAAAAATAGAGCTCAAGGCTACTATGTGGTCTTGTCTTTTTCTGGATTTTTCCAATAGGTTGTCTACATAGTCTTCCACTATTTTATGGATCATGTCATGGAAAATCAGTATCATGGCTCTTTGGTATGTTGCACCTACATTTTTCAGCCCAAATGGCATCATGTTCCAGTAGTAAGTGCCTCGTGGACATGTAAATGTTGTCTTATGTTGGTCTTCCTTTTCTATCATGATTTGGTTGTACCTTGAGAATCCATCCATCAGTGATAGCATCTCGTGTTTGACCATCATGTCCACTATCATGTCAATGTTGGGTAGTGGAAAATCATCCTTAAGACATGCTTTGTTTAGGTCTTTGAATTTTTTTCCGATATGGACTCCCCCATTTGGTTTTGAAACTGGCACGAGGTTTGATACCCATTCTAGATAATCAATTGGGCGTATAAATCTGGCATCCAAGAGTTTCTGTAAGTCTACCTTGACTAGCAAGACTGTTTGAGGGTGCATCTTTCTCATTTTTTGTCTCACTGGCTTTGCCCCTGGGTAGAAAGATAAATGATGAACCATGAATTTTGGATCGAGACTCGACTTCTCAGCATAGGTCCATGCAAATTTCACCTTTCTTTCCCTTAGGAATGCTACTAGTAGTTATTGTTCTTTTGATAGAAGTGACTCAGCATAGAAGGTGATGTGTTGCATTGCTTTTGTTCACTGTTATGCTAAGACTGTCAATTTCTCTTGATGAAGTGAAATATGTGGGAGATTGAATCCTTCATCCTTCGGTGCTTCAGAGAGTTTTTCACTATTGGATGTGTCCTTTATTTTTACTATTCTATGGTTAGAGAGTGCCAAAGTGTTTTTCCTCAATGAACTTGAGCTTATTCTCATTATTTTTATTTTTTTATTGAAGGACTCAATAATCTCCTTGTAATGTGCTTGTGTTTCTAGTGTGATGTAAAACCCAAATTTGTGATCTCTGCATGGTACTGTATCCCTTAGTCTGATCAATTCGAAGAGAGCCTCATAGTTTTTGAATGTGTCTAGAACCGTTGGTCCTCATTGGTTGTAGTCAGTGAGTTGGGGGAGAACTAGGTTTATTTTGTGGGTTTGGAAATTTGACTCAGTGGATGAGGTACTAATCATGAGTAAGGAGGAGTCTTCAAAAAGCATGGGAAGGTCGGTTATGGTATCCTGGTCATCACTACTACTATAGACATTAGTTATGTCAAAGGTGAATTTGTCTAGGGGTAGACCTATGGATACGGGTAGTTGAAGGGTGGCTGCCTATAATTGAGGAAGAGACTTGACTACTCTACCAGGGGTACCTCTACCACATATGATTATACTCAACAGGGTACATCCAAGGCCAACATTTTTCATTCATCTCTCTATAATGGTGGGCTCAAGTCATCCATCATTGTTCCTTCCAAGGCTTTCATTTCTATTGTAGCCCATACCAAGCATCATTTAAATTCCTCGGTTAGCTTCATCCATGGGTAGGGTAGGTGTGGGTCTTTCATATTGATATAATGAGCTTGCAATATCTCTTTCATCCAAATTTTCTCAACTAAGATCCCCCCAACTATGAAATCCTGAAGGGTCAACCCTAAAAATGTAGACAAGTTTTTCAACTGGTTGAGGTCTCCCATGTGACCTAGGAGATTGTGGTAACTCTCCTAAAAAAATAATCTCCAAACCCATTATCTTGGATCATGAGCTTGATGTTGGATATGTCAAGGATGGAGGGTGTCTTTGTCGTAGAAGTGGAGGTGAGGTTGGATGGATCTATGTATGAAGTGGAGGGACCTTCATTATTCTTTGGAAATTGGGGAATTTCGGAAAACTTAGCTTCCAAGTTTTTGCAATAGGAAAATGGCTCGAGATCACCATGTATTGTGACCTCCTAATTTTGGTATAAGAATATGACGCATTGCTGGAATTTCAATGCAACTACCTTCATTCCATGGATCCAAGGGTGTCCTAGGAGGATGTTGTAGGCAAAGTCAATGTCAAGGACCTAACATGTGGTTTCCATGGTAGCCGGCCCCATATGGATTGGGATCCTGATAGTGCCTTGACACACTCTTTCTTGGTCATCATATGCTCTAATAGTGAATTTTTTTTTTTTGATGGAGTCTTTTCAAATTCCCAAGTTCTTTATGATTTTGAGTGAATAAATATTGAGGCTCGCATCTCCATCCACCAGGACCCTTTTGAATTTTTTCTTGTGAATCGGTACTTGAATGTGAAGTGCATTGTTATGAGATGGTTGGGGGGGAAAGTCTTTATTGGAGAAGGTGAGGAGATTTGGAGTGACGATGTTACCAACCATAGCCTAAAATTGTTTCGTATCAAGGGTAGTGGAGATAGTGGACATAGCTAATGCTTCATCAAGGATTTTCCTATGGGCAGTAGAAATTTTCAGTAACTCCATGATAGATATTTGAGTGAGGGTTCTTTTTAGCTAGTCAATGAAATTATAGTCATAGGCAATGGCTTTTGGTTTTGAAATGGGGGTCTTAGATAGCTGTGATGCTCTTGCAATATTAACCTTGTCATTATGTGTGGTGACTGCACAATCAGTGTTGGCTCCTCTAACACTGTTGATAGTGACCATTTCATCCAGGCATGCAATGATTTCCTCGTATACAATCTTAGCACTCACATACCCTTTTTTCCTTGATTGTTCCCTTGATTATTCGCTTGATTATTTCCCTGATTATGATTAGGCATCGGATTTGTGTATATCTTAAGATCTTGATTACTAGTTGGTTTTCTCAACATTTATGATTTTATCCTCAATGAGATCTTGAATGATTTTCTTCAACTTCATATAGTTGGCGGTTGTGTGTCCCTTGAGTTTATAATAATCACATAGGAGTTTTTAGTTGTACCAGGGTGGCTTCACCTGTGGTTCACTGTAATTATCATGGGTGAGGACCTTGATGATGTTCTCATTGACTAATTTTTTCATGATGGATTTGATTGACTCCCCAAGGGATGTGAATTTTTGTTTGGGGGGGAACTTTTTTTGTGGAGGTGGTCCTCCTTGATTATTGAGATTATTGATTTTATTTTGGGGTGGTTGCTAGTTTAGCACATTTTTTTGTGTGTTATTTTGGTTGTTGTTTTGAGGTTGGTGATGATGTGTTTTATTATTCTACTTGGGAGCACCGATGAAAACCTTGGCATCCACTATTCCATTGTTGGTTAGATTTTGGTTCTTCACCCATGTGCAATATTTTTCATTGTAACTGGTGGATGGATGAATATCTTGATTTTTAGGATAAGTGTGTGTGCCCACTTGTGTAAGAAGAACTCATTCAATATTGAGTACCTTGGGGATGAGTTGATCGTACGTAGTGATGCATTACATCTTTAGATAGAATACCAAGGTTTTGTTTGTATTGGCGATGATGGTATAGACTTGTTGTTCTTCTGGCAAGGCTCACTTTCTTCGATTGGCCTTGGCTCACCATAATTGGACAAAGGTGGTGAATGGTTCCCCCTTACCCTATTTGAGTGTTGAAAGTTCTTAAAAACTAACATCCACAAAAATGTTGAATGCGTAATTTTGGAGGAAAGCATCTTTGATTTCCTAAATTTATTTTACTCCCATAGGAAGATGAGAAAACCATTCCATAGCATCACCAACCAAGCTTAGAGGGAATAGTCACATTAGATATGTGTCATTGTAGATGAATTACATGCAATGTACCTGAAATTCCCTAATGTGATCTTCAGGGATTCCCATCCTATGATATTTATACAATTTGGGGATTTTGAATCCCTTCAGGAATGGTATGATTCCCAAGCCTCTATCAAATGGATAGGGGCACAGGTTGCTCGGTGTCCTAACTGTCTTTCTTGATTTAAAATCTAGCACTTGCTATAGGAGAAATTTTGTTTGTGCCATCATGTCACCTTGCGGATCAAGAGGTGGGGTGAATATGTTCTGGGGTGTGGGATTGATAGATGGGATGTTGATGTGGTTTGATTGAAAGCTTTGTTGAGCGAGTGATGCCTGTGCTTTTTGTTGAGTCAACAACACCTGTTGTTGGTCATATTGCTCTTGCACCAACAACACTTTTTTTTTATCGTGTTGCTCTTGCACCAACAATTCTTGTTGTTGGTTGTATTTTTTTGCATCAAAAATGATTTTTATTGTGCCAACAACGCTTGTTGTTGGCCATATTGTTTTTGTAATTGATAGTCTTGCAAGGCTTGCTGATACACTTCTTTGTGTGCTTGCGCTTGCTGAGCTTGGAATTGGGTTGGTACTTGACTGTGTTCTTGTTGAATTGCCTATGCAATTTGAGCGGCATGTGCAACTTGTGTAACTTGTATGGATTGAGTGGCTTGAGTGGCTTGAGCTGCCTATGTAGCTTGTTCGACTTGTTATTGTTGTAACAAGGCTTGGGATTGTGCATCTTGTTGTGCTTGTTGTGCTACTAACTATGCTTGTGCTTGCTGAGCGGCTAGTTGTGCAACTTGCTGATTTTGGATCACTTTTTTTTGGGAATCTTATCGAGCATCTTACAATGTCATGGTGAATCAATTGGTCATGTTGTTCCTTGGTGGTAATGGAAGTGGATTGGGAAGAATGCCACCTATTGTAATGAGTGGAATAGTCGTGTTAATGATTGGAGTTTGAGTTATGGATGGTGCAATTGAGGTGCTTGGTCCATGCAAAACCATTCTTTAAGGAATGGTGGATGTGTTGATTGTTGTAGTTGTTTGGATGGTTTACATCTATTGTTGCGATACAAATGGTACTACTGGCAGATTTGATAAGGTGTTCTGATTTGAATAGCTGATGTCGGGAAGAGGAGGAATACCCAACCCGAGTGATGATCTAGATGTCAGCGGTAGGGGTGGGAATGGTGGAAATATGGGTGGTGCAATCCCTCAAAGTGATGATGATGGATCCAATATTCCCCCCTACTCAAAACAAGTCACCTTCTCCTTATAAGATTGGAAGAGAGGTTTGCATGTCTAGAGGATAATTGGGTGTTGTGTGAAATGAGGATGAATTTGTATGATCATGAAATGTGAGTGGGACGTAAGGCTGTAACGGATTTACCAAGATGGATTGATCCAATGTGGTGCTTGCATTCAACCCTTGGTTGTTCACAAGGCAATATTTTTGAATTTCATGAAACATGGCACTTCCCTTGTTAATAATTGGAAAGGTTGAAGTGATAGATGATATGATTTGGGGGATGTCTTGAGTGATGTTGTGAAGTGGAAGTGTGGATGTAGGTGAAGGCATGATACTGAGAGACCTCTCCACAATGGTTTTTATGTCAAGGTTATAAGGGATTTTAGCTCCTTCTTTTTCTAGTTCACTAACATGTATTGGGATGGGTACAATCTCAGCATAGCACTGACAATTCAATTGTTTTCAGGGTTTTGCACCATTTCTAGAAGGTCTGATTATGTCATCCCATTATCACTGATGTCCTCTATATGACCTTCTTCTTGAGAATTTTGATGTACTTGAGGAGGATTGATTGGGAGTTCAATTGTTATAATTGGGTGGAATGTTCTTTTGGTTTGACTTAGATCACTTGAAATGGATGTTTCATTGTTTTTCTCCATATTCTCCTTGTGTTGAGAGCGATTTTGAACCATAAAATTGAGATCAATCTTCAAGAATGTGAGAGATGAACATCTAATCCTTTAGATCGGTCTAAACCTTAGGTTCAAATAAGTGAAGAACTTAGGATAATTCAAGGACCAAAGTGATTATCGGGATGAGATAAACAAAAAATGGATGACGCTGATGAATGGAACTCTTGAGTAACCTTGAGGGAGATGTTAAACTTTTAGGACTTTTATTGATTGATTGTGATGGATTGATAGTTTGACTATGTGTGTTATGTCAAAAAAATGTGATAATGTAACTGTAAACTTTAGGAAACTATTTTATCCTAGAGTAAAATCATACAAGAGGGCAGTTTGACTAGGTGTGTTAAGTCAAATGAGGTGATTATGGATTTGATAGTCTGGCTAAGTGTGTTAATCCAAACAAAGTGATAATGAAGTCATAAACCCTAGGATGTTGTGTTACCTTGGAGTAAAATCATGCACAAGAGGATGGTTTCACTAAGTTTTTTAATTCAAACAAGGTGATTTGATTTTGCCTAAAATCTTAACATACACAAGGTTTTAAAAGTTTCCAAGATTGTTGGTGAGGTGATTTTTTGACTGATTTTGATGGTTGAGAGGTGAATGAAAGTGATTGAATTTGACCCTAGACTTGAGCTAGATAACACTCCTTACAAGATCTTAGTTTGAAAGAACACACTTGACTTCCTATGTGAGAAAAGAAAACCTTTCAAAAATCTTAGGATTTTGTTGATAATAGAACTCATACAAGTAAGGGTTGTTGCGTGAAGCTTTCTTGTAAATTTTTTAAACCAACCTTTCTCTAGCTTTGAGAATTCTTTCAAGATGATCATCACAAGCTCTTGGACTAAGAATTTTCAACTTGGGTTTTTGAATTTTCATCCTGTGGAAAATCATTTGGAAAGACACATGTGTGGAGTAAATTGTGTTTTACTTTGCCTAATGAGTTATGTTTACAAAAAATAGTTCTTTGATTAAATTTTTAAACTAAATGTCTATGTCTCAATTCCTTTTCATTCCACGAGGTCCATTATGTGAAAATCAAGGTTTCAAAAGCATAGTTTCCTAAGTTGAATTTAGTGAAAACAAATGACGATTAAACCCAAGTACTTAGAAACCTCTAAGGATAGAATCCCTAGGCTAAGAAAGAGCACTTATATTTGTTAAGGGATTTTTGTTTCCTCCAAAAGGTTTAAAATTATGAATTTCTTTGTGAATTTTTGTTTTCCAATGTTTTATATCCAAGAAAAGTGTTTTTATTCCAATAACATGCACAACCCTAGGCATAAAAGACAATATTTGATGGGTTCCCACTTGGATAAATCCAATTGTGCATATTCAGTGCTGATAGTTATATGCTTGACCACACAGGCTCCCCCTTAAAGTGCACTCGCTTTGCGGATCAATCAAGCATCAGTACCTATGAATCTCCCATGGCATACTTTTCATCTCTACAACAAAATCACATGTATGTGTGGGGCGTCTTCAAAGGACATTGCCTTTTGCACCAACAAATAGATAAGATTTTGGCCTTTACTAAACAATGGGTTTTAATTCCAAATTTTTGTTCATGAATATTGACCCATGCGGTGAGAGACCATTGCTACCAATCTCGTTAGAGCCAACCACGTGATACTGGCTTTTTTTCCAGTACCAACTTATATCCCAGCTAGAAATATACTTGTCCTTAGTGCGTTACTGGTTGGGTCGTTCCCTTGGGTGAGTAATTTTTCCCATAAGGCATTCCCTCTAAGATGAAAAAAAGTGAGCAAACATGTTCATAGTTCAATCAAACTTTGTTTAGAAACAAAGGGAGAACACACACACTAGTTTTACTCACACTCACAAGATGTTTTGACCAATTTTAGATCACAAATCAAAGTGTGAAGGCAATCTTTAAAAAAATCTAATATCACAAAAATACTTTTGATTCTCAAGATCGTTGTGAAGTGTGAGAGAAGTGCATAAACCTTTTAGATGATATTAATTTGTGGAAAAGATTGCAAGGCACAAAAAACACTTGTTCATTTTAGACCATAACGCAATGATTTTGATTTGTTTTAAAGAACCAAAGCGAGATGTGAAAGTTGTCTTGTTCAATTTTTACAACCCAAATTGAAATTTAGTAGGTTTTTAATGTTTAGTTTTAATCCAACTTTGAAAAAAATCAAATCAGTGATGTATTTTAAACCCAAATTGAAAAGTGAGTTGGTTTAAAACAAAAACAAAAAGCAGGAATTGGAGCCCTAGGATATTACAATAAGCATTAGAAAATTATTTTTCAAGTTCAACGCCCAATATTTGAACTCAACTCTACTTCCCTTCATTCATTTCTGATAATCAACTCCAACGTTATCCCTAGAAATAGTACAAAGTTATCACAAATAAGAAGTATGATGCTTCAAGAAATCAATGATGTAATGCCTACATTTTCAAACATAATGAACACATTTATGAGGAATCAAAATAACTCAATAACTACCTTCATATGTAAGAGAAGAAATTAAAAAAAGAACGACTTCATTGATGAGCTTTTAAATATATATTTTTCTCATTGTTCATCTTATTTGTGAATTTTGGAATGTTGATTTTAGAACAATCAATTATTGATAAATCATTTCATAAAATATCAAAAGGCCCCCTAACCAATAAAATTCCTAAAATTGATCATACCAAACAATTTTAAGAATTTGAAAACTTCAATTGAAATTGATATTGTGTTAGCATTTATTAATAGAAGTTTCCAAAAGAAAGTTAGAAGAAATTATAGTGCGATTCTCTTATGATCTTAGATGAACTGCATTCAAAGCTGGTTGATATCATGTCACTTTCTAAAACACCCGAAGAAATTCACAACCAACTGTATACTCCATTCTCCATTACTTCCCACGACAACCAATTCGGTGAGAAAATATCAACAATAAGTCAATTAGTAATATCAATACATCAATATCATCATAGAAGAAACACAAGATATAAGACATTAAACATAGCCATGACACAAAGGACTTCAAAAATAATGATTTCAGCATGTACATGTCAGACAACTAAATAGATTCGCTTCCTATTCATCGTTCTTTTCAAACCTTTTTATTTTATGAGGCCACGTATTTGAAGGAGTAGTTAATATTGCTTTTGAATTGAGTTGTATATCATACCTACAATATCCATGGAAGTGACAACTTCATAGGCGTACACTAGTGGCGCATACCTATGTATTCCATGATAGCCACACAACTGTCACTTCTTAGATAACTTGGGGGGGGTCGACATTTCCCATTGTCAGTCCCTATGCATTTTCAGAGGAGGAGAAAGCTTCATCATGTGATTCGACCTTCAAGTTTATATTTTCGTCCAGGTTCAAGATTATATTTTGACTAAATATAGAATGTAACATCATCCATAAAAGCATAGCATAAATACATGAATAATATTGTAAAGACATAGCATAGAGATAGCAACGAATGCTTCTCTAGGATCGGCGCAAATAATAATGCCACTAAAGCAACAATGTGCATTTAAAGAACCGACTACTTTGGGCGTTTGAAAACTTCTAACTTGGTGCTTTGGCAGATGAATGCTCAAAATTCCAAAGGGCGGCTGAGCCACTCTGCAAAACCAATTCAGCAAACCTTGAAAGACCTATTCTCAAGGAAAAAAAATATTCCCTATTTCATAGGAGAAGGCATTACTTGCCTTCGGTTCTCAAAATCACCTTATTTGTTAGATGGAAAAAATCTTCACAGAAAAATTGAGCAAAGAGGCATAGGAATGTTCTCCAGGATAATATTCGGGGCATCACAAAACCTGCCATCAGGCATCATTTCAGAAGGGGAGGCACCAAAATAACTACAACTTAAATTTAGCAAAAATTGAAATGTAGACAATAGTAACTGAAATCTGTTGTAGTTCTATTATGTCTATACTGGAATAATAAATTATCACTTTTGTTGTTATAAGATGTTAGTCATGAAAATTCTATTAGAGAAAAACCCATATAAATGTTGAAATATAGATTTTCTTAAAGTGAAGCCCAGTAAGACAAATACTATAGAAAGATAAGTTCAAAACATTTAATCTACACTTATTGTCATAAAAGTAGTATCTATGTTCTCTAATTGGTACATTGGGGTAAACGGGACTTCACTTTTTAGAGAAGCTATGGGTATTAATCCAAGCTGAATAGCTATGGGAATTGCATGTGGACAAGAGTTTGTCTTCCATAGGTTATCCACACACATCCAATTCTTCAAGGTCTTCCTTGAGAATTTCATCAGGGATGTAGTTACCTACACTGAGCATGCTCAATGCAAGACTGTCACTGCTATGGATTTTGTGTATGCGCTCAAGCGATAGGGCATGACTCTATATGGTTTTGGTGGATAGGTTTCCTTAGCAAGATTTCAGAGGTTTCCTTGGGAAAGGTGTTTTGAGACACCACTTACTTATGGATCTTTTGTTAAATCTATGCAATTCATTTTCATGCAAGCCGATAAATGGCTACAATCATTGTTCTAATATGATAAGGGAATAGTGTGAATGAATGAAAGTTGATATCACACTTATACATAGATATCAAGGGAGAGTTTTCCACATAAATGCAATAAAGATCAGGAAAGATCATCCCCTATAACCGATGGCTACTTTTCTAGATCCAACCAAGATGATTGCTTATATGGAGGGTTGCATATGGAAAGTTATAAATCTGAGAGCGAAAATTAAAATGATGCAACAATCCAAAGTCAATGTGGGAAATGTTGTTAATATTTCTACAGATGCAAACCACACTTTAAAAGTAGACATTTTACTTTAATCTTCCTTAAAGACAGTGTCTAGTCAATCACTACACACAGGAAGAAATTGTCAAATGTTGAAGATACAAGAAATCTACTAGATACATGTAGTAAAAGGAGCAAACTCAAAGCACTAAACTGATAGCAGCAAATGTAAATAGTATTGGATAGAAAACTAGGATGAAACATGCCGAATCTAAAGGGATCCATATCAATGTATTTAAATAATGAAAACGCAGATTTACAGCAAATTAAAACACAAATTTGCAGTAAGTGAACATTGTATGTTTAAAAGTAGATTAAAAGGAAAAAAAAATTTAAAATTTACGCCACTAGTTATTCTTTGAACAATATATTCTTAAAAGCATAATAAAATCCTATATTTGAGCATCATGTGCATCCAATGAGCATAGCCCTCCTTCTAACGCCAATTGTAGGATGATGAAATCTGCACTTTGTTAGAAAACCTTCAACACACACCCTCTTTAGTATGGTTAGTATTTTTAAAAAGAAAAATAATCAACATCTCATTAGAATAATCCAACATGCTTGATAAACGACATAACAAAATAACTAAGTTCAAAGAAAAAAAATCATATTAGATACCTATTATATGGTGGATTCGTGCACCTTGAATATGTGAAGGAGCCCTTCCCCAATCTTAAATAAATTCAAATGATGAAAATATAATTCTATTATGAACAAAATTAGTTCTCAAATGAAGAGATTAACTTTACATTAGATTGTGTTGTTTAAATGATGAAAGAAGGCCTTAGATTTATAGGTGAGATTGAGGAGAGAAGTGCAAAGATTGAGGAATGTGGGACTAATCCTCAACAAATAGGTTCATGCCACTTGTCAACATGTGAATGGGACATGGTTGTTCAAGTTTTGGCCAATGTGCCCATTTGAAATTTGAAAATGACATTAAATGCATATGGGTAAGTGCACCAACCTATGACACAATTTTGATGCCAAATTGCTAAAAAAGCCATAATAGACCATATTGTGCTCACCGAATGTGGAGAGCGCCAAATTTTCCGAGCACCAAATGAATTTACCATTTGATGAGCATCAAATGGATTCAATTTTGCAATGAGTGAACAAGCGTGAATTCTCTTTTTTTTTACAATGAATTCTTGAATGCATTTTTCTAAACTCTTTTACTTTTGCTTTCTCTTCCAAGGAAACTATATACATGAAATAAACATTTGAGTATAAGTTTACATTTACATATGGAAATTTACATTCTTATACTTTAAGTTATATTACATGTTTATAGGAAGGATGTTTGAGAGTGATTTCAGATCTCTAGAAATTATAATGCAAATTCTAGTTTTTGGAAGATTTTAAAAATTTCAGACTTACTCAAATTTCAATAATCAACAATTCAAATTTCAGTTTTCAAGAGGTCAAATTTTAGTAGTCGGCAAGTTGTATCAAATTTGTCTCTCATTCTCTCTACTCTCTATCTCTCCACTCCTTCTTTCTCTCCCTTGCTCTCTCTCTCTCCCCCTCTCTCTCTCTCTCACCCCTCTATCTCCTCCCTACATCTACCTCCTCCCTCCCCTCTCTACATCTCCTTCCCTTTATACTTATCTTTATCTCCCCTCTCTCTCTCTTTACCTACCTCTCCCTCCACTTTTTATCTCACTTATGTCTCCCTCCCTACCTCTTTCCCTCTCTAATATCTATCTCTCCTCTCCCTCCATCTACCTACATCTCTCTCTCACTCTTTATCCCTCTCTTCCCCCACTTCCTCTTTGACTCTCTCCTCTCTATCTCATAATTCTCTTTTCCTCCCTCTCACTCTCCCCTCTCTATCTCAACACTCTCTTTATCTCTCTCTCTCTCTCACAAAAACTCTATCTCCCTTGCTAACACTCCCTCCCTCCATCCTTCCCGCTCTAGTTCTCTCTATCTCTCCTCTCCCTCCCTCTCTCGACCTCACCCTCCCTCCACTTATTTTTTTCTCTCCTCCTAATATCTCTCACTATTGTCACCCCCCCCTCCCCCCTCTTTCTCTCTCAATTGATCTTTTTCTCTATCTCACCATTCTCTCTCACACTCACACACACACCTCTATCTCCCTACCTCTCCATCCCCTCTCTATTGTTTATCTCTCCTCTCTCTCTCCCTCTCTATACATACCTCTCCCTCCATCACTCTCTCTCTCCATCCCTCTCTATCTCACTTATGCCTCCTTCCCTACATATTTCCCTCTCTACTCTCTATCTCTCCTCTCCATTCCTCTACCTACCTATCTCTTTGTCTCTCCATCCCTCTATTTATCTGTCACTCTCTCCTCTCTATCTCACGATTATCTCTATCTCTACATATCAACCCCTCCTCTCTAATCACCATTCCCTCTCTCCCAGTTTTCCTCCTTCCCTCTCACTCCCTCCTCTCTAAATCACCATTATCTCTCTATCCCACTTTCCCTCATTCTCTCTCTATATCTCACTTATCCCTTTCTACCTCTCCCTCCCTCCAACCTCCCTCTCTCTCTTTATCACTTTTTCTCATTCTCTTCGTACCTCTCTACTCTCTATCTCACCACTATCTCCATCTCACTCTCCCTCCTTCCCTCTCTCCCTCCTATCCATCCTTCTCTCTCTCCTCTCTATCCCTCTATCCTTCCCTATCTACCTACCTCTCCCTCCACTATGTACCACTCTCTCCCTCACCCAGATTTCTCTCTTACTCTCTCCTTCCCTCTCTACTCTATATCTCCCCCCTTCCCTCTCTAATCTACTTCTCTCTCCCCCTTCCTTTGTCCCGTCATTTTCTCTCCTCTCACTCTCTCTCCCTCTAACACAAACTCATCTCTATCTCCTACTTTCCTCTCCCACCATCCCTCCACTCTCCACTTCTCTCTATCTATCATCTCTCTCTACATCTCCTTCCCTCTATATTTATTTTTATCTCCCATCTCCCTCTCTTTACCCACTTCTCCCTCCATCACTCTATATCTCAGCTGTGTCTCCTCTCTCTCTCTCTCTTGCACACACACACACACACCTATATCTCCTCCCTACATGTCCCTCACTCCCCTTTCTAATTCTCTCTATCTCTCCTCTCTCTACATCTCCTACCCTCTCTACCTATATTTATCTCCCCTATCCCTTTTTTTACCTACCTCTCCCTTCATCACTCTATATCTCACTTATGTTCCCCTACCTGACTCGGGTTGAGGTATTAAGGGTCAAGGGTTGAGAATTGAGGGTTGAGGGTTTAATTTATAGGGTAGAGGGTAGAGTGTAGAGGATTTAAAGTTTGAGGGTTAAGGGTTCAGGGTTCAGGGTTGAGGGAAGAGGTTCTAAGGGTCGAGGGATTAACGGTTGAGGGTTGAGGGATTAGGGTATATAGTTTAATTTGGTTTAATGGTTTAAGGGTTGAGGGTATAGGGTTGATGGTAGAGGGTATTGGATATCAGGTTGAGGGATTAGGGTAGAGAGGGAGGGAGACATGGAGGGATATATGGAGGGAGAATTGAGATAGAGAGGAGAGAAGAGGAGAGAGGGATAGAGATATATGAGGGTTGAGAATTGAGGGTATACAATTGGTGGTTTAGGCTATAGGGTTGAGGGTAGAGGGTAGAGGGTAGAGGGTTGAGGGTAGAGGGTAGAAGGTTTAAGGGTATAGTTTTTAGGGTATATGGTTGAAGGATTAGCGTTGAGGGTCCAATGTATAAGGTAGACGAAATAAGGGTTCAAGGTTTAGGGTTTAAGGGTTTAAGGGTTCAGGGTTGAGGGTTGATTATTGAGGGTTAAGGTTTTAATTGTTTAGGGTTTAAGGGTTGAGGGTATAGGGTTGATGGATTAGGGTTCAAGGTCCAAAATATAGGGTACAAGGTATAGGGGTTGAGTTTTTAGAGTTAAGGGGTTAGGGTTTAAGGGTTAAGGGTTGAGGGATTAGGGTAGAGAGTTTAATTGGGTTTAAGGGTTGATGGATTAGGGTTGAGGTTATTGGTTTGAGGGTAGAGGGTAGAGGGTTTAGAGGTTTAGGATTTAAGGGTTGAGGGTTGAGGGTTTATGGTATAGGGTTGGGTGTTCAAGGTTTTAAGGGTTGAGTGATTAGGGAAGAGAAAGTGGGATGGAGGGAGGGAGACATGGAGGGAGAGTCTTGAGAGAGAGAGGGATGAAGTAGGAGAGAGATAAGGGTTAGAGAGTTAAGGATAGAGGGTAGAGGGTTTAAGGGTTTAGGGTTTAGGGTTAACGGGAGAGGGGAGAGAGATAGAGAGAGTGAGTGAGTTAGACAAAGAGATACCTAAGAGAGGGAGAGGGGGTATGAGGGAGAGTCTTGAGAGAGAGAGAGAGTGAGGGAGTGGGAGAGAGATAGAGGGTAGAGGGTTTAAGGGTTAAGAGTAGAGGGATAAGGGTAGATGGGAGAGACATACAAGGAGTGAGTGAGTGAGAGAGAATTGAGAGAGGGAGAGGGGATAGGAGGGAGAGAATTGAGAGAGAGAGAGGGAGAGGGATTGGGAGAGATATAGAGGGTACAGGGTAGAGGGTGTTGAGTGTTTAGGGTTTAGGGTTAAGGTTAGAGAGAGTGAAGTAGAGAAGGAAAGAAGGTAGATATATTGAGAGAGAGGAGGAAAGGAGGGAGAGAGAAATAGGTATAGAGGGAAAAATAGGTAGAGAGAAGTAGATATGAAAGCAGAGATAGAGGGAGAGGTAGGGATGGAGAGAGAGGTGAGAAAAGAAAAAAGAGAGGTCTAGGTAGATAGAAGTGGGAGGAGATAAAGATAAGTAGAGGGTAGATTTGAGAGTAAAGGGTTGAGTGTTTAAGGGTTTAAGGGTTAAGGGTTTAGGGTTTAGAGTTAAGGGTAAAGGAGAGAGAGATATAGGGAGTGAGTGAGTGATTGAGAGACCTGAGAGAGGGAGAGGGGGTAGGAGAGAGAGACATGGGAGAGATAGGGGAGGGAGGAGGTGGGGAGAGGGTCAGGGTACAGGAGAGATGGGGGTGGGTGGAGTGGGAGAGAGGAGACCTAAGAGGGAGAGGGACATCAAGGAGAATGTTAAGAGAATGGGGAGTGGGAGTGGGAGAGGATAGAGGGGAGAGGCAGGGTGGGAGACTGGGGTGGGAGTGAAAAATAAGAGTGGGGTGGTGGGTGGGTGAGGTGAGTGAGGTGAGTGAGGTTGAGATAGGGAGATGGGATAGGAGGTAGAGACGTGAGATAGAGAGAGAGAAAGTGATGGAGTGGGAGAGAGATAGAGGGTAGAGGGTTTTAAGGGTTAAGGGGAGAGGGGAGAGAGATAGAGACTTGAGAGAGGGAGAGGGGTTAGAGAGAGAGAGAGAGAGAGAGAGAGAGAGAGAGAGAGAGAGATGAGGTAATGATATATGTAGGTAGAGAGAGCTGAGATAGAGATAGAGTAGAGACAAAAGGATATATGGGAAGGAAGGGAGAAGTTAGAGAGAGAATAAGGAAGGTGGATAGATTGAGAGAGGGAAGGATGGAGAGAGAGAGAATGACATATAGAGGGATAGGTAGGTAGAGAGAAGTAGAGAGGTAAGTAGAGTTGGAGGGAGAGGTATGGATTGAGAGAGAGAGAGAGCGTAAAGGGAGATATAGAGAAGTGGAGAGGTAAGGAGAGATGGATGGAGAGGCAAGGATAGAGGGAGAGATAATGATTTAGAGAGAGGTGAGATAGTGAAATAGAGAGAGAGAGAGAGCTAGTTAAGGAGAGGCAAGAGAGATAAAGGGAAGTAGAGAATGGAGGAGAGAGGGATGAAGAGGTGGGGAGGGAGAGATAGGTGAGATAGAGAGAGAGGAGGGAGGGAGGGATATTTAAGGAGAGAGCGGTGAGATAGAGAGAAAGAAAGTAAAGAGGGAGGATAGAAAAATAGGTATATAGGGTTTGGATACATAGAGAGAAAGAAAGTAAAGAGGGAGGATAGAAAAATAGGTATATAGGGTTTGGATACATAGAGAGAAGTAGAGGCATAATGAGGAAGGTAGATAGATTAAGAGAGGGAAAGAGAGAGGGGGAGAAAAAGAGGTATATAGGGGTAGGCTAGATAGAGAGATGTAGAGTGAATTTTGGTGGAAGAGAGAGAGGAGGGAGGGATAGGTAAAGATGGATAGTTGAGATAGATAGAAGGAGAGAGATAGAAAGAGGGGGAGGGAGAGAGGAGAGATAGAAAGAGGGGAATGTAGGGAGAGATAGAGAGAGTAGAGAGGGAGGAGACAGATAGAGAGAGGTGATTGAGAGAGAATTAGAGAGGGAAATAAGGTGGAAATAAGGTGGAAATATTGAGAGAGAGGAGGCAAGGAGGGAGAGAGAAATAGGTATATTGGGACAACTATGTAGAGACAAGTAGATATGAAAGGAGAGATATAGGGAGAGGTAGGGATGGAGAGAGAGGTGAGACAAAAATAGAGAAAGGTCAAGGTAGATAGAGGGAGGAGGAGATAAATAGAAGTATAGAGGGAAAGAGAGAGGGAGGAAGAGGTAGGGATGGAGAGAGAGATAGGTGAGAGAGATAAGAGAGAGGAGGGAGGGATAGGTAGGGAGAGAGGGGTGAGATATAGAGAAAGAGTGTAGAGAGGGAAGGGGAAAGAGAGAAGTGAGATAGGTGATAGAGATGTGTGATGGAGCTTAAAAGTAGAGAGATAAGGAGGAAGGTGGAGATATTGAGAGGGAAGGAGGGGAGAGAGATAAATATGTATAGAGGGATAGGTTAGATAGTAAGAAGTAGAGAGAAAAGGTGGCTGAAAGGAAGACAGATGGAGAGATAGAGGGATAGAAAGAGAGGTGAGATAGAGAGAAGTGGAAAGGGAAGGAGAGAGAGAGGGAGATAGAGAAAATTAAAGAGGGAGGGAGAGATGAAGAGAGAAGTGAATAGAGATAATTAGAGAGGGAAAGAGAGAGAGAGTGGGAAGATAGAGAGTAGAGAGGGGAGGAGAGAGCGAGGGAAGCAAAGAGAGAGAGAAAGAGAGGAGATGGATGGAGGGAGGAACAGGTAGGTATATAGAGTAGAGAGATATATAGAGATAAAAGGAGAGGGATGTGAGATAGAAAAATATAGAGAGGGAAGAAGGGAGGGAGATAGATATTGGAGAGGGAAGGAGAGAGAGATGGACATGTAGAGACATAGTTCTTGAGCTCAAGGAAGATATTGTTAGATAAAGGGATGGAGATAGTGAGAGAGAGAGATTTCTAGAGAATAAGAGATGAAAATAAGTGAGATAGAGAGAGAAAGATGAAATTTTACCTCCTGATTACTGAAATTTGACTAAGTCTGAAATTTTTAAGATGTTCCAAAAACTAGAATTTGCATTATAAATCTTAGAGATCTAAAACCACTCTCAAACATCCTGCCTATATATACATGCAATATAACTTAAATTATAAGAAATTAAATGTACATATGTAAATGAAAACTTATACTTAAATGTTTATTTCATGTATATAGTTTCCCTGACAGAGAAAGCGAAAATCTAGTTTTGTGCAAAGTAGGCCATTTGGTGCTCGCCAAATGACTCATCACATTTTGCGCACGCTAGATGATTGATCAAGTTTTTCGCATACAAAATTTGGTGCATGTGAAATGTGATGAGTCATTTGGCACTCGCCAAATGCCCTGCTTTGGATGTGTTAATTACCAAAATTTGCCAAATTTTCTCATATTTTTGTCTATGCTCCTCGTCCCATTTGCACGTCATTCAATGTAAGTTTATTAAAAAACCATTATAACGTTAACCTCTCTCTTAGGTATCTGAATATATAATTTTCTTTTTCATTTTGATTTAGTTAAGGTTTTGATCCATGGCTTCTATTGTAAATGCCTTCGTTTTTGGTCAAAAACTAGCATGTGCTAGGTTTAGGATAGATTTTTCCACATTCATTGGAACATGAAACAAATTACGTTTTTTGAAACTAGACTTCATTCTACACATGATGAAAAAAAAAAAAAAATTCGATTAGTTTGCAAAAAAATTGGGGGGCAGCACCCTCAAATTTCAACTTTTTAGGATGTGTCCACTTTGAAAATTCATAAAATATTATATATTCATTTAAAAAATTATCCGAAAGAAGGATGATAATATACATGGTGTTAGCTAATTTCTCACTGTTGGGATTTTTCAAATTCTAAAAAAAAGTTAACCAAAAAGGGGGAGCCCTCAAGCACTATTCAATTTTTTTTTATAAAAAAAGGACCCTTAATATTTATTAATTTAAATAAAAAATAGTAGCTTAGAAACTAGACTCGGAGAACTTCAACTTTTTTTCTTGCTGCATCTTCAAATTTTGCCCGTAACTATCTTCATTTTCTCGTGCAAATCGGATTTTGCTGATTTCAGAAAACAAGTGGCATCTTAAGAGCCAAAATTGTGTCATAGATTGGTGCACTTACCCATATGGTTAAGGGATTTTGGGGGAAATTTATTTGGACAAAAAATTCAAACAAGGGGAGTTAATAAGGGCATATTCTTAGGGAATATGCTTTATGAGGAAAATATAAATTTTAATAAATCAAACTAAATGATTTATTGTGCAAGTGGGAAATGCTAGAGGATGGGACAAGGGTTAGGTTTAACATTAATCAAGGATTTGATTAATTAAGCTAGTGATTAGTTGATTGTGACACTTTGACTTAAATTTGTGGGTTATAATAAATCAAAATGAGAGGACAATGATTATTAGCCATTTAATTAAATACATTTGATCTAACTAAATGACGAGGCTTTAGGAGGTAAATTAATTTTATTTAATTAATTAAGAAGAAAATGATCAAATATGATGTTAATAAATAATGTTAATTTTTCATGTCTTCAATAACTACTAGTTGTTTTAGGTTCATATTTCCAATATTTAGTTGTCTCCATTATTTACAATATAATCTAATGTCCCTCATTGTATTTTACAATATAAAATGTACCTTCAGTCTATAATGCTCATGGGACCCAAAATTTTAAAAGCAACTTTGAGCCCCATGAGAATTGGAGATCATTGGTACATTTTACCTTGTATAATACAATGAGGGACATTATATTATATTTTAAATCCATGGTGGCAACTAAATATTGTATCATTTCCACCCTCAAGACCCTACTTTTCCATGAGATTTTTTTTTTAAATGGAAGGATTTTCTATCATAACTAATGTATTGTCCTATTATTTTCTTAAAATTCACCCAAATTTTCTCCAAAATCTTAGTGTTGTAAAAAAATCACCAATATAATTATTTATTTTTTAAAAGGGAAAGATTTGCTAACAAAAAATATTAATTTTTTGAAAATTTGGAAAGATTCACCAGGATTTTATATCTTTTCTTGAAAGGGGTTCTTAAATTTATTTCTACATGCAAGGAATCTTGTGATCCCACATTCATGTACTTTGTTCTCATTTATTTTGAACAAAGTGTAGCAATAAAATTATACACCTTTTTCTGTACATCACCACCACTTATGGTAACAATTAGATTTTCCCAAGATTTAAATAAACTAAAGAAATAATATGCAGTTATCTTCTTCTTCTATCTTACCAACGACAAATGAAATTTTAATTGTAACCATATTAAAAGCATTTAAATGTTCTAAAATAAAATCACCATCCTTCATTTTCAAAGAATATAAACATATTTTATGATAAAACTTATTACTTAGACTTTTGGTTTGATAAATATCAGCTATCCTCTTCCAAAACATGTATGCAGTAGATTCTTCTAAAAAATTCAAGAGGAATAAATGCACAAGACACAACTAAATGGTTCCTTACAATGCATTTTATCCATTTTATTCTAATCTTCATTATACACACTAGATGGTTTCTTTTCATTTGAAACTGCCAACCATTGATCTCTCTCTTTAATAGGAACCTCCATATTCAACTTCCACATCTTATAACAAGTTCCATTGAATATTTCAATACATATATGGGAGGTAGAAGCCATGGTTTTCAATATTCCCCAAAAATCTACAAAAACCACAAAGAAAAAGCTTCTACTACAACCAAAAATACTTCAACACTTAAGAGAAAGGTGTCCCTCTCTCAAAAAAACCATTAGCTTTGATACCAAATGTTTGATAATCATGGTGAAACTTGTAGCAAATATGAACCTAAGAATTTACTTGAAAATCTGAAATTAGGTATGCAAGGTTACTAATAGTGTTGCATGTGGTTAGAAATTATAATAACATTTGAAAGAAAAATAATAATACCACAAGTTTAGAATAAAAAGTAACACAAGATATACATGGAGAAACTCTTTGCAGGAAAAATATCCACACCCAAAGATATGGAATTCTTGTATTAATCTTCAAATGAATTACATCAATACAACACTCCTATGTGAATTTCTATAACACTTCATCACTTTGACAACTTGCAAAAAAATGATCAAACCAACATCTCAATGATCCAATATATAGAATTTTGTTGGAGAGAATACCACTTTTGGAATTCCAAAACAAAAAGTAAAAATACTTGGAAAAACCCACCCCCCTCTTAATATAGAGCTCATAAACATGGTGAAATATATTAAATTCTCACATGGCCTTCACATGGGCACCTAATCCATAGACAATCACAATTGGTCAATCTTGAAAGGTCAATTACTCTTTTAAGACTCCAATAACGGCTCCAATGATGGCTCCAATAGCTAATGCACAAAACATGAAAACATGGGCACCCAAACCAAGATAAATTGCAAATGAACATGTAATATCATATATTTATAGGTGTTCGCCACCCAGAAAGTAGATGCCTAGATGGAATACTCTCCCAAGATTCTCTATATCCATCAAAGTAGTGCCTACATCTCTACAAATGCAATTTAAATTTATCATATGAAAATAAATAATAACTATTTTTTAGGTATAACGTCCTCTAGGAAACTTTTTGAATAATGTGAAGACACATAAAGTGAACTAAGGATTAAAATTATAGTGTCATCTATTCTAACAATTTTTAATTTACATAACATATTTTCTTCTCTTCAATGTGTACATAATATATCTACCTCATCTACTCTTGTACCTATTTATTTTTTTGTCTTCTTTGATAGAATACAATTTTTTCTCTCATATTTATGTTCATTAAACCTTAAATATATTTCTTAATTCTTCGGTGGCCATATCTATAGTTATATCGTATATGAGATCAAAGTGATTAAGAGACTCTAGTTAATATCTTGGAGAATTTAAGATTGTAGATATCTTATTTTCTTTAATAAATTATTATGATCTCGTATTTTATACTTGGATAATTTATAAAATTAGAAAAGAGTGGAAGAGTACCATCTTTAGAGGGCTCTTCATTGCATATTGATGTTGCAAGTAGATAAATGAAGATTATTTAGGAAAATATAATCTCACCATTATATCTAGACCTTTTTAGAATTTTAGAAGTTGTCTTATTTTTCATCCCAATTAGACATTTGAGGAAAAAATAAATGGGTTTTTTTATTGGAGGTCGTTTATAGAACTAGATGTTTGCCATTTTTTTATAGAAGTTTCAAAAAAAAATCATCTTCCTATTGGAAAATGTGATATTAGTGTGTTTTCATTGACGCCAACCTATTTTTTTACCATATGAACTTGTATATTGTTTTTGTTGAAGAATTTTGTAGAATTGTGTAGAATTGTGTTGATAGAGTACTAAAATTCTCTCTAGTGTTAATAGAGTAAAAACAAGTTTGTCTCTTGAGAGTGTTGAATAAGGCTGAATAGAAAGTCTCCACACTTCTTTGTAGTATCTCTCTCTACATTGCGGTTTCGGATTTTTTGTTATTGTACATAACATGATTTATCACTTCATGTTTCATATGATTTGGCACACCACCAAGATTTTTATTGATGAAAGTGTGATTTTTTTATTTGATGACTTGTGATAGCAAGAAATGAATTAATTTTATGAAAAAAAAAGAAAATCATGGTTGATTCTCAAAAAATTTCTCTGGAATATTCACAAGTTAATATCTAATCCTCTCCTATATTGTAGTCCATTTTAATTTTATATCTTGAGTACTATGTCTTAGCACTAGCATGAAATGATCTAAATTGATAAAATGTGTGTACAAGAATATTTGGAAAGGCATAGTGTGTTCATGTCATCATCCATATAATGATATCTTTGTCTCTTTGGTGTTTCTCTTGGTCTAGAGCTAATATGAAGAAGGATAAGTGTTATCTAGGTTGACTTCACATGTTTTGTGGCTTGTCTAAGTTTTTTGTTGTGTGTTCTAGTTTTGAACATGTGTTCTATAGTAAATAGGTTCTAACAATCTCCTAGTTTTTGTTGCATGTGATTTCCTTCCACCATGAATTTTTTTGGTGCAAACCTACTATGATAGATACATGTTTCATAATATATTTTTTTATCTTTGATGACAAGGATAAAAATCTTTGAAGGTTGTGGTAGAGACAAAAGGAAGATAAAATATATTGAAAATATGAATGAATGATTAGAAAATATTTGTGAAGGCATTATTTGAATAATAATTTGTAGAATTTCCTCTTGATAATGAAATATGGTAAAGATCAATTCAGAGGGCTCATTAGTGAATGTATATGATACTCTAATGAGGCATGTGTGAAAATAATTTATAATGCATGATAATTTTGATAAAATGGGATATCCAAGAATTCACTATGGTAGCATGGGGAATAGTAAAACTACTTCATGTGAGTGCCAAGAACCTTAAAAACCACATTTATCAAAATTTTAAATGAGCCTACAACCATAGGTATGAAGGAGGGATTAAACCCTCATTCATTTTGATTTCCCATTCTTGTGGTTCCAACACTTTCTACAAACTTGATTCGCTTCTACAATGACAACGTCATGTAGATATTTAAGCTAGTGCAAATTATAGCATAAAATGTATGCCAATAAATAGATTCCTCTTACCACCTACATCTATGAAGTTGTGAACTACTATTGATTTATTTATTTAAGTAAATGGTGAGTAGTGTATAGAGAATTATAAATGTGCAATGTTGTGAATAAAAAATTGAAAAGTTGTAGGTTTTTCAAATCATTCGCATACAAATCAATGAAGCTCGATTCTTCATGAAGGAAACAACTACACAAGTTTCTAAATTCAATGAAACCTACAAAACAAAAGATACCTCAAACTAGAAAATGGGTTGAAATGGCTAATGTTTATACAAATATGCATGTTTTACGTAGATGGGAAGATGGGTAGAGGTCAAATTGGTCCTTTTCTAAAACAATTTTCAGATTTTCACAACTTTTCATACAAATGGGACAAAAAATGTAGGAACTTAAAATTACAAAAACTAATGAAATGAAAGGTATTATTTTGTTTTTGGAGCTTTCTAGATGTAATGAAAGTGTGCATTTGGCTTCACAATGCATCATTGATAGTGATATGTGTGGAAGTCATCTCCATGAAGGAAGGAACATACTATCATGGCTCTAGTACCATGTGACATGGAAGAATGCCAAGATTAAGAGTATGAAGGAAAATTACACAAGTGGATACAATAAGCACAATAGTATGTCTATCAATATATAAATGAAGAGTGTAAATATAATTTTCAATCCTTTGAATATATACAAAAGAATGAGAAGGTGAGAATGTAGGAGTGAAACTCTAACTGCCTCTCTAGAGATGGAACACTTGTGAGATCACTTGATAAGTGTGTGAGAAAATGTCAATATGTGTCTCAAGTGGTAAGGGAACATGTCTCAATACTATGAAGTGAGACAAATGAGAAAGAAACCCGAGTTAAAAAAATCTGATTGTGAAAAGGTCAGCCCTAGAAAGGTGATTAGTTAAATAGGTAAATGATGACTCTATTTACATTAGCATAAAAATTATGAAACGCTCAATTAAATAGAATATTAAAGCAATAATTAAACCTCCTTGTTCATGAACGAACTCAAATAAGAAACTGGTGGTGCCCATATAATGTATTATCTCTTAGAGAGAAGACATATTAAGATGATAATATACCTTATATTTGCTATGCCTGTAACCTTCCATATTTATTCTCATATGTATAAATATAAGGAAAGAATAAGAAACCTTGAGCTCATAAAGTTTATATAAGGAGTTAAATATATAAAGATCAAATAATAAGTAAAATTAACACTCCAAATGAAAATTATTTCATCACCACACATAGTAATTCCCAAAAAATTAGAAACATAAATGCATTTCAAACAACAAAGGGAATAAATCTATGCTTTGTACAAAAATACTCAAAAAATGATTTTTTTCTCCAAATTCATAATTTTCAGTGGTAGAAAATACTCGTGCATATTTTTCATAAGTCACTTCCCCCATTTCTTCTCTTTCAAAATATTAACTCTACTTTAATTCTTCTCATGTGATGTCCAATATTAAACTTGAACTTACCCTCTAAGCACAATTGTTCACAAGTTGTGCACAAATCCTTGGGAAGAAGTTTTCTGGGTTTAGAGTCTAGAAAGGAAATTGTATCTTCTCATAACATCAACTATGTGTTTATTGGAGGTGAAACTACTCATACTATGGCCCCACACAAATAGTAACTTTTTTACGGATTTTAAATTAATAAAAACTTAAAGAACAACAACCCAAAACAATGTTGAAGTATATATCTAAAATAATTTGGTTTCTTCTTACATATTATAGATAAACATTCTTCCATATTATTCACTAAATTTTATCCATAATTTTTTTTGTCCAAATTTATATTTGATCTCTTATGTGTTGCATAAATAAATATCTAAAATTTATTTCTATTAATCATAGGTCTATGTAATTATATTTAAGAAATGCTAGATATTTGGCATAAAGTTGCTTCATGTCACATTAACCATTCTCCCAGATGAAGTTTGTAAAGAAATTTTCCCCTTAATATTTTTTATTTATTTACTTTTTAGCTCTTATATTTTTCAACTTCATGATAATTTGTGGTTAAAGTAAAGGTTACTCCAAAAGCGTGTAATGTGTCATGTGTTGTCCATATGGCTTTTGTTTATCGTCTTCCTTTCAAGAGAAAGCTAGAGCACATGTCAGCTTAGTGGGAATTGTTTCTAAGGGAATTTTCACAAATCTAAGATTCCTCACATGCTCGACACATCATCTCTTTACATCAAGAAATTTATTCTTTTAAGGAGTGATTTCTTTGGATGGAGGTTTTCAAAGCATGCTAGGTCTTTCTTGCTTTCGAGGTGGAACCTTCGATTCTACGCTATCAATCAAATTTTTTTATGTTGTTTTTTAGGATTTGATTTTTTTAACTACAATCTTTTCTAAATATCTAAGGGACATTAATTAGGTGGTTGAGAATTAATGAACATGGGTTGCCACAATCTAATCATGATTTACGATCAGATCATGAGCTATCAGGTGCAAGAATTTGGTAGTAATTTATTTCGGATGATTCGTGGTGGTTTCCTCTCTTCCAGCTATAAATAGATGTCGAAACATGTTCTATTAAGTTTTGAAGGTTTTTTAATTTATTTATTAAGAGTTTTAGAAGTTAGAAACTTTTTTTCCTTCAGTTGAAGAAATATTTTAAATATAAATCTTTGTAGAACATTATTATTCTCTGGCATGTTATATTGTTTTAACTCAAACTATCATTGGATTGGAATCTAACCTTTGTTTTCAGTTCATTTTATATTTTAATATGATGTGTTTAGAAGAAATATTTGAATCTATACATATTATGACCTCTATCAGGTTCTTTCTTTAAATTTTCATTCAATGTGATAAAAATACTGTGTCAAGATTTATTTGATAGTTCGAGTAGTTGATTTCCATGATGTAGGCTTCAATAATTTAATGATAGCTTTCAAAAATTGGATTATAATGATTAAACTTCTCCATTTTCTTTAGTTGTTGTTTTCTCATATTATGTTCTATCAAGAGGAATAGTTTTTGTAATTTCTGAATATTTATCTTAAATTTTGGAGTCCTTTTATGCTTGATTGAACCTTAATGAGTGCTTCCCATGGGGAGATTTCAAAGAATACACTATGATTTACTTAACCTTTATTATTCATTTTTTTTCCAACAATGAACGGTTGTGGAATTCTTTGTTTAATACATCATTCATAAAATTGAATTAAGGTTTGAAATGTTGTAAAAGCTTTGGTTCATCACCATCTTTATGTTTCATATTTACATTTCCTTCTAATTTTTCTCCCAACTCAAAAAAGAGTTGGATTTCTATAAAATCTTAGAGGTATTCAGTGAGATTCAAATTGGTCCCCCACTCACTGAATTTCCTATAAGGTTGTCCAAGAGGTGCAAGCTTTGATGATCAATAATTATTTTTCTAGCATGCTCAATGGGACCCAAAGCTTTTGTAAAGTCTGATTAGAAGTCAAAAATATTTCTTTAATCAGACTAGGAAAATAGGTTGGAAATTTCATTCCACGAATTCAATCAAGAGAATCCTCAAGAGGGTATTTGTAGTACTCCTAGTTACCTACCTCCATATCAAGGAGATGGAGACTTACAGGCTCTATTTCACCTGTAAGAACTAATAGGGCAAGAAGTAAAAGCACAAATCCAGAGCCTTATCTACTCTATTAAGGGGAAAAAAATTTAAAATCAGAATACTAGTATACCCAATTGATAGGAATCTATTCTCCATGGATGATAAAACTTCCCTTGATCCACCTCTGAACACCTCCAAGATATAGGAGAGGTATCCAAAGTACATAACATAGTGGAAAAAAATATTCTCTTAAGTTGTTGGCCACATCTTTGAAAATAAAAGCTTAGGATTGGTATCGATCCTTGACTTCTAGTTCTATCTGCTCTTAATATCAGCTCAAAGAGAGACTAATCAAACAATTCTCAGAGAAAGGAGATAAATCCTCACTACTACATAAATTAATCACCATCAAGAGGGACATGCAAGAGGCTATGAGTGATTTAAACAATAGGTTCCATGAAACGTGGAAAATAATTCATGTGACCACTAGGCCTCTAGTTGTGACAGCGTTGATGTTTTATCTAAAATATTTCAACTTAGATATATCACGATCATGATAAAATCTATGGGAGGAGATATCTTACTCAACGCATATGACCTGGCTATGAGAGAAGAAAATAGTTTCATCGATGCTGGGAAACTGCCAACCCGACCACTGATTCCCGTGTTCATAGAAATCTCTAGTGCCCCTGGGGAATAAACTACTTCGAGAACCTCCACTCCACAAGCCACCATGTCAACCATTCCAAAATCCATGTACATGTACCATGTTGTGCAACCAAGCATGTGGAGCTCCTCCTCACTAGTAGCAAAAATTAATGATATGAAGAGCCTCATGCAATATTTTTCTTACGAGTTAGTCCTCATCAAATGGTAACAAGCAACACCTCCAAAGGATGCCACTCAAACCCATCAAGGGGGAGACCATCCTATCATTAGAACACATACTAAGGAGCCGAAAAAGGAGGAGGTCAGGAAACAACGTTCACCAGCCACATAGTTTCAGTTCCTATGTCACTCTAGAGTTTTAAGAGCAGTCCAAGAAGTGATCTAGTACCGAGCTAGAACAACTTAGAAAAAGAAGAAAACGCATGGTGCTTACCATGCAATGATAGTCACATGACCCAAAATTATCTAAGGGGAAATATGCAGCAGAGAATAGTGGAACAAAGAAATAAGGGCGTACTCCTGAATACGAAGGAATATCAATCTTCTGAAATGGAAAATTCCCATTTTAGAGCATAAATGCAAGGGATGTCTTTAGAACAAGAGCTAGATATTGCACCAAACCAAGTACTACTTTCATGGATGGAGGAAGAAGATGCAAAGTTCACAAAGGATGATCTGACGACTAGCACCTCACAAGTACAATAAAATTATTATATGATGTCTAAAAGAAGGCTCATGAGATAATACATACAACAAGATATGTCACGTCCACAACCACATCAACCGCAACCACACCAATTCCAACCAAAAGAAAATAAAGCTCTACAGGGCATTGCCAAACCTACTCTAGAGTCGTAAACTTCATTGTTTCGAGAGAACGAGATGGAGAAATTATTGAGCCCATTCATGACAGATCAACCTCTCTTGAAGATGAGAGATATAACACCATTCAAACCCAAGGCCCCACTAATAAAAACACTAAATATGGTGGAACAATTGAAGAAGGTGTTTGCTAACATATCTCTGTGGGATGTCATATCTATTCCTGAACAAAAGACATTTCTCCAAGAAGAATTAAAGAAGAAACAAAAAATACTATAGATGTATGTAACTCCATCATGCAATCAAAATCAAGACAAAGAGTTCACATCGGAACCCCAAACTTCACAAGCCGCGGCTTATGTGAATGATGCAAATAATACAAAAGAGAAAGAGGCAAGCAAGATAAAGCCCAAGCCTTTCTTCTTAATACATATTATCGGAGATAATATTTTACATAATAACATGATTGATTTAGGATCTAGTACAACAATCATGCCTAAACAAGTTGTCAATGCCCTAAAACTTAAATATGAGCCAATTGAGAAGGGAATCATGCAATTAGATGGGAAGAAGGTTCTAATTGTTATCCACATCAAATAACTGTCTTTAACCCTCTTCTCATGTTCAAGCTAAACAATCACACAAGAATTACTTTTCATGGGCATTCCCTCAGTATTCAGAATGTGCCTTTCAAGAGACTTTATAGAAAAACTTGGTGGATATTTAGCACTAGATTAAGTTATCATCTAATATTAAGGACCAAGCATGGGGTGAAGATGAAAATATTGTCTCAATCTTTGAATCTAGAACACATAGAGGATATTGTTGTCCTATGTTTTGAAGTAGTGCATACCTCTTTCTCACAAAGCGAGAAGTATTGTGTAGAGATGTTGGAAGACAAAGAAGATACGAGTGATCGGAAACCCGAATAAGAGGTCATCCTTAACCAATTAATTGACTCCAACCCATTCAAAAAATTTCATGTGATGGGACTCAGAACTTATGTAATCTTTGATGACGATAAGGTCTTTCCAAAAATGATAAAAAATCAAGAGGAACATAATGATCTGGGTGACAACCGTCTATGGACATTATATTTCAATGGCACCAAATGCAAAATCGATTCTAGAGTAGGTGTCCAACTAGTGTCCTCCTCAAGGATTTTCATTTTCATTTCCCATGCTCGAATAATGATGCAGAATATGAAGTATTAGTTCATGGTGTGATCCTTGTAGAATGGATGCGTGTAAAGAAAATGTAAGCATTTAGAGATTTAGAGTTGGTTGTGAGCCAAGTTTGTGGGTAAGAGGCTATGAAAAATATAATAATTAATTCATACCGACATTGAATATGTGATTTAATTGATATCTTTAAGGATTTTAACATTAAAGTTATCCCACACTCTCAGAATGAGATTATTGATCAAATGGCTCCTATTGGTTCATAGTCTAAACTAGTTTTTGATTCAGAAATGAAGAAGAAAATAGTACAGATCATAATCCGACTGACGATCCTTGAAAATCATTAGAACTAGAAAGTATTTGAGGATGATATATATATCACTTCTTTTTTACAAAAATTAGGAGAAAATTCTAACTATTCAATGTTTGGAGCAGAGCTCTCCGAAGGGCAAGTAATTTAGTTAAAAGGAAATAAGCTTCCTCGAGGTTTAATCTCTCCTAAAATTAATTTTGACTATGAAGATGCAAGAAATAGGAAACAAAGATTCACTATAGACAAGAGGGATTACGAAGAGCTCAATGTCAGAAGTGGAAAAAATTTAAAGGTTGTAGGGGATTTTCCGTAGAAGAATAAGGAAAGACTAAAGGGTCTATGTTCTAGATACGATGGGTTCATAGCCTTGACCTATGAGGATCTTAGAGGGTATGGTCCATCAGGCATAATTTAGGATACTATTGACCTAGCCGAAGGTTGAAAGGATCTATGATAAAAACCAAGGTTAGTCAATCTGAAGGGCGAAGCATTGATGGCATAGAACTCACCAAATTACTTAAATCAAGGATCATATACTTGATTAAGCATTCAACCTGGGTGTTTAATCTGGTACTGGTTCAAAAAAATAGTGGCGACATTAGGCTCTATGTGGATTTTAGAGATTTGAATAAAGCCTCGCTAAAAGATGACTATCCTTTGCTATCAATGGAGAAAATCCTACAGACTATGGATGGATCGAAAAAAAAATCATTGCTTGATAGTTTCTCAAGATATACCCAGTTATATGTAGAAGAAGGTAACCAACATAAAACAACATTCACTATGAAGTAGGTAACATTCACATACTCAAATATTCCCTTGAAACTTTCAATTGGTCGGACTTTTCAGCGATCAATGGATATCACTTTTATAGGATTAATTAATCAAATAATTTTAATATATGTACAATACATAGCTATTCTTTCAAAATCAAAGCATGATCACTTTGATCATCTGGAAAAGGTTTTCTAGAAATTTTAACGGTTCAAAATTTCCTTGAAACCCAAAAAATGTGTTTTCGAAGTACCCCAAAGCAAGCTACTAAGTTTTTTGGTATCGAAAGAGGGAATAGTGATAGACCTTGAAAGGGTGACATCTATAATGGAGTTGCCTCTACTATTAAATCAGAAAAAGTTGCAATATTTCCTAGGGAAGATCAATTTCATTAGTCGGTTTATTTCAAAATTCGTAGGAATTAGGAGACCTATCATGGTGATGCTAAAAAGAACCTAATATTCAAATGTACCCATGAAGGAAAAGTTACTTTTGAGAAGATAAAGGTAGCCATCTCTACCACCCTAGTGTTGGTCAACCCAGAATTTTATAGGGATTTTTACTCTATGTGTATAATGCCCAACATAGCATAGCTTTGGTGCTCACTCAAAAGGACAAAGGAAATAACGGAGAGTATGCCATTTCATTTAAATCTAAGACTCTTAAATGGTATGAAGCCAAGTATAAATTTTTTGAAAATTAGGATTTTTCTATTGTTAAAATCCTAAATAAATTTCTACACCTGCTATCATCCAATAGAATCACCATTATGGCCTCACATCCCAGTGTGTAGGAGTATATAACTAAAAAGGGGGCCAATAGGATCACTAAGATCCTAGAATACAATGTGGATATTAAACAAGCCAAGTTGGTTTGGGGAAGAGGTATGTGTGAATATCTTGCACAAGAGGCAAGTTCCTTAGCTAAGAAGAAGACCAATCAGGTCTACACAAACCAGTTCGAGGATGATGAGTCTTAGGTGATAGATCAAACACAATATATGCAAAAGGGGTGGTATCAAACCAACCTTTCACCTCACCAAAGGTGATACTAATGACTGCAAGGAACTAGGTATGTGCCAATTGAAGGTACCTTATTTAAAAGAAACTATGACGATGTCTCACTCTGATTCTTGAATAAGCCACATACAGAAATAGTTCTTAATGGTTTTCATAGTAGTCTAGAGGGGGGGAATTTCTTTTCCAAGACTTCTTCTTTGAAGACAATGTGAGTAGGATATTATTGGCCTTCCATATTTTCCAAAGCGCAACATCTGGTGCAAAAGTGTACTCAATGCCAATATTTTTTTGGCAAAAGAAATAATTTTTCCTTTCCCCTGAGCTCAATTGTAAATGAGGAACCCTTTTCTCAGTGGGGTTTTTACTTTCTCAAGATGATAAATCCTATTTCTAATGTTGGCCATCAGTGGATCCTTATGGAAATTGACTACTTCATGAGGTGGACAAAGGCCATCACCTTAAATTTTTTTACAGAAGCGAGGTTGTCAACTGCCTTGAAGAGTTGGTAGCAAGATTTGGTTCCCCAAAACCCATAATATCTAACAACACACGAGATTTTGTGGGTTCGAGGATATCAGATTTCGCTCTGAAACATGGGGTTTACCTTAAAAATTTGTCAAATTACTAGCCACAAGTTAATGGGTTAGTGGAGTCAACCAAAAAAAACCTAATTAGGTTGATCAAGTGCATTAGGTTATAATGACAAAGGGACTAGCACAAACACCTACCAGCCACTATATGGGTTAACTAGATCATGCCCAAGTAGATCTTGAAATCCTCCCCTTATGAGTTAGTATACAAAATAGAGGTAGTTTTACCTATTTCCATAGGGATCCCTTCCTTGCAACTGTTAAAATCCATGGAAGTAAGGTTGGAAAAACTCCTGAATCTTGAGGAAGATAGGGAAAGATCTTATGAAGCCATGATCGATCACAACTCGATTGTAAAAATATGGTTCAACAAAAATACCTCCAACCTATATTTTAGGGAAGGAATCCTGGTAATAAAGTACAATAAGTGTGTTGCAAAACTAGGATAACATACAAAATTTGAAGCGCTCTAGAAGGGACCCTTCCATATAAACACATGCAAGGAAAATAATGTGTATGAGGTAGAAGAAATGGAAGGTTATGGATATACTAGTAAAAATTATATATCTAAAAAAATTCCGTTAAAACATGCAAGTTCCTTAAAAAAAATCAGAGTTATGTACCATATGTAAAATTTTCTAAAATATGATTCAATTTTGAGAATAAGCCATGAGAATAATGCTGGAATAAACAAAAAAGGTATTATATTATATTCATTAAAAATTTACATTATAGTAAGAGCTTGAGGCACCGAGAGAAGGTGAAGCTTCTTTTTAAAAAGCCAATAAAAGAGCTATACTATGAAAAGGCAAAAAAGAGAGGCAATGAGAAAAAAATATTAAAATTTATAAGGCTCTAGCCATCACTAAGTAGTCAAAAGTGGTTCTTCGTCAGTTTCTTCTTCTTCTTCTTCTTCTTTGACATGGTGAATGGGGATAAAAAAACACATGCATGCCTAGCACACCAGGGACATCAATCCTCATTATTATGATTGTACACTAGGAATTCAAAGTATTTTTTCCAGTCGAGCCCAACAACACGCTCCATGCCAAACTCCCTTAGGAGGAAAGTTACCATACAATGAGACAATAAGCGTGCCTCTCGAGGTCCATTGTTTGGAAGTCAGTAACTAGAGGTAGCTAAACCACATCCTCTCCATAGTCAACATGCTTGCGAAGGTGCATAGTTCTTGGAATACCACCACTAGCGATAGTCACTTGTTATTTTTTACCCAGCCTATCCAAGAATAGATATTCGAACACGGTATGACATAGTGCAATTATCCAAGGCTTGGATATATCTAAGTCAATAAGGGAGGTGACGAAGTGGGAAATGATATTGGAGTTACATTGTGGTTGGTTCTCCTCCTTCATGTAGACCTTGACGAGAACCCACTTGAATGCCACAATGATCAGGCGAGCATTCTTCTTCACCAAGTGCTTGATGCAATTGTTGGTAATTTTTCCCATGGAGTATTGCAACATCTATGGAAGGAGCCGAATGGGAGTGCCTAGACCAAACAACATGACGACCGTAAAAGGTAAGGCTAGAAAAATGGGAAATAAAAGGAGAAACTTGTTAAAATAAAAGGCTATTTTTTGAATGAATATTGCAATAAGGTGGTATAAATATTTATATAAAATATGTGCTAACAAACCCAACCAATGGAAAATCCATTTCTCACTAGATGAAAATGGACAAACTATCAAAGCGGTGGAAGGGTAGGATGCGAATCGTATGAGAAATATTTCAAGAGGCCTTCAGAAATAAATTTGGACATTTGGAGTAAATGATCGCATCTGTCGATCAACACCATGTATCCTTTGCCATCATCAACATTGACTTTCTTCTTTATCTGAAAAGACGTTGATTAACGGATTAAGTTAGGATAAATTAGATAAAAACATCTTTTTTAAGCACTTAATATAGTTAAAGGAACTCTTTCTAATGCATTCGACTTATTTGTGAAAGAGGCAAAAGATGGAATGGACTATTTTTATTCTCATAGTGAATTTGGAATTCCTGAAAGATACATATCCCAAATCCACACCTATTTCCTTGCTGGCAACATTTACTGAACTAGCGGTGATGGTAGAGCCTTAACTGCATGTACGTACAAAATAATTAACTTCACCCTAAAGAATATTTTTCTAGGTAGAAAAATAACAAGTGGCCCTTTCACTGGAGAAACTATCTTTAACTTATCGACTCAAAAATGGTGAAAGCATCAACATTTCATAGGAAGGTTGGCATCTCATCCAAAATTATAGGTTACATTAATATTTTGGGAGGGATTCATTTGCGAATGCCTCAGTTCTAGAAGAATGACATTTTTATTATACCAAATCAGTGCAACTGGGTGACCATGTTAGAAGAGAGTTGGTGTAGGATTTCGTAGACAACATTTTTGACCCAAAATTGATGACTAACCCTAAAAGGCTTAGGGAAGGGGCATTACAAAGAATGATTAAACATGGGTCGACTGAAGGTTTCACATCACAACTCTAGAATTGTTATTTTCTACAGTTCATGTTGCTCATTGTGTACCCATGCCCAGAGCTGGTAGACGCATGTTCTAAAGATTTGACAAGGAGGTAGTGTTCATTGTCACTAATAGGATAATGGTTACAATATCTATGGTGGCCATCCAATAAATTTTATGTATTATTGCAACCTTGGGCTCCGAGTGCTTTGACAAGGAAGAAATGGAAGGATTTTAGGAAACCAGAACTAGGCAAGAACAATTTTATGAGGATGAAACAAGGGAAAGACTAGAGGGAGATTAGTTTTCTTTCCCTCTGGCATGCGAAAAATTCAGACAAGATACACAATCTATTTTCCTGATGTTGGCTTTGGTTTATGGTTTTGATGGTGATGAAGAGGTCCATCCTTTCCATATGGGCTTGTATTTTATGCTTAAGCAAGAGAAGACCCAAAAGTATTATGATTTTTTTAATGCAATAGATAAAGGCATGCTCAAGAAATTAAGGAATTACAATATTTAATGTAAATTTAGGTATTCTTCTTTCTTCGTTAACTTAATATTACACCAAAATTCTTAATTTTTAGAAAAAACTATGTCATTATTTAGGTTTAATGTAAAGGGTTTATACTAGTTGATTTCAGTCTAGACCCATGTACTTTCAAATACATGGGACTACTATTGGTTTATGGATTATTTCATGAGGCCACTACTTCTGGACTTGTTCTCATGCCCTCTCGATTGTTTTTCCCTTGAGGTCATGCAATAAATGAAAGGCTCAACAATACCAGTGGATTATTTCTTGGGTGAAGACTTCACCTTTAGCAAATTCCATGGTTCCATCCTGGACCCTTTCAAGATACCTAAGTTTTTAACAAATAGAGATTTATCTTTGGAGGCATGTCGATAACATGTATGGCTCTAGAGGACACAAGACGATGCTTTTTATGACCCCTGTCATTATTTCAAACAATTAGGTAACACTAGTTAAATAGATGGAGCAGGAGATACTCACTAGAAAACGGGTGCACTTAGGCTTTGTCCTTATCTACAACAAATGGGACTACAACTTGACAAGGTATGTCATGACATTGAAACACGAGAGTCAAGATTATTTTGAGTCAAGGAAGAATTCAACCTAGGAGAGCCCATAAATATATGTTGATTTGGCCCACATACCCTTCAACCAACCACCATGGTTGAACTTCTATGTACAGACTACAAAGTATCAAAGAAACCTCTCGATGGGAAAATCCCTCAGCATGCAATTAAAATTTCAGTGAAGTTCAGAGAGAAAGAAAGAAGATTTCTAGAGAAAGAAATGAGATGCCCTAATGTAATTTTTAAAGAGATTCGACCACATGATGAAAGGTTTGAAAAAATTTAAGACAAGGAGGCTGATGCCAAGAACAATAATCCTGAGACTAGCCATGCAATCAAAGAGGAAGAGGTCTTGCGCCATGCTTCCCAGGCGCAAGAACCAAGTAGAGGAAAAGGATTGAAAAAAGGGGATTCACAAGTCACATCCTCTGCCAGTTCCTGAAGCAAAGAAAGAAGAGCTCGATTACTCCCAAAGAGGTCCAATGTGGTTATCAGAGGCTAGGTTTTGGCAAGATCAGCTACGAAAGGATCAGAAGCTACTAATTATAATCATGCATAGAGGAGGAGATGAGTCAAAGATATAGGTAGATTCAGTGCATCAGTTAGAGGAGAAGAAGAAGTGGATTCTGCTTCATAAATTTTTTCGCTTGCAATGGTCAAGGTAAGTCTTGCTCTCTCTCTCCTTTCTTCCTCTATGTATCTAGTTACTCCTCCATCCTCATTTGTAGATAAATTTCATCCGTGTGTGGAATATGATATTTTGACTCTAAATAAACCTTTGACCATTTTCAACAATGAACATTGTGAAGTAACCCTGTGCATCAACCACACATCATCTATATTGGCCATGATTGATTCTTTAATCCCCCTGTCAAGGGACCCATTGAAAGAGCTGAAACGCCCATGTTTCACATTAATCTAAGTCCATATTCTTTTGGGAAAAGGTCTCTCATTCCGCTCTCTTCCCTTTTTACATCAATGGGTTTTCCCCCTACTCAATCTGCATATGGTATCTTATCATTTTCAATGATAATTCTTCCTTTTGCTTCTCCATAATCCAACACCACTAAGGGTTATCCTTCCATCACCCTATTTGGTCTACCTCTAGGCGCTTCCATTTCCACACAAAGGATTGACACCCCTTAGAGTCGCCAAGGTCATTTCGATGCAACAAAGTAGGCATGACAGGCTAGGAAACAAAAATGACCGATAAAATTTTCCAGGAAATTAGCTACAAAGAAGACTGAAGCTTGCTTAAATGAGGAGCGAAATTATTTATTGATCACTACCATGAAGCCACTCATATCCAGGCCTGAGGGAGAGATGCAGATGGAGAATTACAACATCAGATTTTTGGGTCTTTATTTAAATGAAACACACCTGCACAATAAGGTAGTTCTAGCTAAGGCCACCTAGAAAATGGTATATACTAATTATGAGAGGCTTGAAAATAAATAGAATAAGTGCGAGGAAAAGTTGATAAATTTAAGGGATATGGTGAATAAAATGGAAATATAAATCAAGTCCAAAGATGTCGAAATGACTTGCATAAGGAAAATACAGGATAAAAAAGGAGAAGAAATTAAGGTTCTTGGAAGCCCAAAATGAACAAATGCAAATATACATTGAGATTGAAAATTTAAGAGTGCCGAAATATCCAGGGCAATATGAAGAAGGAGCTAGATAGTCTCTGATCTTAGGATTTTTACAAACTACTAAAGGCCCAGGCAAAATCATAAAAGGGAAACATAAGAGAAATAGGAGACTGAGTCTACTCTATGGGCTCGTGACCAAGAGGTTGAAAGATTGAACTCTAAACTCAAACACACCCTCCAAGAGATAATCCAAAAGGAGGATAATGTAAAAGAAATAGAATCTTGATTGCATCGAGAATTAAGTATGGTGCAAGGATCCAAGATCCTCCTAAAATTTAAAAGACTCATATCCTCACATTGAGAGAGGATCGTGATCGTAGTCATTCCTCTTAGAATAGTCTTGCAATTTTTGAGGGATGCCAAAGAGCTAAAAAAAAAGGTTGGTCCAATGGCTAACCAAATACTACGGATATATGCTCCCCGAGTTGTGAAACCTAAAAAATTGATTTCTAGATTGTACAAGGCCAATGAAGAGGGCTTAAGAGATGCAAGGATTCTCATTAAAAGGGTCACCTCAAGAAGGCTAGGTGAATTCCTCAGCTACCATAAGGTTGCATCAAAAATCAAGGAGCACCAAGCGGTGTTGAACAAGAAGGTGAATGAGATTAAAAGAAATTTTTATGTGTTTCTCGATTCTGGGTTACCCACCCTCTTATCACTAGATAGAGGATTTTTGTCAATTGAGTAGATCACAGACATAATCAAATAGAATTCCCAGGCCTCTACAGTACTCACAGGTTTAAGCTCGACACCCACTATTGATGAAATCAAGAAAGAGATCCTTCCCCTTGCTCAACTCTATTACCAAATCAGATTTATCTCATCAAGGTGGGCGGGTGTTTCTTTTAAGTAAATATTTGAGTTGGAACGAGCATATGAGATTCTTCGCACTCTTATCTGGCCCACTATTTTGGAATGGGAAGAGTATCATTATGCCTTCCTCAAACTCAACGAATTCCCAGAGCTACGTTTGTGCCTCTGCAAGCGAAGGTCCTTTGTGAGTGGCCATAACTGTAAAGAAACTTTTCCCTTTATATTTTTTTCTAGTTTGTGGCTCTTATATTTTTTAGCTTCAAGATAATTTGTTCTTCAAGTAAAGGTTGCTCTGGAAGTGTGCAATGCGCCACATCGTGGTTTTGCACAACCTTTTTTTATTGTCTTCCTTTCAGGAGAAATCCAGAGCACATGTTAGCTCGACGAGAATTATCTCTAAGGCCATTTTCAAAATTTTGAGATTCCCTGCCCTCTCGAGATGTCATCTATTTGCTTCGGGCAAGTTACGATTTTAATGAATGATCTCTTTAGATGGAGTTTTTTAGAGCATGTTGGGTCTTTCTTGCTCTTGCAATAGAACCTTCAAGTCGGTGTCATCAATCTATATGGCTAATCAATCAAATTTTTCTAGGTTTTCTTCTAGGATCTGATTATTTTTTCAACTTCAATATTTTCTAAATATCTAAGGGACATTAATGATGCACTTGAGAATTAATGAGCAAGGATTGTTGCAATCAGGATCTATGATTAGATCATGAGCTATTAGGTGTAGGAATCCAGAAGTATTTTCTTTTGGATGATTGGTGGTATTTTCCTCTCTTCCAACTATAAATAGATATCAGAAACATATGTTATTAAGTTTTGATGTTTTTTTAGTTTATTGTTAAGAGTTATAGAAGTTTGAAGCTTCTTTCCTTTAATTGAAGAGATATTTTCAATAGAAATCTTTACAAAACACTAATATTCTCTAGCATACTATATTGTTTTAACTCAAAATATCATCGAATTACCATCTGACCTTTTTTCAGTTTGTTTGATATTTGAATGTGATCTTTCTAGAAGAAATGTTTGAAACTATGCATAGTAAGGCCTCTATCAAGTTCTTTCTTTATGTTTTCATTCATTATAAAAACACTGTGTCAAGCTTATCTTGATAGTTTGAGTAGTTAATTTTCATACTGTAGGATTATATGAGTTAATGATAGCTTTTGAAAATTGGATTATGTTGATTAAACTTCTTCATTTTCTTTAGTTGTTTTTTTCTCATATTATGTTGTATCAAGAGGAAGAGTATCTACAATTTTGAGTATTTCTATTAACTTTTGGAGCCTTTTTATGCGTGATCGGACTTTAATGAGTGCTTCTTGTGGGGACATTTGAAAGACTTTGTGGTGCTTTACTTAGCCTTTCTATTCGTTCTCTTTCCAACAACGAAGGGTTGTGATAGTTTGTGTCTAATATATAATTCATAAAATTGAATTGCGGTTTGAAATGTTGTACAAGCTTTGTCACATCACCATTTTTATGTTTCATATTTACATTTCCTTCTACCTTTTCTCCCAACTCAAAAAATAGCCAAGTTTCTATAAAAATTCTAGAGGTATTCAATGAGGTACAAATTGGTCCCCCAATCATTGAATTTCCCATAAGGTTGTCGAAGATTTGCAAGCTTTGATGATCAACAAAGTCCATGGCCAAATATTTAAAAATTATAGATTTTCTAAACTACTAATAAGAACTACACAACTTTATATAGTTAACCATTATAACTTTCCTATGCATTTGGTTTCAATCATTTCTTATGTGGTTCTATTTTTCATATATAATTAGAAAAAATCAACAATAATATACATAGTAAAATACATAATATTTTCAAACACCTTCCTTTAAATGAATTTTGGATTTTATGTTTGAATGATAATAATGATGACCTCTCTACACAACATAAAATGCTTCCTCTAATGCTCTTAATTCATATGCATATGATGATTTTTTCTAATACCATATTGAAATGGTAGAGTATATGATTTTTAATAAAATCTAAACCATAATTACACAATAATAAGAAAAAATCTATTGATATTAGATTATTGCAATGATTTTAGATTGCTTGATAATACTTTAGAAACCCTTATTTTATTTTTACAATATTCCTAAAAAAAATTATGGTAAAGTAAGTTCCTACCAAGAAAATACCATAACAATAGTCTTATTTATTTACTCAATTTTATTTTATTTACTAACTCTCAAATATTTATTACTAACAAAAAATAATAGTCTGACTTAACATTTATTTATTATTTATGCAATGTATATATATAATGATTTAATAATCCAAAAATAAAGTTAAGGGAATTAGTCAACTAGTTACTAGCACATTTAATAACTCTCCCGCTGAATCAAAATAAGTAGTGGATTTAGTTAAAATGCTAGAGGGTATCATGAATATATAATTTACATAAGTTAAGATAAATATATATTTATTTGTTGAAATATTTTCTTCTCTATTGGGATAATACCTATCTACAAATGGGGGGTATTTATAAAATATTATGTCTTAAATAGAAGAAAAATTTAATTTTTTTATCACCATAGTATAATTTTGGAGATAAGCTTTGATACCTAAATTAGCAAGGCAAAGCCAATATGTATTGACAACAATATATGGGTTTATCAAAGGGATGCTACAAGGTATTATGAATATATAATCTACATAAGTTAAGATCAATATTTTTATTTTTTTGAAATATTTTCTTCTCTATTGGGATGATACTTATCTACAATTGGGAGGTATTTAGAGAATATTATGTCTTAAATAGAAGAAAATTTTGTAATATTTTTATCATCATAGTATAATTTTGGAGATAAGTTTTTATACCTAAATTGGTAAGGCAAAGACAACATGTATTGACAACAAGATATGGGCTTATCAAAGGGATTATATTTCTAATATAGGGACACAAAATTATGATTAGGTAGAAAAGATAAAATGGAAAACTAATGGATAGAAATATTAAAAGCCTTCAAGGGTGCCAATGTTTGGAAATGGAAAGGAAGACATTCCAATATATTACTAAATAGAATCAATATATATATATGAATAAATTTGATTTATTTTTTTATATTTACCATGTTAATTCTAATAATAATTTTATCTTTGCATATTAGTGTATAAACTAAAATTTAAATAGTATGCACATGAATATTTTTCCTATATCCCATGTTATACTAATATTAAGAAAATCCGATCGAAATTGTTAGTTCTAAAAATAACTAGTCCAGTTGATAAAACAAATTTATACTCACAAGGTTAGGGTTGTCAACATTTAAGTTTATTATATTTCATCAACATAAATATGGATAACTTCATGATACTCAACAAAAGTGGTTTTTATCTTCTTAACTTAGAATGATATTCCTTGGGGTATACCTTAATAGGTATAATTAAAATCACTTATAAAAAAACAATAACCAAATGATAGCTAAAATCAACTTGCCTAGTCATCCCTTCAAACCATTAGTAGACTATGAAAACAAATCATCTTTAACCAGTATATAGATGATATAATATCTATTATTTAATCCTTACAGTCAATGATATCATGGACTAAAAGACTAAAAATAAAATAATGAATATCTTTATAGACTTTTTTTATGTGTGTGTGATTCAAACACATACAATAGACCAATAACTACTCTAGGGTAGCATACTCATAAACAACAAGGAGAGAAAGAAAGGGAGAAAATGAAAAATCAAAGGTGATCTACTTATTTTGAAGCATCAACAGACATCATTCACAGTTTTATCTACTTAGTTATCTATCATTGAATTATCCAAACTCATATCAAATAGTTCAAGTGCCTTTTCTATGATTCCAAATTTTTTATACATGTCTACTAAGGAAATCAAAACTACAAAATTTGATAAAATTCATTCCCATTATAATTATCTTGTGATGGATTTCTATACCCTATTACAAAGCTCTGATGTTGTCATAGGTAGGGAGGATGTTGAGAAATATTAAAGAGTCTAGCTTATTCTTTCTAATTATATCTGATTGAAAGTTCCTAAATACTTTAAAAAAATAAAAATGTGCATATCATAAAACCATAAGAATCAACAAGACCATTTTTATTTGAGGCATCTTGTGAAGTAGTTCACATTCAGTGTTTATTCTTTCATATTTTGCATACATGTATACCAACTAATTTCCAACTATAATCCACCTTCCATTCTGTTTTGATGGATTTCCATACATTGTTCAAAGCATTGATTTTTTCATAGCCTAAGATTATGCATGCAAATAAAAAATATTTGGCTTGGAAACCTGTTTATTGTATATACAAATCTTATGAGTAAGGAAAAAAATAGAAAACATAAAATTGTGTGGTCTTAATAGAAAATTGGAACGACAATCAGGAATAACAATTGAGATGGGTTAAAAGGTCTCCACATCAGCCATCTATGTAGTCAATTCTTAGAGTGTGTTGGTTAAGAGTAACCTCAAATTGTAAGTTGTTATGAGTCCTCGATTTTGATTTCTAATCCTAAATCCAAGAAAAAACTTTCTAGTGTGAATGGGGATATTTCTTAACTAGATATTATTGAGGACCTATTCACATCATTAATAAGTTTACTTAGGAGTCAATTTCCTAGGTGGAATTCTAGAAACTAGTATTTAATGGAATCGTATCTAATTAATAGACATGTAGTTATCTAGGCATTTTATATTTATCTCATTCAAATTACGAATTCAATGATTGCAACTCAGGTGGTAATCTAACCTCCTCTCCCCTTTCCCATATAAGCAAGGATCTTATACATTAGTAAATCATTTTAGATCAATTCATCATAGATCATCATTTGATCAAGTTTTCTTCTTGTTCATGTGGATGGTATTCTTCTTGGTTGATATTTTGAATTTTGTGTGGTTTCAAGCAGGTTATTGTTCATATTTCCAATACGGTATTAGATCTTAGGCCATAGGAGATCCATATCATATCAGGAAGTTGAGCTGAGGAGACTATCGTAGGTTGAAGGTTTTTCATGAAGGACTAGTTATTCTCATCTCAGAGGCAGCTAATATTTATTCACTTTGGGTCATATTTGACCTTGCCATTGTGTTTAGAAGGTCAGGAAACATATGGATTGCTTACCCATTCATCAAAATTTGACTTCATCATCCAAAATCCATCAAAGGTTTTTTGTAGCTATATCAATGGGCAAAGGTAAGGTAATACAAGTTGGAGAAAAAATCCATCTTCTTGTCGACATCATCATTTGTAGATTCAAAAAAAGTTTCCTATTTGGGATTTTTTTCTATAATTTGCAAGAAAAATATATTATGGGTTTCTTTAATTACAGGTCGGCATATATTATAATAGTTCGGGCTTAAATATTTTTGCATGCTATTTATTAATTAGGGGTTGATTAAATATTCAATAGTTGGCTTGCATATTTTATATCCGCAGGTTATATTTTAATATTGGTGGTCGACTTTTATTTATTTAATCGGGTTTGAAATATTATATCGATGCATATTTATATGTAATATCAATGCCATTTGGCAATATTGAATTTTCAAAATATCTTTCATTCGGCTTTTTCAAATCCGTAGGATTCACGTTTTTCAATCTATTCAATATTCGTAGGAGGTATTAATTTCTTCTAGGCGATGTCAGTTCCAAGGCTGCATAACTCTCAGTTGTCTTCTCCTACCACTAGCTTATCCTCACGTCAGCTTCCCTCCATCTGTTATCCATCGCCACCTATCAGGTGGTACATTTTTTTTTGCAATTAATAAACCCCATGGTCATATTGAGGCCCAGGGGCAGATTTTTATTCCCTAGGTGACTAATTTTGGTGCCTATTTTTCCTACAACCCCTAATAGGGTAGGATTTTTTAAACGAAGTATAACTTTTTGCTAGAATATTAGATTTTTGAAACCAATATATCATCAGAAAGCTAGTTTTGTGTACTTCATAGCTGCATAAGGTATTTTTATAGATTATTTTGTGGGTATGAATTATAGCCAACTAAAGTCAGTGGTTCCTTTTTGACTCCCAAGATCATATCTTTTCACTATTTTATCAAATTTTGCAGATTCTAGCAGCCTTGCAAAGGTGATTCAGATTTTTATTATCTTGTGCATCCACTTTTTTCAGATTTAGCTCTAGGTATATTCTATTTAGTTTTTTTCAATTTGTGGTATTTGATTGATAACTTGGACATATTGCAGTTTACAAAAGGTATATTTGTATTGGGGGGATTCATTTTTAGTTGTGCATCATATTTTGGAGTTTCTATTTGATAGTGGAGGTCAATGTCTTTGTAATCTTGGAGATCAATCATAGTTTGTTATGGATTTTTAATTTCATCCTTCACTATGTTGGGAAGGGGAAACTATAAAAAATAAAGAGATTGCATCATAAACTGTCTACAATCCCTTCAACGGTTTCTAGATTTGTATGGTTTAGTTCCCCCTCCAGAAAAAGGTATCAAAAAAATTGCTTGGAGTTGGAGAAGGTATGATGTCATAGAGTTTATTACAATGCAGGTTGACAATGATATTTTGAAAGCTATTGATAATTTTGATTGTCCTCATATTCTTTGGACTAAGATTTGGGAGCTATATGGAGATCCTAATACTCCACCATTCTCCGATGATCATGATTTAGAAATTCATATGTCTCTTAATTCTTAAAACAGGATACCCAATGATGATATTGCTAATTAGGAGATTACATATTTGGAATGATTTGGATCTTTATATGAGGATTTCAAGGGTGTTTAACATGCTTCTTCTCCATTAGAGATATTTGATGTATCTTCACCTTTAGTGGTTCATTTTACAAAGTCATTGATTGAGGCTTCCATCATTCCTATTGAATAGGACATATTCATTTTTCTATGTACTTGGGATCACATGATGGATTTTTTTCAAGTATTGTAGACTTGGCTACTTCTATAGGTTTGGAGGGAATTCTTGACGGTATATCTCTCCTCTATACAGATTCTACTTTAGAGGGTATTCTTGAGTTTCCACATTATACTATTTCAACCTTGATTGGGGATCCTGATATTGGTGAGACCACCTTGGAGGCACTTGATTCCTTTTTAGAGATTTAATATACAAGGCTTCTTCCCTCCCATTTCATTATGGAGTTGGAGTTTCTCAAACATCGACCATTGGATTTGCTTCTTCCTAGTGGGAGATATGTGGTTTGTAATCATTGGACACTCTTTTGGCTTGAAACTTCTTTCAGTGGTTTTGAGGACACTTCATTTTGGGGGAAAAATCTATTTTTCATCTATTCCTTCAATGAAGGGATCATTGTATTGCATTCTTTGAATCTTGTTCAACATCAATTTTTGCATAGTCCTAGTTTTTCACCTTCTTCATTGATTGGGCATGTACTTGATTTTATTTTGGCATCTTCATCTTCCTTAGGCAAGGAGATGCATGAGCATTTTTCAGAGACATCATCATGATCATTGATCTTTCCTTAAATTTCTATTTGAAATGCGACTCATCCGTACACTTGTATTTTTTTTCTTTCTTCTAGAAGGGAGATATTTTTTTTGTCGACATTAGATCATGTTTTGTCTTCAAGAACTTACCATTTTTGTAGGTGACTACACACTATGGGGGGGGGCTATATAGTCTCTCTATATCCATCTTATGGGGTGGATATTGATTATTATACTCTTGTGATGGATCTAGCTCTTGAGGGGTATTTATGTTGAAACCTCCATACATCAGTTATGTTACTTGTACATGCTTTTCATTAGATTTTGCATGATATCTCTTTTTTGGGGAGGAGTTTTGTCCCATGATTTTTCTCCTTTTATTTGTTTGTAAGATATTACATTATAATTTTTACATGGGTACCTAACATGGCCTAGTAATTAGGACCCATGATATTGCATCATTAATACACTCTCAAGTTGCACTTATGGGGGGTGTTAGTGTGAATGGGGATATTTCGTAATTAGATATTAGTGAGGACCTATTCACATCATTAATAAGTTTACTTAGGAGTTAGTCTCCTAGGTATAATTTTAGAAACTAGCATTTGATGGGACCATATCTCACTAATAGGCATGTAGTTGTCTAGACATTTAATATTTCTCTCATGCATTTATAATTATGCACTAGGTGTTCAATTATTGCAACTAAGGTGGTTATCTAACCTCCTCTCCCCTTTCCTATATAAGCAAGGCTCTTGCACATTTTTAAATCATTCTAGATCAATTCATCATAGATCATCATTTGATCAAGTTGTCTTCTTACTCATGCTGCAACAATTCTTTATTCATTTCGATGGTATTCTTCTTGGTTGATCCTTTGAAACGTGTGCAGCTTCAAGTGATTTATTGTTCATAGTTCCAACAAGAATCATGTAGGTGTTTTTGAATATGAACCTTATGATTTTCAAATGTGTTATCTAAAATTATTGTACTAATATTTTTTTAAATTGTTTTTCATGATAAAATCAATATCTATTGTTTTGGATATCCATTTCCCAACAAATATTTGTTTTATCTAAAATTTATATATCCACCTCATTTAAGAATTTTTGGGGACATTATTTTGCCCATTTTTTTGGTGCTTAAACTTTTCCTTGCACCCATAGTTTTTCATGGGGCTATAGGTGACGCCATAATTGTAACTCTCTAGGACATTTTGTCATGATATGTGTTCTCCCCCTTTCTCGACTTGACATCAACTCTCCACTTCTTCATGGTGTCTAGGCTATTGTTAGCTAGGTGGTCAAGTATATTATCCTTACATAGGTAGTGACACTTCTTTGCACCAAGAAAACATGATGGTACAAAAGAAAAATAAAATAAAATAATATAAATATAGTTGGAAAACTAATTCAAATGGCCATGATATATGAAGAATGGCAGTGAGGATCCAAGCAAGATAACTAAAATCTTCACTTAGTTCTAATTTTATTTCTCAACTATTAATTAATCCTTAAAAATAAAATATCCAAACAATATAAGTTGCTAAATATTTAGTTTCTTTTCAAAATTTTGATAAATAAATTTTCACAAATTAGACCTATTATAAGAATTATTGGTATACAATTGTATCACTATTTAAAATAAATACATCAAAGTGAAAATAGTATTAGGGAGGTGTATGAGCCTTGGTAGGGTTTTCTGGTGTCTCTGGTCATCCTTGGCCCCTTTTGCATCATACCATGACATTGGCGCATAATTTTTAACTTTTCCTGTGTGTACAGTTGCATTTACTGCGGTTTTCTTGTTTTAATTTGCCTCCAGCTGACTCTAACCCAATAGTTCAAAGGCTTTGCTCAATGGCTCCTCCTCCAAACAAACAACCCAAGAAATTTGTTCTAAAAGTGTTTCATGAGGTAAGTTTTCTAATCCCCAACTGATGTTATTTTACCTTTGCCATATTTTTATTCTACATGTCAATGGCTTGAGAAACATACTCTTGTTGGTTACTTTGTGTAGAGGACTCCCCCTAAAAGTGTGCTTAAAGAATGGTTCCACAAGACCTGGGTCCCTCATTGGGTTTGTCTTGGCATGGTCCAAAATTTAACAAAGGGTTTTTTTTATTTTTCGCTTTGCGCAGGTCAGTCATGTTCAATAAATCCTAAATCATGGTCTCTGGTATATCCAATATTCTTTGTTGGTTTTCTAGTAGTGGAGCCAGGGCTTCACTATGCCAGATGACACCAAGTTGTGGGTCCTAGTATGGATTGAATTTTTGGGTTTTCCTTTTCCTTGTGTGTCTTTTTTGAACCATATTCCGTCCTCTTTGGGGAAGGTCATTTGTATTGAGCTAGATAGGATTTTTCAAGCCCAACCCAAGAGATGGGCCTATGTCGAAGTGGGTCTTTTACAATATTTGGACGAGTCCATTAATATTCAACTTGGAGCTCTCTGACACACCTAGAAGGTCACATATTTCAATATTTTGAACACATGTTATAGAATTTAGTCCATAGACCACAAGATCAAGGACTACCATTTGGCAGTTCCTCATACTCCTTCACCGCCACGGGAGACTGAAAAGCCCTGTCAGGTGGATAATTTTACTACCAAAGATGAAGAGAAACAAAAAAAAGTTATGAACTGTAAAAAAAAGTCTAGTGGCCCTGAGACAGTTTCCAAAGTCCTAGATCTTAGTAAAGAGGTTTCAAACCCTTTGACGAAGGGGAAAGATGTGTAGATTGGGCCTGTGAATATTTCAACGTGGCCTAGGCCTAAGGCTATACCTCTACCTACTGCCATCATAATAACACAACCAAATGCATCCCCTTGCATTTCTGGAGCTCAAAGGCGATCTCGCGTCCCTTCTCCACCTCTGGAAGAAGGAGAATACAAGTAGGAGAAATGGATATTATCTTCTCTAAACATTTAAATTGGGTCAGTTCCACTAGAATTTTTGTAGAATTGCTTCTCTACTTTAGATGAGGAGTCGAACTTCGATCATATGGAGCAGTTTCACTGATTAGTTTCCTCTCATGGAATGTTCAAGGTCTGAAAGACATCTCTAAGAAGTATTCTATTAGGAATAATTTGTAGAAGTATGCTGGTATTGAAGTGCTTTGTCTCCAAGAAGTAAAAATAACTTGTTTTTTTCTCGTGTCATCTTGTTAGTCTATTTGGCCATCTAGTAAAATATTTTTTACTCATCATGACGGTGGACGTGGCAAATTTGTCACCCTTTTTCCCCCACAGTGGTGTGCGTGTATGCTTGATCATTGGTCTTATCGCATAGATCAGCTCATCTGAATTTTCCTTAACATTGATAATCATTCTTTTGGGATTATTCATTTCTATGCTTCTAATCATGTTGTGGAACACTCTCTACTCTGGCGTTGGATTGTTGACTCATTTCTAGTTTCTACCTGGTTTTTGTGTGGTTATTTCAATATGGTTGAGATGACATATGATAAAAATGGTACTTTTCCATTCAGATGGGTAGCTAGCAAACCAAAGGCATGGTTTGACATGTGTAATAAATTGGGGCTATTTGATCCCAAAATTGGTAGTTTCCATTCTCATTCCCTCTGGAAAAATTTGTGTAATTGTCAGGATGGCTTTAACAAGATATTTAAGTTCCTTGATCATGCCATGATCTCAGCTCAATATTTTTTATGTTTTGATAGCTCTTCGCTCCTAGTTAAGCCGTTAGTGGATGTGACATTGTCTGATCATTTCCCCATTTCTTTTCACATTGAATGGGAGATAAGACAACCTCGTGCCTACAAGACCCAGTTCTTTTTTAACACATATTTTCTCTTTCATCAGCCAACACTGGACCACATTCATAAGGTTTGGAACTTTGAGTGTAGGCCACCTCACAATACAGGCTTGATTAGTTGGTGGAATGATGTTATTACTCGCACAACAAGATTTCTCTACATTTATGGGCACCAGCTCACCATTTTCCACCATCAATCTTATGATGTGACCATGGCTGACCTTATTTCAACCACCGAGGCTATGGAAACTAGCCCTTTCTCCCCATCATTACAAGTTTGGGTGGTGGAATTAAGCCACAAAAAGTAAGTTGTAGATAACTATGCTACAAGAGGTGCGTAAATAAAAGCCTAGCTGCATTGGTTCAAAATTAGTGACTGTACCTCTTGAGCTACCTGAAATTCTCCAAACCTTTATCGAGCATTATGAACAACTTTTCACTCCTCAGGAGTATATGTCGGACCGACAACAAGCTCTTTAGAATTTTCTTGTTGTTGTTCCAAATACACCATCTTAAGCCTAGAAATATTTTTGTGAGAAATTCATCACTGTTAAATACTTGAAAGAGGCTTCTCATACCATAGAAAACAACAATGCCCTAGGTACTAATGGATTCCCATTTGAATTTTACAAAGCCCTTTGGGATTTCGTTTGGCACAACTTACATAAAAACTACCTCGAGGCATTTCATTCTAAACCCCTTGGTAATATAATTAAGAAAGGGAATATTAAATTCATATCTAAGCCTAGAGATCCCGAGGATATCTGCAACTGATGGCCTATCACGCTCCTCAATGTATCTTACAAAAGCATAGAAAAATCCTTGGCTTTGAAGATCTACCATCTTTTGCCCCAGATTGTGCGCCTAGAGAAAACTGCTTTATTAAATCTAGATTTATCTTGGATATCATTATTTTCATATGGGAAGGTATGGAGTGGGCCAGGCGCTCTAACAAGAAAGCCATTTTTCTCAAAATTTACTTTGCTAAGGTCTATGACTGCATTGAGTGGCCTTTTATTCTCGCCATGTTGAAAACCTTTGGGTTTGGGCCTAACTTCATTTAGGCCTTCCAAATTCTTTTCTCAGACACCTTTGATTGCATCACCATTTATGGCCACCAATATCTTGCCTTCGGCTTGTTCCACTCCATCAAGAAAGGTTGTCCACTTGGCCCCTCTCTCTATGTGCTTGCTAAAAAGGGTTTCATTATATGTTTTCCATGTGGTTTCTCAACATCGTGTTAGAGACATTGTCTTACCTAACTCACAAGCTCAACTTGTTAATGGCTATTTTTCTAATGAGTCATTCCTCACTCTTCTAGAGGATGAAGGTAACATTAAGGTGGATCTTGAATTCCTTATAAAAAAATGTCTTGCATCTGGTTATGTCATTCAATTGCATAAAACACTCTGCTACAATAAGTCTATACTGCCCAGTCCTCATTAGTTTCAATAGTACGGTTGGAAACAAATTAGGCTAGGGTAAATATGTTGGGTCCTGCGCGTTCCCTTTTCCTTCCAGGCTTCCCCAGCTGAGTTGTGGCTTGTCCTCTCTAGGATTGAGAAAACGCTAGCCTATTGGATTACCAAGCCTCTCTCTTTGGCAGAGAAATTCTAGGTATGCTCTAAGATCTTGGTTTCTACACATGTTTATTACTCCTCTTGTTGGGCTCCTTCAAAATGTTCCTATTCCATGCTTGAAAAAATGCTCGCGAATTTCTTTGGGCCTCTATTGAGACCCATAAAGGGTTTCACCACGTAGCTTAATAGTTTTGTTGTCTGCGCAAAGACTTTGGAGGGCTTGGTCTTCTCTCCACTCAATGACAAGGGACTGCCTTATATGTGAAATGGATAATTAAATCCCTTACTTGAGATGAAGCCTAGAAAATTCTCCTTAGGAATTACATTTAGTATAGCTTTCTTGTTCATAGACTTACTTGGAAGGGAATTGGATTCCAAACCCTTCTTGTTATGAAGCAACTAGTCCAGATTGTGGGAACTTTCATGGCCAAAAAAATTTGGAGAGCTTGGGAAGCAGTTAAGCCTTGGCTCCGCTGGGCCGACTCTAGCTTTTATGATGGGCTTGATGGCACTCTCAAATTTTGCAAATTTGAGATGCCCATTTCAAAATTTTGCCTCTGCACTTTTAGAGGTGCACTTGACATGTCTACCTGACTAACCCACTTTGGAGGCTTGTAATTTAAAGCCTGTTGATTTTCATGCAAACCCCATTTGCTTAGATACTCGATTGACCTATGTGAGTACGCATGTAAATTTTCAGCTTCCCACAATAAGTTTTGACAAAGTTTCGAAAAGTGAAGCTAGAGGGTTTTGACACTGTTCTGTTATTTGCAGGTTGTTTGTTATACAAAGTTGCTTCTTGTTTCAGCTTGGATTTCACAACCAGTTTATTGTCATGTCAGAACAAATGTTGTTCTGTATTCTCCATATCAAGATGATCTCACATGTCACTTTTCAGAGTCTTATGATCTGATTTTCTAGTTTAATAGATCAAAACTAAATGCAACTTGTTCAGTTTTGCATCTGCATTCCTGACAGCATTTCAAAGAGGCTAACTTCGACTGTCAGTATCTTTTGACCGGTGATGATTCAAGAAAATTCCTTTTACACATGTGCTAAGGATACCTTAATGAACTTAACTATCTTATGGAAGCTCTCTAGGAGTTGATTCACTATTTTTACAAATTGGAAGTTGAATGAGTTTTAATTGGTGTAGAATAGTTGTTTCAGAAAGGCCTGACTGGGAAAATTTTCCGATTAATATCTGGTTCCTCGGGTTTCTTTTTTCTGATAAGTTTGGTACACTATATTCTCAGGTCAAATGTCTACATGTCTTCAAGTTTTCATTTCTCCCAGAGGTCGTTTGACCAGTTTGTCAGATTGATTCTAGATCCTACTAGGTCAGTTTTGCCCATTTTCCAAGAGTGTCAGAAAATAGATTTTGATGCAAATCCAGTTCATGTTTTCACGTCTAGAACATTTTGAAGCTGTCTCTGAACAATTTAAGGATAAAGGTTGTTTGAAAATGATTTTTTTTAGTCGGGCCCACATGGGGCCTGAATTGTGTCACAAGTGTTGTTGGTAAGACCTTTGAATAGAGTTCGGAAGTGATTACCTCACCATAATTCTCCTGTTGCAATAAATTAAGTAGATTTGATATTCAAAATATTGCAAGCATGATATACTTGACATTGGAGATATGGATAAGGTGTTAGAAATTTCCAAACAAATGCAAATAGCGCAGCCAAAAGTATGAAGTGCACAACAATATTGAGGGAATGGCAGCATAGATAGGGCATGTAGCTTGTTTGATAAAATGCCTCAGCAAGCGTGGTCTCGTGCAATGCTATTGCAATAGGGTATGCACCAGGCATAAACAAAGAATGATGCACATGCATGAGGTTCTCAAAGAATAATGTGTAGCCATCAAAAATGAAAGCCAAATCAGAGAACCCACATGATGAACTTGCAGGGGTATGTGCGGCTGGCTGGAGCAGAATGCACTCAATGCATTTGTTGAGAAGATTGCACTAACTCTCAAGAAAATACATTAAAACAGAGGGGCACACGCATCATGGAGACTTCATAATGAATGTGGTCTCACTGACTGCCATGGTAGTTGCGTGCCAAAATGGTTTCATTGAAAGAATTTTAAAAACATTTAGGCAAATGCAATAAGCCAATGAAGGCCCGCGCTAGAAAAGGAGATCCATCAATAAGAAAATGGAGGTCTGTGACTGGAAGGAGGACTCACACCAGGTGAGTTACAGCCATGGGAGGTCCGCACCAAACAAGGAGGTCACTAGGTTGCAGGGAGCTTGATGGAGGGTGCCAAGGTGGGTGCGGCCTAGAGCAGAGGCTATGCGCATCCATCATTGCAGCAAGGAGGGAGCTCGAGCATAGCAAATGGAAGCTAAATGTAGAGCTCAGGAATGAGCAAACACTAAACAAGAAATTAGGGAAAATCTTGCAAGCCTCGTAGGAATTTCGGTGATGTCAGGAAAAGGCTGCGAGGTGTGCGAGAATGGGAAGAAAGACATTTAAAATTAAATGTTTTTGTGCATTGTGGTGGGCCCGAAACTTTTCATTAGCCATTTTTTAAAATGGTTTGATAAAATAAAATGGGAATTTCATTTTAATGAAGAGGTGAAGTGAATATTTTACTTTGTGAGTAAAATAAAATATAATCAATGGAAAAGTATGAAGTGGGCCCAGGTGAAATGGTGCGGGCAAGGATTATTTTATTTTTTGATAAAATATTGTTCGAGGAGGTAAAATATAAAATATTTAATGATGCATGGGTAAATAGTTTTTTTTCCAGGAAATTTTTATTATATAAAATTCATGAAGGAGGTGGAGTTTTTTATCCATGGGGGTGAAATTTTAAATGTAAAGTGGATTTTATATTCATTTTATCATTCGGGAGCATTTCAATGCGGAACATTCTCTTTGCTGGGGAATTGAAAAAAAGTCAAAAGGGATAAATATTGAAGTTGTAAAACTTTAATATAGTTTTGAGAAATATAATGTGCAGCAAGTAAAGAGAGTTGAAACAAAATTTTGCACAGGAAAGAGGTATTTTCCAGTAGTTAGGTGAATGATGAGATTATTCATATGGGCTGATTTTCAGTTGCAAGGCAATGCTGAGCAAAGGCAGTTTTGAGGGGAATGAGTTCATTGCTGCAATGGAAGGAAGGTGAGATATTTTTTTCAGTTTGTTGATCAACGATGAATGAAACTTCCAGATGGCATTTCCAGATCAAGTTTAGGGATGCTCTCGCTTGCTTCTCTTCTTCTATATCTTCTATCAATATCTCATTAAAAAAAGGTTCTGAGTTTTTGTATTGGGCCGAGTAGATAGAAAATTAAAATTTTTGAGTTATTTCTTGAGTCTGTAAGCTATAATTTTTCCAATTCATGAGTAAATAGAACCAGTTTATGCAAATAAAATCATGTAGGTGTTTGCACATTCATGAATATCATCAGATTGTCTTCATATTTGTACACTTTTAGTCATATAAATTTAATAATAGAGAGTGTCTTTGAGTTTATCATTTCAGATTTCATGAGATTGTTTTGTCTATACATTGTTTTGTTTCAAAGAAATGGTTAAAATTCTTTGAGCAGGTGACTGAGATTTAAGGTGTGTAGATGGGATTTGATAAGAAGAATTTGATTGATAATAAGAGAGGGATTGTTGGTGCAAGACACTAACAGTTGATGCAAAGCATTATCAATTTAAATCCACTGGTTTAATTATGTTTGCTAGGGAATTCATTTATGTGTTTTACTCCATGGCCTAGAATTGGCACTGATCTATTTTGCAGTTTTATACATCTCATAAACAAATTTAAATGCAGAATCATTCATAGGAATACTGTTTGGTTTGTTGTATGTCCTACTTTCCAATTGCTGAGAGAGGGTTGACTTACTAAAAATTTAGCCAAGTTTGAAGTTGTCAATGCTTCCCTTAGTGTATATTCATTGGGAATTATCTGCTTTATAAAGCAATGTCGGTGTATGAGTGAATTATGTTTTGGGCATTGTATAGGTTTACCCACCTTGGTCCTGCAGTGCCAAAAGTGTAGGAGATGTCAGTCCTTGGCTGAATCTTGTTAATTGGCAACTAGCCTTTGTGGTTTTTTAATGTAGAGGTTGGGAACCTTCTAGAGAATTACAAATCCTAGTTGGGTTGTATTTTAAAATACCAACAGGGCTTTCGCTCAATCAAAAAAATGTTTGGTGGTTACTTCTCTTGTCTAGTAATGATCAGTCGTTGGCCAAATTACCTTGGCTTAAGGTGTTGTGATTCCACAAAAAAGGTATTCAAACCTTGCAACATGTCTCTCACAGACCCACAAAGTATATTATGTCGTGGGAGGATTTTCCTACTCTCTATAGTCTTCAAAACTAGGACTGTGATACTTATGATGGTCTGGTGAATGTTATTCCTGCAAGTATGCTTCATTAGGTGGGAATTCGTGGGTCCAAGCCTTGGTGGAAGAACTAGAAGTGATTCTCAACCACCCCTTTCATGAATTATAAGCCTAGGCTTGGATATAATGGCTTTCGCCACACTTTCCAATGATTGAAAGTTTGAACCAGAAGTGGCTTATTAAATCTTCTTCTCATGTCTTGCGAAAAAAATTCTATGCCACTTGATCTGCAAGTGTTGAGCCTAAAATCAACCACTTTACTTAGTGTCTTATTTTCCCTGGCTTATCGGTGGGGTCTCGACTTGTTCACTTGTTGGTCCAAGACCCTCGATGCCCATTTTGTGGGTAAGTTGAGTCTTTTAAGCATCTCTTCTGATTTTGTACCAGAGCCCAACAATTTTGAAATTGGATTCATGATTTCTTTTGGTGTTTCAGGTCGAAACCGTTCTCCTAGCATATGGTTCTATTGGGGGATTCATCCAAGCTTCCTACTAAGTACACCCATCTTTAGAAAACTTTCAAAGTGAAAATCCCCTTCAATATTTGGAAAGATAGAAATTCCTCCATATTTTCTCACAACCAAATGGATAAAAATATTTCTTTGTATTCTAAAGCTATTATTCTCTCTAATGTGTGTTTGGAGATTCAAGTTCAAGCTAATAAATTTGTACTTGAGGTGTCTCACCTTCAGGTGCTTCTACATCATTAGGGCAATAACCCATGTACTATGGCTCAGGTGTCTGCTTCGCCCATTTCCTTGTGCGGTCGGTCGCCCTCTCGAGGTTGGTGATGGAGTGGCTTTGCTCGCCCCTACTCTCAGCCTCCTCCTCAAGGTGGTTCCCGCCCTCCTCAACGGTCATGTTCTCCTCCTCTGTGGGCTGACCTACGATGGCTATCAAGAGGGGTGACGAGGAGAAATGGTGGCAGTTCCAAATGGCCCTCTAATAATGCTCCTAGTAGCGACTTTAGTTGATCGGACACTGGTAAATTTTTTCGATGTCTAACACTTGCAATCTCGCCTCGGGGCAAGGAAAATAAAAATAAAGAAAAATAAGTTGATGATGATTGCTGTCCCTCTGACGTCACTTTAGAACCCGCTGATGTATGGGGTAGAAATTTGGATGACAAATACTCTCCTGACTCTGTTGGCACTGCTCTAGCCGCATAATGGCCTTTTTTATTTATGTTTGTAAAAATGGACTTCTAGGCTAAACCCAAGTCACTGGTTTTTTCTTTGTTTTCTAGGCATTGTCCATGTGACTATCGATTTGTGCCTTCTTACCACCTATCTTTTTTTTGTGAATATGTATTTTTTTTTTCAATAATTAATATAGATAACCACCTATTCATCAAGAAATAAATAAATTAATGAATTCTTTATTTGTAAAAAAAACTTACTTTCAGCAGTTTATTTTAATTGTGTTTATAGCTCCGCTCCAATATTGTATCAATGGAATTGTACAAATTATTACTTTATTAGATAAACACTGATGTTCACTTTATCTGACCGGATGTATGCATTGTTTCCCAAATAATCATTCTTGTTCTACTATAACTATTGCTCCAGAATAGTGCTCCTTCAAAGGAGCGTTGAGACTAAAACAAAAAAAATTAACAGTCAAGCAATTTACTAATTCAAACAAAGATAAGAAAATATCTTATTTTACCATATAGGAAAAGCGAGAATAAAGTGATTCTCATGCTTACATAACAAGAAGATGGAGGATTTGGATGTCTGTTTATTTATATGATTGATGACCAAACACTGGCATTTTCTTTCTCAGATTCTCAACAGTCGCCACAACAACCACGGCCTTCGCCACAATAACCAATGTAGCAACACTTATATTCCCCAATACATTCTCCATCAGTGCCACACGTATTCTGGTCGCACACTAAGAGTTTCTGTTCTGAAACAATCATCCCCACAGTAAGAATTAATATCACCATAAACGCTACCAAACATTCTTTTGCAATCACCATCCCTATTGCAATATTTCCTGCACAAACAGTCCTGTGAAGAAGATGAAAAGTTTGTATAGATATCATGGCCTTAAATAACTCAAGCTTGCCATTGTAATTATCACGCCATTCTGTTTAAAGCGTAACAAACGATTAACATCTAATTTGAGGTGGACTTGATGAAGGAACGGCGAAAGAAATATATCATGGTCAGTGGAAATGTCCGTTATAAGTACCGCGCTATTTTGTTTTTACAATAATAAGACGATTGCCGTCTCTGTAATGAATATTCGAAGTAAAAGACGGCTGGCCGGATTATGTAATAAGGTCATATAGGTGCGTTGGTTTTAAGCCCAGCGGTTTGTCCGATAATTATTGTTCTTTAAAAGGTTTTCAGTTTATTCTTTACAGTGAAATATTTTGTTTACAAAAATTTAGAAATAAACAAAACCACCTAAATTTCAAAAGCACTTAGAAAAATATATATAAAAAAAATTCGTCCTTGTGAAATCTATTTACTAAACGAAATAAGCAGGATATGAGATGTGACGTGTTTATTCTTTACAACAGTCCTTTACTAAAATATGCTTGTGTCTATATTTTTGCATTCTGATGATGGATTACTGAGTGTGATCTGAAAAATATTGATCCAAAAATAAATACACAATTGAATCAAGAAACAACAGATTTTAATGTTTTATGTTGCTTCAATTAAATATAAATTACAATTTGAGTGAAAAAAATAGGCACATAGATAATGCCATCCTAGCAATTTTTTAAATTGATTTTTTCCAAAATAAATTTAATAAATATAAAGAATAAATAGTGTATACACTAATTAAACATATGTTGAAAAACATATTATTAAAGTATTTCATGGGTCAAATGAAAAATGATTCTAATGACAAATAGAAAATAATCTATTTTCAACATTCATATCTTCATATAATATAATATAAAACTAAATTTTATAGAAAATTGAAATACATTGAATCAATGTTCCTGTAGTAAAAGAAAAAAATAGAACATAATTATTACACCAGAAATCACTAAAATAACTGCTAATATCATAATAACAATCACAAATAACATAATATTTGTTAAAAAAAATATTATTAAAAATGTCAATTTCAATAAAAGAATCTTACAAAAAAAGGAAGTAATAAATGAAAACTAGCACCAACTAGATAATACCTATTATATTATGCAAAAGGGAAGATCAAGAAGAAACCAATAAGTAAAATATAAATTAGGAATAATTATGTACAAAATGTGATATTAGATAGGAATACTTGCTCAAAAAATTCAAAGAATCTATCAATCATGAATTGGATAGGCATGCTCTCTCAAAACAATTGAAAGAATAGATCTTTTGAGAGGGATTTGAGCTATTTATTGACCTTTTCAATATGAATTATTATAATTCCTAATCAGTTTACCTTCAAAGTCCTATTAACACCTTGTTAGGTAATTTTATTGATAGCATACATTTTATTTTGTCATATCAATCTTTATTATATCTTAAATTATTATTTTTAGTTATTGGGTGGCTATATCTATAGTTCAATCGTATATGGTATCAAAGTGATTGAGACAATCTATAAAATTCCCCTGGCGAATGATGCTAGTGTGACACGCCCTCTGATACCACAGGAATGAAGGGGGGACTAGACCTTCTGACCTATTTCCTGCAATAAGATGCTTTAGCGAGTCGAGCTAGGCCATTTTTCTCCTATATTTAGTATCTTGGATAAAATCGCAGATATCTTATTTTCTTTAATAAATGAGTATAATCTCCTATTTTATATTTGAATAATTTATAAAATTAGAAGAGTGAAAAAAGTACCAAATTTAGACAGATCTTCATCATGAATTTATGTTGCAAGTAGATATTTAAATACTGTTAGAGAAAATCTAATCTTATATTTCATCCCAATTACTGAATGGAACTAAGCTATGCAAAAAAATTTCTAAAAACTAATCTAAGGAGGAAATATCAATTTTTTTTGTTCTTTTACAGTTATAATAAGAGATGTAGAATAAATAAATTAATAAAATCATGTCACATGCAAGTATAAAATCTCACAACACAAGATATTGATGGTAGTCACGGTAGGAGGGTCCTCAAAGAGAACAATTTGGGCCGCACAAACTAGAGTAACACAATAGAAGCAACACAAAATCTAGAGGCAAATGCAGATTAAGATCAGCAATCAATCAAACTAGTCGTTAGGTTTTGAAATTTTTCTAGGGCGAGTTCCAAAAACTGTCACATACTCCGGAAGTGATATCTTGCCAAAAAAAAATCCAATCAAGCTAAAAAGTTGAAATAAGGTAATTGAACATGTCCACAACGAAACCATAGGTACGCGAGATCTGGTGAGAAAAAATGAAGAAATATCGGATGTCCCAACTTGAACAAGAACAAGAACACAACTGAATGAAAATATTTTTGGTTGATGCAATATTGCCAAAAACCAAGGATGTTGGATTGCATCAGATATAGATGGGGAAAACACTTTTAGGATAAAAAACCCACACTCAAAAGCTTGGAAAATGTATTATCTAATCAATGGTAATTACAACACACTTGCAACATAAGTTATTCTAGGATTATACACAAATGTTGAATTCTAGAGCTATTCAAATAGCATAATAATACCTGCAATACAACCATACATTTAACTACTCCCATAAGCACCTTATTTAAAGAGAAATACAAGCATAGAGGAGGAATCATGGGCAAGAAATAAGGGATGGATGTCAAAATTCATGTGGCTCACTTTTCTAATACATGGAACTTTGAATTGTATGACACATTTTCAATGATTCCCTACCCCCTTGAATGCCTTCATACTCAGGTGTCAAAAAATTTCCACAAATATGTATGATAGGTGATTTATAATTTCATAGAATCTATCATATATGAAACCTCTTATAGTTGTAAGGGAATCTATCATAGCTGACTAATAATAAAATATGTTTCTCATATTCTCTTACAACATATCATAGGTCAAACATGGGTTCCCACTTTCCCATGCAAATTTTCTAAACAAAATTTCTCCAACTCATCATAGAATATGGATCTCTTACATGCCATAAATTTTTCATAGGAATCCATCCTAAAATATCCATAGGAATCTATCAAAAAATTGTCATAGGAATCCCTCAAATATTCTAACATAGGTAAAGGAATCTCTTCCTAAAGTGGGATGCCTAAATTTCCTTATGGGTACCACAACATCCTTCTCACATTCCATCTCACCTTCCAACATGTCGACAACTCAATTTTTGCAAAGTCATATCAGATGAAAAAAAAAAATGAAAAAAAAAATACAATGTAAGCATAGTTAAATTTAAACTAATGCTAGGAAATTGAAAAATTTGAGACACCTTTATTCTAAACATTCTCCGACTTGTCAAAGACTTTTAAAGAGTTAATCTAACCAAGCAATCAATTACTATGGGCCAAGACGACAATAGACTCTGAACACTATCTGGCTTCATCAAAGAGTTTACAAAATTCATCAGAGTATCAATTATTTCATTATGGACCTTACTATCTTCGACCATTTCATGGAAAAATAGAACTAAATATCACTATTCTTTATTTTACCATGGAAGGTTGGATTCTTTCCTAATAAAATAACACTACTACTATCACTTCAAATATTAATCATCCCTACATCATGTCCAACATCTAAATATTATCTCTAAAGCTAAATGGATTCTTTACAAGTATGAGTAGCTACCATACAATCTACTTCTATAGTTTACAAAGCAACTATAAATTTTTTCTTACTAATCCAACTAATAGCACCACTAAACATAGTAAAAACATAAGTACTAGTGGATTTTTTTTATTAATTTAACCTTCCCAATCTAAATCCATAAATCCATGATTACAAATTTTTAGCATCAAAAATTGCCACCCTTGACAATTTCACATTAGGTTTTTCTCTCACTTAAGTGCTTGGATCTAATTATGCATTAACTACCTAAATATCATAATCTTTAGAAAACCAAAAATGGCAAATGAAACTATGAATTTAATACTTTTCCCTAACACATTTGATCCTAAAAAGTAGGAATATAATCTAGGTCACTGTATGCCCTGGACCAACAGTTTTAGGTTCAAATTTGAATATGTCTGTGTTGGTATTTTAATATTTGAATTTCCAACTTTAGTTGTCAACTATCAAAATTTTATTTTTAATAAATTATAGTAGTTACATATAAATACATGGTAGTTTAACCATTTGAAATCCTAAGTACACATAAGGTATCCTAGAAATTTTGAATTGAGAAAATTAAGTATGCTAAAAGAACTCAAGACAAATCAAGAGTAGAACTATCAAAATTATCGTAACATTTCATCATTCAAGGATCATGTCATGTGTTATGTAAGTTTTTTTAATATTTTTCATGTATTTTTTTTATGATTACTAAAACATGTAGGTATTCAAATAAGTTCAGGTCAAGTAACAATTGACCCTTGAAGGTGATCAGTATAAATTTAGTCTATTAAGGAGATAAGATCTAAGTGGTGAGTTGTAACAAGTTGTCAATCCATTACTTGTTTATAATTAGCCTATATCCAACATAGGATAATCTCCCTTTTATATTAGAATTTTCTATTATGGAGGTAGAAATAGCATCACGAGGTTTGAGTTAGGAAAGCCTTTATATGGCCCAACCCATCTGTTTTTATGTGTGTAGGTTAGAGATCTAAATTAAATTGGAGGAATATTTTAGGCTATTTATTAATTTATGTAATCAAAACCTACATGTTCTCAAGCCATATAAATGAGTTTCAATCATCAATAGAATTTTTTTTAACAATGATCCCTAAAGGACCAAATCTATAGACTAATGACCTCAAGGTTATACTTTCAAATCTAGAAAAAAAAGAGGATAGTCTAGGGTGCACTACACCCTAGACCAAATAATTCAATCTCAAAGTCATACACCAAGTTCCTTTGTGTCTCCCTTATAAATTTTTGGACTTCTCTTTCTCTATTACATTCAATTTCTCAAAATTGATAACAAACTATTATATTTTTTATAATTTACATAGTTAGTTTATTGCATTATTCGAAATTAGTCAATTAAAAATCATGTAAATAGGAATCATCATCATATTATTCATAATAATTAGAACCCTCATCCACCATTTTAACTCTTTGTATTCGTCTTTGTAGTTAGGTGGATTCGAGATAATTTCTAATCCTTCAAACCAAATTGGGATAAGAGCTAGTTAGGACCTAGATCCCTTTTCCCAATCCAACATGTTTGTGAACTTGACTATTTCATACATGTTAGATCCTCTGAAATTTTACAAATATCATTTCTAAATTTGAATTAGATCATATGGTGTTTTATTATTACTAGTACATATTGAATTGTCATAAAAAGTTAGAAAAGTGGAAAATTGTATTCTATTTTACATCTAAACGATATATAGGGTTAATATTAGTCATTAAAAAGTAGAGTTAGTTCATATTTTCATTGGTAAATATATATTAGGTCATATCAAATCAGAAATCTAATGTAAAAGTGTTCAAATCATTCATTTACCCATTAGCATATAGTGAAAAGAGGAAAAAATGCATTGTTATTGTTCCAAAATCATAAAATGATTTCAATTTATAGATTTTTCAAGTTAGGATGAATATATTTCTATAAATTAAATTATAATAATTCAATTTTCCAATTTCATTCATTTGTGAAGATTTTTTAAAAATTTCTTGCTTAGTTATTTTTGATATTGCAAAATCATAATTCTATTCATTTCTATAAATTTATTCACTACTATCTAGAACTACATAGTCACAAAAAATACTTAATCACTATAGAACACTTCTAAATTTTGAATTCAATAAAAATACTTCACCATTCTAGGGTACACCACACCCTAGACTTTCCAAATTTCATCCAAATCTAGATCACAAGTTTAGTTTTGTCTTCTATGTCATTATATTTTCGAATTTCATACTTTGTCTATTGTTTTGTGACTATCTTGTACCTTTCCTTGCATAATAGGCTTACCTAAGTGTTTTTTAAATCATATGAGGTTCACAACATGGTGTCCTACTATTAATACCCATATGAGACATATTTTTGGACTTATGAAATCCCACACTATAATGACATCAATTCTAGAGCTTGAGTCATCTAACTCATTCATGCAAGGTATGGATTCGACCTAATATTTTTTTTATTCCATCCTTCACCACACTTTACCCATGACTTCTAAATAATCCAAAATTTATGTTTACTTATAGACCTCTATTACCCATATTCCTAAGGATAAACAAAAGCAATTAGTGAAGGATTTAGGAGATCTTAAAGACTACATAAGTATTGAATCTTTAGTAGGAGAGACAATGCCTATTGTGGACAACCTTGGGAAATTTATAAATGATTACCAAGGAATATAAGTGTTCCATAGTCACACATAGTAGATGCTAACATCCCTACTATTGTTCCTCTCCCATAACCATACCTTTTATTCTAACAGTCACAACTCCAATCGTAGCGTCAACCATAGAATATACTAATGGCCTAAATCCAAGCTTAGGGTTCCCTAGTGGGAATCTATATAGTTTTGTAACATCACCCATACAACCACAATGTGCACCACCTTTAATAAAAATTCCATATATTAAACCATTAGCCACACACTCTAGCTCAATTTACTCAAAAAAATATCAGAACATGTCACCCAATGATCTAGTGATAAACCAACCTTTCCAAAATGTGACATCACTTCAACAATAAATCTCAACATTGAATCAAAATCAAAATGGTAAGCCTTTGCAATACCTCCCATGAAATCCTTCACCACTTTCTATTCTCAAAATTCCCATAACTCTAAAATTTGAGGTAGCCTAATTTAAAAAGTATAATGGTAAGGGAGATCCTAATAACCATGTGTGGGTATGTGCAAGATCATGATGGACCAAAAAGTGGTGATATGTAAGTGATATGATGGCCCATGTAGTTGACGATGTTTTTTTTACCCAAAATTGATTGCATGAAAAGGGTTTTTAAAGGATATCATTAGCTTTCCACCAATATAAATTTTTCTTTACTTTGAATTTAATAATAATTATTATTCATTTTCTATTTGAATTACGACTAAAGTCCTAATTGATAGGCTGGTTGAAAAACATCTATAGCTTTCAAAGGGTATCACATTTTTTGAATCTGAAACATGCATCACATTATATTCTTCACATACTTATAGGATTAAAAAAAAGGAATTGAATTTCATAAAGTTTTGACCAATTTAAGGTGGTCAGACATATGATTTTTTATATTTTTAAAAATTTGTAATAAAAAAATCATAATTAAGTATTTACTTGGAAAAAAATTACAAAAAAATATGCATCACATCAGGACTCTAGTCTTCTACTTAAATATAAAATATTATAAAAAAATATTATCATTTTATTGTGGTTAGTGTGGTCAGACAAACACTTCTTATTTTTTCCCTGAAATTTAAGTACTACTGCATTGAAATTTCAAATTTTCATCAAATAGATTTTTTTTAAATAAAAATAAACCTATTAGTTTAGAAACTAAATTCAATTTGCAACATATTCTATTCTTACATATTTTTGAAATAATATAGTTAACTTATTCAATTTTTTATATCAAGTTGCCTCACTCTGATTTTTTTGAATTTTATTGCCACTTAAGGGCCTATTTTTTCCATGATGATCCTACACATGCCCGTGTAATGACAAAAAATGTACTCCCTAATATGTTTCCTTGATATAGTGTTGAAATGTGTTTAACACATTCACATTAGGTCTTGGGCCCTTTTGAACCAAGTGGACTAAATTGTTCCTTATTTAAGGTGTTGTAAAGTGTTGTACCACACTTTCACACTAATCTAGGGTTTTTATTAATTAATTGAGATTGTTTATTCCTTATTTGGACTTATTTTGCATCCACAAGCCTTAATTAATGCATCTTTCTAAGGATAATACTGACATAAACTAGCATCCAATCATAATTCAGGTGTTTTTGGATTGTATGGATTATATTTAGTGATCTAGGATGCATACACCACCTTGGATGGATGGGTCCCACCCAAGTTTTGGACCTTTGATCCTTATTTCACATTAATCTAATCTTTTCTTGAAAAATGTGTCCCATAGCCTAACCTAATGGGACTCATATGCCACTTCTGGCATATGAGTCTCATGTGGCTTAAAATTAAATTAAATTCAAATTCTTGGCATTATTTTATCCTCCTAGAATTGATGTCAGCTTGCAGTGTTGTAATTTTAGGAAATTTGGTATAAAGAAGCATAAATACAAGGTTATTTCACTTATTTTTCTCTTAACAAGCATTCAATAGTCTTCAAGAGTTGATTATCAAGTGTTTTAGAGAATTATTGAAGTATCAAGCATCATGTTAAATTCATCACGCATCATATATTTTTTGAGCTAAAAATTATGATGTAGGCTTTCACGACTCAAGCTAGCATTCAATTCAATATCTATCACATTCAAGCAAGAGTCAAGATCTACATCCATTGGAGCCAATTCATATATGTTTGCAACAATTGATTTCTATGGTTTGGTGAGTTACAACATATTATTTTGTTCATTCATCAATCCTCCTTTCTATTTCATTTCATTTCAAGGTTTGATTACCAAAATCAGGTTTGACCAAGGAAAACCCCTTTCCTCTAGAAAAACAAAAACTTTGCTTCTCTTTATAGTGTGACTTGCAGATCTAGGTTGAAGATCTTCTAAGGAGCAAGATTGCAAAGAGGTTAAAGTTGTAAAGTCATTCAATTTGTCACCTCGTTTACAAGATCATTAGAGAACACCTATAGAGTAGAATTTTGCAGTTCAGATCCTAAAACAAAGTTGATAAGACATAGTAGAGATTGAAGATCAGATTCAAATCCATATCCTCTAAAAAATTCAAACTCGACTGATATGCCACTTCTAGCGTATGAGTCCTAGTATAGTAGAATTTACAATTTTCAAGAGTTCTAGACTTATCTTTCCTAGATTTGTGTTCCTACCCAGAAGCCCTAACTTGGGACTAAATCACCTAGCCTGCCACGTATGAGTCACAGTCTTCATTAAATTCAGTATTTCCATCATTTCAATACTTCATTCAAGTTTCTACAAATTCCAAGGTGTATTTCTATCATTTCTCAAATTTCTATTTTATTTTGCATTCATTTCTTGGTCATTTATTATAGCTTTGCATATCATTAAGTTTGACAATCAGATCTTGCATTTCATTTGTCTTTCCAAGCACTAACTTGGTGGTGAACCACCTTTTACTCTGTAATCATACACTTGGACACCATTTATCACACCTCTTTCTCCCTTTCTATCTTTGGATTGATATCTCTAGGGTTTACTTGAATGTAATAATATCAAAATAGGAACCCCTCATTGTGCTTCATCTCTTAAAAGGTGGTGAACCCTATTTACACCATTATATTTTTGTGAACTTTCATTTAGAACATCTTAATTCTGATTTGGAGTACATCATCATCCTAGATCTAGCTTGCATTAACATTACATTAGTGAATGTATATGTAGGTTGCATTTTTGTCTCTTGCATCACTTAAATTGCCTTAAAATCTGCATTTTCACTTAGCCTAGACATCATACAATCTAAAAAGCATAACCTTAACTTGTATTTTTTTGAAATTTGTGCAAAAACCCTCATTTGGGACTCATACATCCCTCAAGGTGATTTAGTCCTAGTCCAGGTGGTTTTTCCTAATTTCTAGGTATTTTGTGGTGATTTTCATTCAGCATTAAAACCTTTGAAAAACCCTATTTGGGACTCATATGACCCTCTGGGAAATTTAGTCTCGTTTCAGATTTTTAAACTTCATTTTCCAACATTAAATTTTCTCTTTCAATGTTTCAGTTTGTTGTTGTTGGTTTCATGTTTCAGTTTGCATAGTTTTTTTTTTCTTCATCTCATTGCATTTAGCTTCATTACATACATTCCATAATCTCAAATTTGTATTTACACCTTTTGTTCTAAGTTCTTGCATTACATTTCATCATGGATATGTGCTTTAGTAAGTTGTGGATGTCCTTGAAGTCCTTAGTCAATGTTTCAATTTATGCTTTTGGAAATGATCTTATTGAAATTAAAATTACTCATGCTCACTCAAATCATAATGCATGTCCTCTTCGTGATGTTGACATTGTTGGATAAGATTATGACATCATGAATAAATTCCTAAATGATTGCCTTAATAATCTAGAGACTAATGTATCTTTTTATCTATGCATGAAACAACCAACACCCCCTATAATACCACCACTTGATATGTTTGGTTATGTACATCCTAAAACTAAGAAAAAAATAAAACCTAAGTTCCCTACAATAGGGGAACCTAGTTCCTCTAGTCAAGAAAAAATTCAACCATTCTATGTTAAAAAAGTGACAAACACTCCCATAAATCTAGAAGATACATATAGAAAAGTAAATTCATGATCTCAAGGAAACAAGGATGTGATAGAAGTGCACATAAAATTCATGAACTCTTAGAGTGAATTCCAACTGAAGATACTAAAGGATTAGTATATCAAGAGACCTCCTCGCAACATGATTACCCTCCTTCCTAAAGAACAACCAATGCCTCTTAATGATTATAATGATGATAAGATCATCTTAGGTCCTCCTTCACATTCTACTAGAGAAGTCGGTGAATCTGGCAAACGAAAAAGGCCTTATAAACTAAAGAAACTAAAATTCCCTTGTTCACCAACTCCCATTATAAGAAATTTACAAATACTTTTTAACCAAGGACTAATTACATTACCACCCATAAAAGAATATCCATCTCCAAAGCTTAATAATAAAAACACATCACATTTTCAATACCATATAGTTCTTGTACACAATACCAATCGGTTTTGTGCTTTGAAACCAATATTTAAAAAGTTTCATATCATATAAATAGTCCCTTAAAGATGGATCCCTCTCGCTCCATTCCATGTAATGGTTATAGAATCATCATATTCTCATTATTACATTCTATGCAAATCTTTTCAAAATGCAAGGAGCTCTTTCCCATCACCTACCTCAGCTCATTCTTGTCATGCACTCAATGGGGCCAAGAATTAGATAGCCTTTTCCTAGTAGTTCATTTGTCATTGTCCCTTTGGCTAGTTTTTTGTCTTCTATTTATGATGAACACAATTAGAATGTGGACGACCTTCTAATAGCTTGACTCACATGCGCCTAATTAGTCTTTTACATTAATTGTTTTTATTTTGTGTGATTGCATGTGCATAATGTGATCCCCTATGATGTTTTTTTCGATGTATCTCTCTCTCTTTGTGACATTCCTCTATTTTTCTCCACATTCTCCTCTATGCCATAAATATTTTTTCCTTTTCCTTTATCTTTTCTTTTTCTTGTGTTTTCCTTTTGGAGATGATGCAAGGCATCGAGAAATTCACGTCCCTTCCATGTTGACCCAAAAGCTTTTCCTTTATTTTTTCTTTGTGTTGTGTTTTCCTTTAGGGGATGATGTAAGGCATTGAGACATTCATGTCTCTGTTAGTTGACCCAAAATATTTTTGTTTATATTTTCTTTATCTTGTGTTTTATATTTAGGGATGGTCTATAAGGTGTCGAGACATTCTTGTCTCTTCCATGTTGACATGAAAGTATTTTTCTTTGTTTTCGCTCTCTTTGTGTCATTATTCCTTTTCTATGAGTATTTGGGGAATGATGAAAGTTTTGAGCTCTCTAAAAACATTGTAGCAAGAATATACTGACCCCAAATCCATGGATCCCTCATGTGTTTGGAGTTTCATTTCAGGGGCAACCCCTTCTTTTCCCTTTCATGTTGTAGCTTTATTTGGAAACATATGACATTGCATAAGCCTTTATAATTTAGCTCTCATGTCTTATTTACTTTATGTGACATGTCTATTTCTTTTTGGTGGCATTGGGTTTGATGTCCCTCAATAGTGTGATATCTCTTAGCATATTATATCCATCTTAGTGGCTTGATGTGACACATTACATCCCCTAAGTTGTGAATATTCTATTATTTGATTGGTGCTCTCTTGGAGACATTAGGCATAATTTTCCCTAAGCTAAAACCTTACATGAACGAAGAAAAACTCCTTAGAAAATTCCCTATGTTGCATTTGCAATTCTAGTTATATGGCCACCTTGCATAACACACTTTGTATGCCTCTGTAGCCATCTTTTTAATTCATGAGTTCCAAGCATACAATTTTTTTCTTTCCTCATGACTTAGTGCAAATCTCATTATTATGTGGTGCCTTATCAAAGTTATCAAGTGTGATAGCTTTAGTCTGGTTGAATGAGAAGCCAAAATTAGGCATGAATTTCCCATAGCCACTTGCTTGTGTGTGTGAGCGCATACTGGTCATATGTGTATGTGTCTCATCTCTCTAGATACTTACCCAATGAATATCCTAGAGTTTCGTTGCCTCAGAGTGAGCATGAATTTTTTGGACAAAAAACTTAGATCTGATCCAAATAATGATAGACAAACGATCGAAGTTTGATCCACCCCATTTTTTTTTATTTTACTTTTTGTCTTTGGCAATTTATGCTTGTTCCTGTTGTTTCTCCTTTAATCATTTTCATGTGTGTTCCTTTGTGCTTATGTTGGTTTTCCATGGGATATTGACCCTAGAGTCTTGATCATCCCTCTTGATTGTTGTCATCTAGTCTAACTAGCATTGGTACATTTGAACCCATCTTGATGCAAGTTTGTCTACTTTAGTGTGAGTTTTAAGCATGTTCTGTCTCTCACTAATGTGGGGGCTAGATGTAATGAAAAAAATTTACTCCCTAATATGTTTCCTTGATTTATTTTTGTAATGTGTTTAACGCATTCTCATTAGGTCTTGGGCCCTTGTGAACTAAGTGGAATTAATTGTGCCTTATTTAAGGTTTCATTAAGTGTTGTACCACACTTTCAAACTAATTAGAAAGAAAATATAATGCTCTAGGGTTAGGACCCAGAACATCGCATATATTTCATTAATCATTCAAGAATTCCCTAGAGATCTTCACCCCAAGAGTAGAATAGAAGCAAGATATATACTAATGGTTTTTCCTAGGATAGGAAGCAATGAAGGGTTCCTCACCAAGAAAAGTCTTGGAAAAATCCAACTGAACATTCAACCTACAAAATCAAGCAATACAAGCTAAATAATGAGACCAAATGATGAAATTAAGCTACACCAAGTTAGGGTATGTGTATCTGGGAAGACTGGAGATGTAATGAGGATTCTAGAAATGAAAATAAGTTTCTAAAAAAATTTATGGAGGTCTAAGACACCCTAGGTTCCGTATTAGTCCCACTACTATTTTTTGGGGCAGATGTAGAGTCTTCAGATGCCAAAACAAAATCCTGAAGAATCTCTGAAAAATTACCCTATGGAGGCCTAAGATGCCCTAGGTGTCATATTAGTCTTGTTTTGAATTTCTGAAATCTTCAAATGTGGTCTTGATTTTTGAGGTCTACACCTACTTCTCTCCAGATCTCAGGTCCTAAAACTTCCAGATATGGCCTATGGGCGATTTTTCATGAAGATGACAAATTTTTCATGTAACTTTGAAACTTTTAAATCCTGAACTCCAAATGATCTTGAAGTCTTAAACCTATATCTAAAAATATAAACACACAAGAGAGGGGAAACTTGTTGATTTCTAGTGGATGGGGGTTTGTCTTGGTCAGACCCCTTATAGGTAATTAAACCAAATGATGAAATGAAGAATGAAACATGAAATACATAAATGATATCACCTTGGATGATGTATTGTGAGGGTATGTGTAGGATCATCATGGAAAAAATAGGCCCTTAAGTGACAATAAAAAGACAAAAAATTAGAGTTAGACAACTAGACATAAAACATTGAATAAGTTATCTATATTATTTAAAAAAAATGTAAAAATAGAATCTGTAGAAAATTGAATGTAGTTTCTAAACTTCTAGACCTTTATTTCAAAATAAAAAATCTATTTTGTGAAAATTTGAAATTTCAATGCAATAGTATTTAAATTTCAGCGTAAAAATAAGAAGTAGGTGTCTATTTGACCACCCTAACCACAATAAAATGATAATATTTTATTACAAGATTTTATAAGTAGAGGACTCATGTCCTGATATGATGCATATTTTTTATAATTTGTTTCCAAGTAAATAATTAATTATGATTTTTTTATTTAAACTTTTAAAAAATATAAAAGCTCATCTATCTAACCACCTTAACTTGGTCAAAATATTCATGAAATTCTTTTGTTTTTTTAATCCTATAGTATGTGAAGCATAGAATGTGACTCATATTTCAGATTCAAAAAATGTGATACCATTTGAAAGTTATAGATGTTTTTCAATCAACCTATCAATCAAGACTTTATTCATAATTCTAATAGAAAATGAATAATAATTATTTATTAAAATAAAAGTAAAGAATAATTTATACTGGTGGAAAGCTGAGAATCTCCTCTAAAAACCCTTTTTGTTTCATCAATTTTGGGTAAAAAAGTAGTCGTCAACCACATGGGTCATCATATGGCTTACATATCGTCACTTTTTGGCCCATCATGATCCTGCACATACCCGTGAATAAAATCTACAATATAACATGTATTGGCCATGAAGAATGTAGATATTGTATCCTTTATCTGAATAATGGTTGTAGATAGATCTTCAATGCTACATCGACAATATTGTCTCAACAACATGAATGGATGCACTAAACACTTGATATGATGCTTGTTTATGAAATAGGATTCCATTTATTTGCAATCCTGAAACATTAAGTTATTTCATGTATATCCTAAGTTCCTGAAATGTGTTTATCAACACTAAGACTAAGAAGGAATTAATAATTGATGAAATAATCATGTTAATTGACATTTGTATGTTATTCTAAATATTAGGAACATGTGGGGACGCATTGGGATTGGCTCCTACAAAATAGGAGGACATGGGATCACACATGGGAGGTGACACTCACGTTAAGTTTAGTTAACTAAGTGGTAAATTGAATTTACTTCAAGAATGAATCCTAGGTTCCTACAAAATAGGGATTTTGTTTTATGCATGTTGAGTGCCTATAAAATAGGGTTTGAAGTTAAGTTGAAGATCAGTTCAATTGGAGTTCAGTTCAGTTGAAGTTCAGTTCAATTCAGTTCAGTTCAATTTAGTTTAGTTCAGTTCAGTTCAGTTCAATTTAGTTTAGTTATCTTCAGTTAGTTTTATTTGCATGTTAGTTGACTTTAGTTAACTTGAAATGCATGCCTAATAACTTCAGTTGCATGACAGATAACATGAACTACCTTTAGTTAACAGGAGATGACCATTCTTGCATGAATGGTGTTGAGAAATGTTTTACTTAACAAGAAATATCTTGGACCCACTTTGGGCGCCCAAGTTGGCTTCTTGGAATTAAATCCTTTGCATGCAGAGATATTATTGATTTTCTAATTAAGTGGGGCCCTAGTTTTGGGGGCCAACTTTGAGGATAAAGCCTCAAGATATTTACAAGATGAAGACTTAGTTGTGACTTCAGTGTGGTACACCCAAATGGAAGAGGTAGATGGTTTGACATTGGTTTTCACGGTGCATCTCCACTTGCATGAAATAGGCGTTCATTTAAGGGTTAGGTCTTGAGCATTGTTTGTGTAACTCATTTTGGAGTTTACAATGTTGGAGAAATTTTATATATCTCAAGAAAGTTGGAGAGAAATTTTGTAATTTTTATTTGTAGGTTTTGAAGAAGTTTGGTGAAGGCAAAAGAGGCATTCTCAAGCAAGAATTGAAGCTATTGTAATCTAGTTCAAGATTGGAATAATAGATCATTTCTTGGTGAATTGTTTTACCTGAAAGGGTTTTCTCAACATTACATGCTTGTGAAATCTTTCTAATATCCTTTCTACTTCTTCTATCAACTTCTGTCTATATTCTACAAATAGTAAAAAGGATTAATAAGATAATCACCCACAAAGAATATGTAACAAAGGAAATACATATTTAGATCAGCAATATTAAATTTTTACAAGGTATTAAGCTACTAAAACACCTCAATTTTCAACATGTGGTATCAGAGTTGAGGTTGGGTAGAGTATTGGGATGCTTTTCTCTCAAATATTCAATTATTTATTGGCTTAGTGGGAGCTTTTATAATTTTGATTATTTGCTGATTTTGTAAATAATTTTTGTTACAATGAATTCACGTTTAGACATTGAAAAGTTCAATGGATATAACTATGAAATGTGGAAATTAAAAATGGAACATCTTCTTGAAGAAAGAAATTAGTGGTTAGCTGTTAATAATCAGTCAAAGACACCTACAATTATTTAAGATGAGTATTGGGCTAAGTTAGATAAAAATTCAAGAGGAACTATTAGATTATGTCTTGTTGATGTTGTTCTCTTAAATGTTTCAGATGAAAATTCTACATATAAATAATGGAAGAGAATAGTGATATTTATCAAACTAAAAGTCTTACAAATAAGTTATATCTGAAAAGGCATGTAATTCCCTGCCAAGTAACCCTAAAGGAAGTTGTAAATAACGACTTAAGCAAACCAATTTATTTATTTTAAAAGTGTAATTAACTTACACATTCACTTACTAATTAACAAAAACCTCTAAGGCTACAAGGTTGGGATTACTTAAACCCATAGATCTACATAACTATAAAATTTAATAAATTAATGAAATAAGCATCATGCAACATAAGGATACAACATAACATAATAAGATAAACATCCAAGATACAATTTCATAATCATTTACTTAATCCAACAGTTACATCACTCATTCCTAGAATGAGACAATAGAACAAATGTGTTACAATTACAAAATTCCACCTCATAAACATAAGAGGGATAAATAACTTATACAAATAGAAATATTACAATGCTTGAATTTAAAAAAAGAATCCTTGAGCTATCCATATAGATGTCTCACCACCAAGTACTGAAGATAAATGGGGACCCAACGGTGTATGGTGCATGTTCCACCCAACCAAGTGGTACTTGAAGGCCCACCCCCCATGCTAGTAGATAGTAACCACATAACATGAACAAAGTTCTACAACCTCTAACCATAGGCAGACTCATACTAATTCATACTGACACAACCAAACACAAATACAACACAAGTACAACTCTCAAATCACTGACATAGGTCACATTGATTCCAGACATAAAATAGCTCAAGTATGTTCATAGAACCATACACATAAAACAAATACCAATCGTTGTCCTAGAGAGAGTGTCTTCACACAGCTCGTAATAAGTTACCCTCAACAAATATTCATAGGCTTTGGTGTTCTTGGTGGCCTCTACCGACACTCGGCCCTCATAATTACTAGTTTGGAATAAACTACCTCTTGTACTGACAAGATAGATGACCTTTTCATTTCAGGCCTTTTCACTCACTCAAAGCCTTAACTAGCACTTGCGACTATGAGTGAGGCTAAAAATTATCTTTCTAGTGTGTAGTACTCCCCAAATTTTCATTACAATTTTAGTTATCACTTGATTAAACTACTTCCAAAGGTTACCCAAATCCTACCTCTTACAGGCTCTGGCCCCTACTAGAAGCCACTCATCTATTCGACAACACACAAAAAAACTAACCACCAAGGGACTCACAAGTGCCTACAACCTAGGTCTCATAACCGCTCCAACTCAATGAGGAAACAACTAATAGAACTCCTCCAACAAATGGAGGCAACAAAACACAAAGTACACTCCTTCCAATGGAGGAACAAAACATCTTCGTTCGTGGAAATCGGATAAATACTAAAAAGACACCATGCACTACCCAAGGGAAAAATAACTAGTTGACATAAAGAAATCGACAACCCTCATCCTCTAAGATATTTTGGAAGACTTACAATATTGGACTAACACTTAATCCCATTTCCCAAAACACAACTTGAGGAAATAGCTATTAAAACAATCAAGTCATTAATCAAATCTAATATTTGGATTTCCTAAATTCATACTCATCCAATAGGTAATGTTGACAAAGTCAAAAGTACGATAACTGGATTATCTAAAATAATCATATAATCCTATTTCCTCTTTCTTCATTGGACGTCTAAAACAATTAAACTCACTTCCCTTTATGAAATACATAGAAAATAAAACATTTAAGGCAATCATGAAGAAAATTACTATTTTTGGATATTCTAAATCCATATCCCTTACATACTCCATTTACAATAGAATAATTACCCTAATAGAAAATGAATAAATTGAAGTAATTAATTACCTCTTCAATATAATCAATTCCTAAATTTACTTGTAAAAACAAGATAAATCTATGCATATAAATCCCTTGAATTTTCTAACCAAATCCTATATTTCTTTCAATTTTCCAACTAAATACAATGTCCATTTCATTTAGTAGTTTACTCTTTCAAGCTTTTATTGCATGCAACCAATTACTCAAATCATTAAATATACATTCTAATGTATATATATAACATGTAATATAAACATCTAATATATTTAATTATATATTTAATTATATATATAAATAAACTATCAAATATATATATAGAATAAAATATTTTTAAATATATAACACAAAATAAATATTATATTTTAATCCAAAATAAATATATTAAAATAATATATAACATCAAAATCTCACATATATACAACAATCTACAAAGTATCACATATATATATACACATAATTTATATATTGTAATATACCTATATCATATTATAAAATTTAATTGCATTTAATAAATCCGAATACCAAAATAATCTTCATTCATTTTAAATCGCGAAGGCACAAGGGAACACGCGAAATTAACACCAAATAATTAATATGTAAAAAGGGAAGATGAAATGTTTGATGTATTCTTCTTTTATTCTGAAGGTTAATGTGGGGAGGGGTGACTATCCTATCCACATGTATTGTGGAGAGGGGTGGCTGTCATAGCCGATCCGCTCCCATTTTGGCTATGCCGAAGAGGAATAGCGGAGGGGGCTGCAGAGGTCTCCCTCCACAGTTATCCCCTCATAGGGCGACTATCGAGGTAGCGCCTCCCATGCCTTCACCAAACAAAAACCCTACCTTAAATAAACTAATCCGACGGCTCCTAATAAAATACAAAATTTCAAAAACTCCCTACAATTACAATGGATGTTGTATGGACGACGATATTGAATCTTTTTTATAAAATAAAATAAACATATATATCTATTATATTTATGTATACATTTGTATATAACAGTATATATACATTTGTATATATGTAAAAATATCACAATAGTATTAACAAATTGGGAAAAAACATCAAAACATCCATCTATATGAGAAATTATAAAATTTCCAGAGAACCTTCTAAATTTCATAGAGGTTTAAAACTAAATATTTTAATCAATTTTTCTCAAATTCAAAGACAATAAAAGAACAAGAACTAAGAGGAATCTAGATTACAACCATAAAACTTTCAAATCCTCTAAATTTCTCCACCCAATTTCTATAGAGGTTTTTGGAAATAAATTCATTTTTCTATAGTGATTGAAATTCTCTAAAAAAATTCTAAGTGTTGTTTTACCCATAAGTTTGATTTAATAATGAAACAAACAATTTCCTCAAATAAATTAAATACTACAGAGGTTTTATACAGTTTCCCTGAGGAATTTTCATAGAAAAAACAAAACTTCCAAAATCTAAATAATTAATTTCAACTCTCAAGTAGTAATCTATATTCCTGAATGAATTTAACAAGAAATTATTTAATCACTACCAATTTAATTTAAACAATTCAAGAACAATAAACCTTAGAATAAAACCTGGTTTTGAAGCTACAAGAAAAGAAGATTTTTGATGCAGAGCCTCCTTCAAAGATCTCACAATTTCTCTTCAACCGTGCAGTAAATGCAAGCAAGCAAACAATCCAAAAGCACAACCAACATCAACAAAATTTTCCAATTTCAATTTCACAACCAAAAATATCCTCTCAAACCTGAAGCTTTTCCTCTCCAAAATTCTCTCTGTGAATGAATTTGGAACAAAATCTTATTATTAATTAAACTCCCACATGTTCGCATAATTGAAAATATCTTCAACAACCAAATCTAATATTATCTAATTTATTAATTCCATATAATAAATTAATTCCAAAAATTGAAAACTAATTTCTCAAATACAAATTTAATTCCAAATTGTAATTTAATTCCCACAAATTGAAATAAAATTCCAAAATTAACTAAATTCCTTTCTTTCTTTTAATTTTCACAATCTCGCATTTAATTAATTAATTAAATTATTTAATAACTAAATTCAACCCCACTGGGTTGGGGTCCTAGCTCGGTTGGCTAAATCTTCCCTATTGCAGGAGGTTGGTCACGAGCTCTAGTCTCCCCCACCCCCATGGTACCGAAGGGCATGTCGCGCCAGCGACACCGATCATATTAAAAATTTTACCAGGTGCACTAAAGTTTATAGGGGTCGTGCTACCCGATTCCTGCAGTCTAATAAAAATAAATAAAAAAATTCATCCCCATGGATTAAATTTAATTAATTAAATAAATCAAATTTAATTAGTTATTTTAAATAATAACTTCTATCAAGAATGTATAATTTTAATTAAATAACCATTAGCATGATTTAATGCAATTATTCTAAATATCTATTTCCAAATCAAGAATGCTTTCATAATTAAATAATATTAAAGCAAGGCAATCAACGACTCAACACACATGATTGATTGACATAGGTTCCCTAGCTACTATCTCCCGTTCAACTTAATAGTTGGATCGACATTCTCAAACCTGTGAAACCAGGTGGAGTCGATGTCATGTACCTGCAAACCTAAAAACATAGTAACAACCATCTTATAATATAAACAACATAAAATACACACCGTGAAGAGGAAATCAAGGAATCGTAGGGCGCTCGCAAGCGAGTGATGCGATTTCATCCCCTTCACCAATACACTCATCAAAAATGAAACTTCCACAATACATCAAATATTCTAATATGCACTAACATGTTATATCAACTAACATTATTACACCATTAAAGCATGTAAAACAAAACATCAGATAAACCAAATCACATCACATAAAATAGGTCTTTGCTCTATAAATAGCGATCAAATACACACACAAGACAAAGTATCTGAATATCTAGAAATATAAATCAAAGCAACAAAAGGACACACTGTCTAGTCCAGAAAGAAAAATGAAGGGGTGTTACATTCTCTTTCCCAAGGGTTAGGTTTACTCCTGGAAGCTTGCACACAAGTAGGGATATAACTCCCTCAAATAAAGTGCATAAAATCAAAATTTCAACCCCTGAGGATGAGTATGCTCCACTACTCAACAAACTCCAGAAGTCTCAACTGCGACACCTTGATATCCAGGCTAACAGTTATCAACCACAACATAAGAATGATGAGATCTTCCTGCATCCCCTATTGTCTGCTCTAAAATTGCCGGTCCCAGACCAAATCTAGAAGTACTCTGATGTGGACAATTCCTAGCAAGGTGACCCTGCTGACCACAAGAGTAACACCTAGTGTTATGACCAAACTCACTGCCTCCTATCGGTGCAGTAGACTGTTGCATACTACCCCAATTAGCCGCAGACTGTGAACTCTGGTCTAGTTGTTCCCGTCGATTGCACTTATTGTACCACCAGTTTTGGTTCCTTCTAGGCAAAGAACCACCATCATCCTGATATGATTGTGAGTCCTTACACTTCCCAAGCTCACTCAGCTGCTGCCCACTCTGAGTAGGCTCCTTCTAAGTCATTGGTGATCCAAATCCCTAAGTCTGACCTCATTATGAACTAGACCCAGCTATAGAACCACTACAAATCTGCACACCTGAATGACCTCCTAGTGCTAACGTTAAGTTCTCCTCCATAATTTATGCCTTCTCCATAGTTGTCTCCATAGATTTGGGCTTAAAGACCCGCATACCACCACCAATACGAGCATTCAAACCCCTAATCAAATGTTAAATGAGCATCCTGTCATCATCTCCTATTCCTATGAACTGTTTAAGTTCATATAAACATCTCTCATACTGATCTACAGTCATGGCTAACTACTGTAAGGCATGGAACTCATCACCCCTACATTGACGCCAATGGTTAGAAAGAAAATAGGCTCTGAACCGCTCAAGGAAAATCTTCGAGCATACCAAACTCATGTCAATGTGGAGCTTATGCTCCTCAAGTCTCCACCAAGTGGCCACAAGTACCTGCAAATGCATAAGAACGCACCACACTTTAGTATTAATATCAAATGGATGCATAGAAAAACATCGATCAATACCTATCAGCCAGGTCTCAACCTCTAAACCGGTGCAATTCTGTCAAACCTAGGTGGTTGTGATTGAATCAAATCTCTCATATAAGCTAAGGCTAACATCTCTAACTGTCCTCACAATAGGGTTAACCTCAGGTACTGCTTATCTCGGACCTAGGAGTGCCAAAGCCTCCTCAAGAGCTCTATGTACAGCTTTGACCCCTGGAGGATCCAGTTGTCTACCATCATCCCCTCGGCCATTCTGTGAGGCCTGATTTTCCTCTTGCTTTGGTATAAGTGTAACATGAGATGGCGAGTCATGTTGACTCCCCTCATGACCACCTAACTGGCCATGTCCTCGTCCTTCGCCTCATCTGCCTCTAGAAGGCATACTCCTACACAGACACAAAAAGGTATTAGACAAAGTACACTAGGAAACCTACACCACTAAACTTAATGGCTGCATCATAATCCTAGAGTGCCCAGTGTTTAAACCTAGGCTCCCATACCATGTGTAATTCCCCACCAAGTAACCCTAATGGAAGTTGTAATTAATGACTTAAGCGAACAATTTTTTTATTTTTTTTAAAGTGTAATTAACTTACACATTCACTTACTAATTAACAACAACCTCTAAGGCTACAAGGTTGGGATTACTTAAACCCACACAACTACATAACCATAAAATTTAATAACTTTATGAAATAAGCATCATGCAACATAAGGATACAACATAACATAATAAGATAAACATCCAAGATACAATTTCATAATCATTCACTTAATCCAATAGTTAGATCACTCATTCCCAGAACGAGACAATAGAACAAATATGTTACAATTATAGAATTCCACCTCATAAACATAAGAGGGATAAATAACTTATACAAATAGAAACATTAAAATGCTTGAATTTAAAATAAAAATCTTCAAGTTTTCCATCTGGATGTCTCACCACCAAGTACTAAAGATAAATGGGGACCCAATGGTGTATGGTGAATGTTCCACCCAACCAAGTTGTACCCGAAGGCCCACCCCCCATGCTAGGAGATAGTAGCCACATAACATGAACAAAGGTCTACAACCTCTAACCATAGGTAGACTCATACTGACACAACCAAACAAAAATTAAACACAAGTACAACTCTCACATCACTGACATAGGTCACATTGCTTCTAGACATAAAATAGAACAAGTATGTTCAGAGAACCATACACATACAACAAATACCAATTCTTGTCCTAGACAAAGTGTCATCTCACATCTCATAATAAGTTACCCTCAACAGATATTCATAGGCTCTAGTGTTCCTGGTGGCCTCTACCAACCCTCGGCCCTCATACTTACTAGTGCGGAATCAACTACCTCTCGTACTAACAAGATAGATGACCTTTTCATTTCAGGCCTTCTCACTCACTTGAAGCCTTAACTAGCACTTACAACTATGAGTGAGGTTAGAACTTATCTTTCTAGTGTGTAGTACTCCCCAAATTTTAATTACAATTTTAGTTATCACTTGATTAAACTACTTCCAAAGGTTACCCAAATCTTACCTCTTACGGGCTTTGGCCCCTACTAGAAGCCACTCTTCTATTCGAAAACACACAAACAAACTAACCACCAAGGGACTCACAAGTGCATACAACTTACGTCTCATAACCACTCCATCTCAAGGAGGAAAAAAATAATATAACTCACTCCAAGAAATAGAGGCAACAAAACATTAAGTCCACTCCTTCCAAAGGGGGTGCAAAACATCTTCGTTCGTGGAAATTGGGTAAATACTGAAAAGACACCATGCACTACCCAAGGGAAAAGAAACTAGTTGACATAAAGAAATCAACAACCCTCATCCTCTAAGATCTTTTGGAAGACTTACAATATTGGACTAACACTTAATCCCATTTCCCAGAGCACAACTTGAGGAAATAGCTATTAAAGAAATCAAGTCATTAATCAAATCTAATATTTTGATTTCCTAAATCCATACTCATCCAATAGGTAACGTTGACAAAGTCAAAAGCACGAGAAATGGATTATCTAAAATAATCATATAATTCGATTTCCTTTTTATTTATTGGAAGTCTAAAATAATTAAACTCACTTACCTTTACGAAATATGGAAAAATAAAACATTTAAGGCAATCATGAGGAAAATTACTATTTTTGGATATTCTAAATCCATATCCCTTGCATACTCCATTTACAATAGAATAATTACCCTAAAAGAAAATAAATAAATTAAAGTAATTAATTGCCTCTTCAATATAATCAATTCCTAAATTTACTTTTAAAAACAACATAAATCCATGCATGTAAATCCCTTCAATTTTCTAACCAAATCCTATATTTCGTTCAATTTTCCAACTAAACACAATGTCCATTTCATTTAGTAGTTTACTCTTTCCATCTTTTATTGCATGCAACCAATTGCTCAAATCATTAAATATACATTCTAATGTATATATATAACATGTAATATAAACATCTAATATATTTTCTTCTATATATATATAAACCATCATATATATACAATAAATATATTTAAATATATAACACAAAATAAATATTATATTTTATTCCAAACTAAATATATTAAAATAATATATAACATCAAAATCTCACATAAATGAAATAATCTATAAAATATCACATATATATATACACAATTAATATATTGTAATATATATATATATATATCATATTATAAAATCGAACTAAATTTAATAAATCTAGATACCAAAATAATCTTGATTCATTTTAAATCGTGAATGTAGAAGGGAACACGTGAAATTAACACCTACTAATTAATATGTAAAAAGGGCGGACGAAATGTTCATTGTATTCTTCTTTCAATCTAAAGGTTAATGTGGGGAGGAATGACTATCACAGCTGACCCTATCCACATGTATTGTGGAGAGGGGTGGTTGTCACAACTGATCCTCTCCCACTTTGGCCATGCCAAAGACGAATAGGGGAGGGGGCTATGGAGGTCTCCCCCCACAATTGTCCCCTCATGGGGCGGCTATGGAGGTAGCGCCTCCCATGCCTTCCCCAAACAAAAACCCTACCCTAAATAAAATAATCCAACGGCTCCTAATACAATACAAAATTTCGAAAAACTCCCTACAATTACAATGGATGTCATACGGACGACGATATTCAATCTTTTTTATAAAATAAAATAAACATATATATCTATTACATATATGTATACATTTGAATATAACAGTATATATACATTTGTATATATATATATATTAAATATATAAAAAGATCACAATAATATTAACAAATTGGTAAAAAAACATCAAAACATCCATCTACAGGAAAAATTATAAAATTTCTAGAGAACCTTATAAATTTCATAGAGGTTTAAAACTAAATATTTTAATCAATTTTTCTCAAATTCAAAGATAATAAAAGAACAAGAACTAAGAGGAATCTAGATTACAACCATAAACTTTCAAATCCTCTAGATTTCTCCACCCAATTTCTATAGAGGTTTTTGGAAATAAATTCATGTTTCTATAGTGATTGAAATTCCCTAAAAAAAGTCTAAGTGTTGTTTTACCCATAAGTTTGATTTAATAAAGAAACAAACAATTTCCTCAAATAAATTAAATAATACAAAGGTTTTATACAATTTCCCTTAGGAATTTTCACAAAAAAAGCAAAACTTCCAAAATCTAAATAATTAATTTCAACTCTCAAGTAGTAATCTCTATTCTTGAATGAATTTAACAAGTAATTATTTAATCACTACCAATTTAATTTAAACAATTCAAGAACAATAAACCACAGAATAAAACCTGGTGTTGAAGCTATAGGAAAAGAAGATTTTAGGTGCAAAGCCTCCTCCAAAGATCTCACAATTTCTCTTCAACCGTGCAGTAAATCCAAGCAAGCAAACAATCCAAAAGCACAACCAACATCAACATAATTTTCCAATTTCAATTCCACAGCAAAAAAATTCTTCAAACCATTCTCTGTGCAATTTTTCCAAAAATATCCTCTAAAACCTGAAGAAGCTTTTCTTCTCCAAAATTCTCTTCATGAATGAATTTGCAACAAACTCTTCTAATTAATTAAACTCCCACATGTTGGCATAATTGAAAATATCATCAACAACCAGATCTAATATTATCTAATTTATTAATTCCAAATAATAAATTAATTCCAAAAATTGAAAACTAATTTCCCAAATATAAATTTAATTCCAAATTCTAATTTAATTTCCTCTAATTGAAATAAAATTCCAAAATTAATTAAATTCCTTTCTTTCTTTTAATTTTCACAATCTCACATTTAATTAATTAATTTAATTATTTAATAACTAAATTCAACCCCACGGATTAAATTTAATTTATTTAATTATTTATTTTAAATAATAACTTCTATCAACAATGTATAATTTTAATTAAATAACCATCAACATGATTTAATGCAATTATTCTAAATATCTATTTCCAAATCAAGAATCCTTTCATAATTAAATAAGATTAAAGCAAGGAAATCAATGACTCAACACACATGACTAACGACACACTATGGCTAGGGTGTAGACTTGACACAAGTTAGCTAGCTACTATCTCCCGTTCAACTTAACTATTGGATCGACATGCTCAAAATTTTGAAGTCAAGTGGAGTCAATGTCATGTACCTGCAAACCTAAAAACATAGTTACCAACATCTTGTAATATAAACATAATAAAATACACATTGTGAAGAGGAAATCATGGAATCATAGGGCGCTCATAAGTGAGTGATGCGAACCCGTCTCCTTCACCAATACACTCATCAAAACTAACACTTCCACAATACATCAAATATTCTCATATGCATTAACATGTTATATCAACTAACATCATTACACCATTAAAGTAGGTAAAAAAAACATCATATAAACCAAATCACATCACATAAAATAGGTCGTTGCTCTATAAATAGCGATCAAATAGACACACAAGACAAAGTATCTGAATATCCAGAAATATATATCAAAGCAACACAAGGACACACTGTCCAATCCAGAAAGAAAAATCAAGGGGTATTGCAAGGCAGTTGTATTCATTGAAAATGAAAGATGGTGATTGTGCAACACATCATTTAAATGCTTTTAATGTTATTCTTAGTTAGTTAGCATCTGTAGATGTAAAGCTAGAAGATGAGGATAAATGCATTTTATTACTTTTCTCCTTACGAGATTCTTGGGAGAATCTAATTGTTGCAATCAGTGGCAATGTTTCTGATCCAAAGATGTATAATAACATTCCAACTCTCCTATTAGAGGAGATGAGGAGTAAGTGTAAAACTGGATCCCAAGATGCCTTGTTTGTTAGAGGTAGGCCTAAAGAGAAGGAATCTAAGGTAGGCAAGAAAGGAAAGGGTAAGTCTAAAGGATGGTCAAAAACCCCTGGTAAGAGTAAGGTAAACTATTGGAATTGTGGAAAACATGGACATATTAAAAAGGATTGTAAGAGTAAGAAAAAGGGATTTGCGACTTCTACAGAGAAATCCACAGATGACAGTAATGAGGCATTAGTCATTTCTTCTAATACTGTTGTTGATAAATCTTGGCTTATTGATTCAGGTTGCTCCTATCATATGACTGATAGGAAGGAGTGGTTCACTAAGTATAGTACATATGATGGAGGGAATGTCTTCTTTGGAGACAACAACACAACAAAGTTTTTTGGCAAAGGAGGGGTAAAATTGTGTTTCAGTGAAGGTAGGGTTAAGACCCTTAATGATGTTTTACATATTCCAGGACTTGCTAGAAATCTACTTTATGTCTCTAAGTTCAATGATTCTAGAATGCATGTGACATTTGACAAAGGTTGTTGCAGATTGGTGAAAGGGAATATGGTGGTTGCTAAAGGATCTTGAATCAGGACTTTGTTTAATTTGAATACCTCCAATGTAAATATTTTATCAAATGTAGCTGAAGCTGAAAATACATGCATGTTATGGCACCATAGATTTGGCCATATAGGTGAAAAATATCTTAGGACCATTGTAAATAAGAATTTGGTTGATGGTATTCCTAATTATAATATTTGCAAAAATGACTTTTGTGAGCATTGTGTGTTTGGAAAACAACCTAGACCTAAATTTCCTAGTGGTACAAATAGAGCTAAAAGATTATTAGAGATTATTCACTCAGATGTAATGGGCCCTGTGGATATTGACTCTATTGGAAACTCTAGATACTATGTCACATTTATTGATGATGTCTCAAAATATACTTGGATATATCTTATGCATAACAAATCTGATGTGTTTAATAAGTTTAAGGAATTTAAGGCTTTAGTTGAGAAACAATCAGATCATAAGATAAAAGTATTGAGATCAGATAATGGTTGGGAGTATTGTTCTAGGGAATTTGATGACTATTGTAAACATGCAAGAATAGTGAGACATAAAACTACTCCATATACACCTCAACAAAATGGAGTAGCAGAAACGATGAACCGAACCTTAATGGAAAAATCTAGGAGTATGTTAAGTAGTGCTAAGCTAGATCGGTCCCTATGGGCTAAGGTAGTTTGTACTTGTTATTTAATGAATAGATCCCCTAGTTCATCTATTAAAGATAAAAATCCTTATGAAATGTGGCTAGGAAAGAAGCCTAGTGTTGCGCATTTAAGGATCTTTGGTTGTGAGGCCTTTGTTCATGTGCCTCAAGAAAAGCGATGTAAATTGGATCCTAAAGCACATAAATACATTTTCATAGGTTATGGTGAAAATGTAAAAGGGTACGAGCTTTGGAATCCACTAACTTGAAAAATTTCTTTATCTAGAGATGTAATTTTTAGGGAATTTAGAGCTTATTCAAGAGAAGAACAACCAAAAGAGAAGGATAATTCTTGAACACTGCATTTTGAGATTGATAATCAAAAGCGACAAGATGCACATGTTGAAGAAAAAATTGATGGATTGGAAGAGGAGAGTTCAGAGATATATTTTGAAATAGAGGCTCAAGATGAGCATATTGAGGAACAAGAAGAAACCCCTCTAAGAAGATCCACAAGACAACAAAATCCCATTGAAAGGTATAGCCCACCTGATTTCCATTGTATTTTTTCTTTAATGAGTACTAATGATGAACCCAATTCTTACAGGGAAGCTTTGTCTTCAGAAGAACACAAGCTTTGGTCACAATCTATGCTTGAGTAAATGGAATCCTTAGAAACTTGTGACACATGGGATCTTGAGAGTTTCCCCAAAGGAAGAAAGGCCATTGGTAGCAAATGTATCTTTGAAAAGAAGATTGGTGCAAATGGTAATCTCGAAAGTTACAAGGCTAGATTAGTAGCCAAGGGCTACTCCTAGAGAGAGGGAATTGACTTTAATGAAATATTCTCTCCCATTGCTAAAATTACCTCTATTAGATTCTTTTTTTTTAATTGCTCTTGCTTATAATTTTGAAATTGAACAAATGGATGTGAAAACTACATCTTTACATGGGAATGTTGATGAGGAAATTTATATGAAGAAACTTGATGGTTTTTTTGTAAAAGGAAAAGAAGATTTGGTTTGCAGGTTAAAGAGATCTTTATATGGATTGAAACAGTCTCCCAGAATGTGGTACCAATTTTTTTTTGCTTTCGCATGAAAAATTGGTTATGTTAGGAGTGAGGAAGATCATTATGTTTACATAAAAATAATTGATGATCAAATTTTAATTATTATCTTATATGTTGACGACATGTTATTTATAGGTAATAGCAAGGTAATGATCAAAGAATTGAAAGAAAAAATCTCAAACACATTTGAGATGAAATATTTAGGGGCTACAAAATACATCCTTGGTATGGAGATCAACACAGATAGAGATAACATAAATATTTTCTTAAGTCAAATAAATTATGTTGATACTATTTTGAAATGGTTTAACATGTAGGATAGTAAACCAATTAATATTCTTTTACCAATTGGCACTAAGTTAAGTTTAGACATGAGTCCTAAATCTAATTCTGAATATGAGGAAATGTCTAAAATTCTGTATGCTAGTGCAATTGGTAGTTTAATGTATGCAATGGTTTGTATGAGACCAGATATAGCCCAAACAATGGGAGTTCTTAGTAGGTTTATGTCTAACCCTAGTAAAGAACATTGGACCTATGTTAAAAGGGCTTTTAGATATTTACGAGGGACTTCTGATTACTGTTTAGTTTATCATGGTTCTAATAACATTAATATTATGAATAGATCATTGGACATATAGGGTTTTCTTGATTCAGATTGGGCAGGAGATTTGGACAGTTCGAGGTCAACAATTGGGTATGTGTATACTTTGTTTGGAGCTATATTAAGTTGGATGAGTAAGAGGAATCCCACGGTTGCTTTGTACACCATAGAAGTAGAGTACATGGTTGCCACACATGCCTCTAAAGAGGTAGTTTGGTTACAGAGACTTGGGAAAGGTATTGATTTTAATTGCCAGCAAGTTAAGCTTGAATGTGATAGTCAGAGTGTTAATTGTTTAGCCAAAAATCCTATGTATCATGATCGTACTAAAAATATAGATGTTCAATATCACTTTGTGTGAGAAATGGTTGAAAGCAAAAAAATATTAATTGAAAAATTTGACACTTTAATTAATGTTGCAGATTATCTTACGAAGCCAGCTCCTACAGATAAGTTCTTGTGGTGTAGGAAGGCCATTGGCCTCCAGTCCTGTACTTGATTTAAAAATATTATTCCTAGTTTAGAATAATTGCAATGTATAATTTCAAGTGGGAGAATTTTGGAAATAGGATGACATTTAATTGCAATTCTAAAACATTAAGTTATTTCATGTATATCCTAAGTTCCTAAAATGTGTTTATCAACACTAGGATTAAGAAGGAATTAATAATTAATGAAATAATCATGTTAATTGACATTTGTATGTTATTCTAAATATTAGGAACATGTGGGGATGCCTTGGGATGGGCTCCTACAAAATAAGGAGCATATGGGCTCACACATGGGAGGTGACACTCACCTTAAGTTCTGTTAACTAAGTGGTAAATTGAGTTTACTTCAAGAATGCATCCTAGGTTCCTACAAAATAGGGATTTTGTTTTATGCATGTTGAGTACCTATAAAATAGGGTTTGAAGTTAAGTTAAAGATCAGTTAAGTTGGAGTTTAGTTCAGTTCAGTTCAAGTTCAATTCAGTTCAATTATCTTCAATTAGTTTTACTTGCATGTTAGTTGACTCTAGTTAACTTGGAATGCATGCCTAATAACTTGAGTTGCATGACAGATAACGGGAACTACCTTCAGTTAATAGGAGATGACCATTCTTGCTCGAATGGTGTTGAGAAATGTTTCATATAACAAGAAATATCTTAGACCCACTTTGGGCACCCAATTTGGGTTCTTGGAATTAACTCCTTTGCATGCAGAGATATTATTGATTATCTAGTTAAGTGGGGCCGTCTTTTTGGGTGCCAACTTTGAGGATAAATCCTCAAGATATTTACAAGATGAAGACTTAGTTGTGACTTCAATTTGGTACGCCAAAATGGAAGAGGAAGATGGTTTGACATTGGTTTTCATGCTGCATCTCCACTTGCATGAAATAGGCATACCCTTAAGGGTTAGGGCTTGAGCATTGTTTGTGTAACTCATTTTGGAGTTTACAATGTTGGATAAAGTCTATATATCTCAAGAAAGTTGTAGAGAAAGTTTGTAATTTTTATTTGCAGGTTGTGAAAAAAAATTGTGAAGGAAAAAGAGGTATTCTCAAAAAAGAATTGAAGCTATTGTAATCAACTTCAAGATTGGAATAATAGATCATTTCTTGGTGGAGTTTTTTACCCGAAAGTGTTTTCTCCATGTTACATGCTTGTGCAATCTTTCTAATATCCTGTCTACTTCTTCTATCAACTTCTTTCTATATTCTACAAACACTAAAAAGGATTAATCAGATAATCACCCACAAAGAATATGTAACAAAGGAAATACATATTTAGATAAGAAATATTAAATTTTTACAAGGTATTAAGCTACTAAAATACCTCAATTTTATGCAGCTTGGATCTAGATGATGGCTCCAAATGATAGATGAATTTCTCTTAAATGCTTTTGTGAACTCAAATATGCTATTAATAATGCTCTCAAAACTTCATTAGATGAAAAATGAGTGAATGAACCTTGTATTTATTCTTTTCTATGTTTAATATCTTGAAATTACATCGCACAAAGCCAACATATGAATTCATTAAATAAAGAAAGCTAAATCTCACTAGAATTTGAAATTATATCTTGAAAATGACTCAAGGAGGACTAAGACGCCCTAGGTGGTGTCTTAGTCCCAAGTCATGAATATTGGGGCATAGACACCAAAAAGGGACCCAATTAAGATGTCTCAAAATCAAGGTCTTGAGACCTGTGGGGGAGAAAGATGCCCTAGGTTGCATTTTAGTCCCAACCCAAAAAGTTAGGAACATTTAGATGGAAACATCAAATTATCATTTATGCATTGAAGAATGTCGGGATTAACCAAAAAAAATGTAATTCATAGGGCTTGTGGACACAAAATAGGACCAAATAAGCAATAAATGAGGATAAATAAAGGAAGATGGGCCCAAAAAAGTGTGAAAATGCAAGGGTGTGCATTTTACTACACTACATAAACTAATCTAGGGTTTTGATTAATTAATTAGGATTCTTTATGCCTTATTTGGACTTATTTTGCATCTGTGAGACTTACTTAATGCATCTTTCCAAGTATAATTGAAACATAAACTAGCATCCAATCATGATTCAAGTGTTTTTGGATTTAATGGACAAGATTAAGTGATTTGGGACTCATATGCCACCTTGGGCGTATGGGTTCCACCTAAGTTTTGGGGCTCCAATCTTGATTTCACATGAATCTAGTATTTTATTCAAAAATGCCACCCATAGCATAGCCTAATGGGACTTATACGCCAGTGTACAAGTCCTGTGTGGCTTAAAATAAAATAAAATTCAATTTTTTTTAGGGATTTTATCCCCCTAGATCTAATGTCAGCTTGTACTATTGTAATTTTGGGAAATTTGGCATAAACAAGTATAAATACAAGGTTATTTCACTCATTTTTCTCGTAACAAGCAATGAAGTGACCTAAGCTTCCAAGTATTCATGCATTCTACAAAATTTGAGCATTGAATTTTTTACAAGAGAATTCGAAATTCTTCAAGAGTTGATTATCATGTTTTTGGGAGTATTATTCAAGTATCAAGCATCATGTCAAAGTCATCATGCATCATGTTTGTTTTTGAGCTAACAATTGTGATGTAGAGTTTCATGATTCAAACTAGCATTCAATTAAATATTTATCACATTCAAGCAAGAGCTAGGATCTAGATCCATTGGAGCCACTTCATACATGTTTGTATTAATTTAATGCTAGGTTTTGGTAAGTTGCAACATAGTATTTTGTTCATTCATCATTCCTCCTTTTTATTTTATTTTCTTTCAAGGTTTGATTACCAAAATGGGGTTTGACCAAGGAAAACCCATTTCCACTAACAAAACAATATTATTCCCTCTCTTTAGTGTGTAATTTGTAGATCTAGGTTGAAGACCTTCTAAGTACCAAGATTGGAAAGAGATTGTTAAAGTTGTAAAGTCATTCAAGTTGTCACCTTGTTTAGAACATCATTAGAGAACACTTATAGAGAATAATTCAACAATTTAAATCCAAAAAGAAAGTTGAGAAGAAAGAGTAGTGATTGAAGAGAAGATTTATATCATGATCCTCTAAAAGAGCCAAACTACAATGATAGGCCATTTTCGATGTATGAGTCCCAATATAGTCAAATTTGCAATTTTTAGGAGTTGCAGACTTGTCTTCGCCAGATTTATGTTCCTACCCAAAAATCCTAATGTGGGACTAAACCGCCCATCTTGGCATTTGAGTCCTAGTCTACATTGAATTTAGTGTTTCCATCATTTCAAGACATCATTTAAGTTGCTACAGATTCCTAGGTGCACCTCTTTTTTTTATCATCTTTCTATTCTATTTTGCATTCATTTCTAGGTCATTTATTGTATTTTTACATATCATTAATTTTCACAACTAGATATTCCATGTAATTTTTCTTTCCAATGACTTTGTTGGTGGTGAACCCTCTTTTAGTCTCTAATCATACCCTAGGGAACCCTTTAGCAGATCTCTTTTCCCCTTTCTATCTTTGGATTGACATATCTAGCATTTCCTTGAATGTAATAATAACGAAATAGGAACCCCTCATTGTTCTTCATTTGATAAAAGGTGGAGCACCCTATTACTATTATTACACAATGTGTAAAATTTTACTATATTATGTAGTGATTTCATATTTGAAGGTACAATCTTAGTAAACCTCTTTCCTATAAGATTGAAAGAAATGGCCTTGGAATTATTTTTATCATTTCCAAACAACTTAATAATTTAATTCACACTAGCTTTTAGTACATTTATCCAACATTTTCAGCTAAAAAATAGTCCTCAAGTGATGTTATCTAACATAGTTCATTATAATCAAAGACTTGAATAAAAGGTAACTTACTTTATAGGATGATGTCTATTACTTTAATAATGAATATCATATAGTATTTTTTATTTTGATATCCTAAGAGTGTTTATAGGAAACTTACAACCTAATATTCAAAAAAATATTTTATTAATGAATTATCCATCCTTTACACAATTATGTATTACTCTCTATGATTATCAAATATGACTTAGTCAGTATGAAAGAACACCTTCACTGACCCCTACTATTCAATCTAAATCAATACCTCAAAACAACTACCCATCATTTAAAAAGAAAACCAAAAACCTCATTAAGATAAACACTCCTCAAACTGCCAATATCATTGAAATGGATGTCACTACTGCAAATATATCTCCTTATCTATTTTCATCAAGAGATAGGAGATTTTAACAATTATCCAATTATCTTCATGTGATAATGTTATAATTATTGATTAAGAACTCGATTCAACTCCTTGAGATTAGACTGGTACACATAAGTAAAACTTTAAGAAGAAAATAATATCAAATTATTTTATCAATGTCATCCTAAACCTAGATATTCAATGCAAAGTGATGTATGTGTCTTAAACACCCACTGTAATACCTCATCAATTATAATCAAATTTTGTTTCCTAATGTTAATGACAAAGGAAATATGGTAGTATCACTGCCTAGCTAAAATATGCAAATCTTCACAAATCCATTAAAAATTCATTCATCCAACTTCATGAAAATTAGTGGTAATGATGAAGAACATAATGATTTTTCCAATAGTGTTAACACAATAGAAGTTCAACTTGGCTTGAACCACTTTATTGTCTGACATTGAATTTAGTCATATTGATGTATCCATAGCTACACTTGATGGCCCTCTCTATATCACCAATCATATTAATGATAAATCGGAAAGGGGAATAATCATTGATATTGTGTGTCTAGAGAATCTAATAATAGAAGAAGTTATATTTTTGCATGAAATTTACAGACACAACTATGACCAATGAAAAGAATGGCTAAAAAAATTTGAGGGTTCTATCTGCCCTACAATAGCTTTTATAATATTCATAATTAAAGTTGGACCAAAATAGCTGGATATTTAATTCACCATTATCTTGATGTCAAACCAATTTCATTTCAAGTTAGCATATACATGGATACAGTCAATGAATACAATCCCATGAATTATACATAAATGCATAAAGTTTCAATTTGAAGATGAAATACATACAATTTTCATAGTGGATTTAAGCCTTCGTCTTCTTGTGAGAATTTTTCATTAGATTATTTTTTACCCTAACCTATTGAGCCTATAAAACACTGTGAATATCACATTTAAATATTATTTCAATAGTTTAAAGCCAAATGTGTGGCATAGTTGTCTCTTACTAATATCCCACTTGAGGTTCCTCGACCTACTATGACTTTAATTCATGTTCCTCTTACACAAAATTTAATGGAGGAACCTAATTCTAAACTAGGTCTTTTCCATCAACCACCTAATATGTATGTTATAGTTCCACCCTCATCATTATATAAAAGACCAAGGGATTATAATCATATAATCATCTTTGTACCTCTAAAAGAAATGAAAGTTTATATAAGAACATAGTGAACTCCCAACCTATATTGGCCCCTTTAGTTCCTCCTCAAAAGGAGTGCCTAATTAAAAAAATTCACTATGGTGCACCTCCATGAAGTATGCACAAGATACAATGCTTCCATGAAGAACCTAGGTTACTAGTGGCTTGTTTCTGAGATCCACACCTTACATATAGGATATAACACTCCTTGATGGTTCCCATAAATATTTATGACAACTATTATAGTTGGAAACTTAGGATAATCAATATTTTCATAAATATTTATCCCATATTATTTGAAGGACTCAAAAGTTGACACCTTTATCCCAATATTCATCCATGGTGCATGGCACCATAGGCTTTTATGCAAAAAAATTTCAAAGTGTTATTTTTTGTTATGTTAAGTTAATTGTACACATAATAAGGTATTTAAAACTATTTATTATGTTTGTAGGTTGTTTTAAGTTACATTGGAGTCAATTTGGTAAAGTTTGTAAAAGTTGCAAAAGTTGTCAAAGTGACATTGCATTTTTGCATTTTATAGGAAGTTGAATGGTTGGGAGGTTGAGAGACAATTGGGATCAATTTGTTTTTTGTTTTAATGCTTAAATAATCCTTGGGATTCTCGATACAACATGTGGTTGTTGTTTTTGAATATTGAACAATAACAATACACTCTAATTTTTTGTGTTTTACATTAAAAACTTTTGCTAGACAACAACTAGTACAACCTTGTATGACTTGAGGGTGGTCATATTTTTATTGAAATTTACAATACATTGATTCTATGTTCTATTATAATTAATTTCATTTTATTTCATTCATATTGGAGCAAGTTAGAGAAATTTTTTATAAAATTGTTTGAAACCCTCACTAGGGTGAGTTTGACTACAAAAAAAGGAATTCCTTCTCATTCCATTAGTGAATTCCTTTCCATTCCATGGGTTTAGACATGTTATTTTTTGTGTTTATAATTTTTCAGTAGAGGATGGTGGCTACTACAAATTTGGGTGATGCCCTAGCTTGAAAACTTCATGTATTAAGCAAAAGAGATGCATAGGTGTAAGGGTTTGTAAACAAGTTCTTGAGAAATTGTTGGAGGAGGTTGGAAATGTTAGGGAAGACCGTAATTGACATTTTTGGAGTATTGGAATGAATATTTGAGGTCCGGGTTGTAAGGACCTTGTTGTTGCTCATTCAAACAAACCTAATTAGGCCTAGTGTAAAGTGTAGTAGTCCAATTTTGAGGGTTATGTTCCAAAACAAACCTATCTAAAATTTTGATATGTTTTGAAGTGTCAAAAATGGTATTTTGGGTTTGAGGCCTTGTTTGAAAATTATGACAGAGAAACCATGTCTTCTATCATACAAATCCTACTAGTAGTTGGTGGGGGAAATAAATTTGTTTGAGGTGTTGAGACTTTGGCAAGAATTTATTAAGTTTGATCTTTGAGACCCCCTACTCTGCATCAAATTAGTATCAAAGCATAGTTCTAATTTGAAGAGGAGAATTTGCATTGAAAGAAGAGCATGATTCCTCCAAACGGTAACACTATGGCTAGGAAAATGAATGAGATGGAAGAGAAGACTACAAGAGAGATTAGGAGATTTAAGGAACTCCAAGATAGGATGATAGCATGGATTGAGGTTGTTGAAATAGGTCAAAGGAGAGTTATTGTCAAAGATGATGAGAGTGACCAAGAATAGGAAGTGAAAAAGGAGAATCCCCTAGAAGAGACTCAAGAGGGAGACTTGGATCCTAATGAGTAGAAGATGGACAAGCTACTAAGAGCAGTTAGGGAAGATAAACACAAGGTGAATATTTTTTAACCTATGTATGGAGGGAAATTGAATGATGAAGAACTTTTGGATTGGATTGCAACACTTGATAATTACTTTGAATGTGAATATGTACCCGAGGAACAAAGGGTCAAGATAGCAAAGATAAAATTGAATGGTCATGCTCTATTATGGTAGGATTATGAGAAAATAGAAAGAACGAAGAAAGGAAAGTCAAATATTTTCTCTTGGGACAGAATGGTGGGAAAAATTAAGGGTAATTTCTTACTGACTGATTATCCAAATCAAATGTATAAGAAAATTCAAGGTTTGAAACAAAGAGAGATGGATTTCAAAGCTTACATTGATGAGTTTTATAAGTTGAGTATAAGGGCAGGTCACATGGAGGATGATGTGGAGAAGGTGACTAGATATCTTAGTGTGTTAAGATTCAACATTCAAGATGAGTTAACTTTTTCAAATCCAAGAACGGTTGAGGAATGCTATCAAATGGCAGTTAAGGCTGAGGAAAAACTAAAGAGAAAGCAATATAATTCAAACAAGGGTAGAGGAAGCAATTCCAAAGGAAGGGGATCAATTTATAATCCAAGGTAGTCATATAAGAGCCAAGAAGATGCAAGAAAATTCTATGAGCAAGGGGTAGATTAGAGAGGTGGATTTAGAGGTGGTAGATCAAGATTTAGAGGAATATTTGGAGGTCAAGGGAGAGGTGCACAAGGATTCATAGGAAGGTGTTACTAATGCAACCAGTTGGGACATAAAGCATGATAGTGCAATGAATTTAAAGCCTCTAATTCACGTAGTTGAGAAAGGAGAGATCAATTGGTGCAAGAAGATGACAATGAGAGTGTAAACTATCCATCATAGCATGCTTTTCTAGAGGTTGGTTAATCATTAATGGTAAGAAGAAATCTAATCAAAGCATCAGTAGAGAAGGAGCCACAAATGAAGAATATCTTCAAGAAAATTTGCAAGTGCTTGGGTAAGGTATGTAAAGTTGTAATTAATTTAGGAAGCATAAAAAATATGGTTTTAGTTGAGATGGTTGATAAACTTGCGTTTCCTAGAATACCACATGATACTTCTTAAAAATTCCCTTGGTTGAATGATGGTCAATATGTTTTGGTAAATGAAAAAAGTTGGGTGGAGTTCAATATAGGATGGTTTAAGGACAAAATTATATGTGATATATTACCTATGGAGGTTTGCCATTTTCTGCTAGGGAGGCCCTGCCAATTTGATAGGCATGATATGTATGATGGAAGGAGAAATACCTATGAGATAGAAAAGGATGGGGTCTCCTATACTTTGACACCATTGAAAGAGGAGGAAAAAGGAAAAATTAAGGGAGATAATGTGATGATGGTAGGTAGGAAGGATTTCATAAAGGTGGAGGAAGAAAATCACAGGGAGTTTTCAACCACTTTTAAACCTAGAGATACTATGTTAGCAGAAGCGAAGAATGACTTAATTTTGGAGGGAAATGATATTGAGTTGGTGCTAAGATCTACGGTGTTGAATTTCAAGGATGAATTGATTTTAGAGATTCAATATTGGTTTGAGAAGCATGTTACTATGATAATGAAAGGATTGCTCCATTCATTATTTTAAAAAAGGGATATTTATCATTCTTTCATGCCATTAGTTAATGTACCTAATCTAGCAATAGTCATAGGGACACTACAATAGATGCAAGAGGTGAGCAAAAAAAGTGAAGAGGTCAAGGATAAATTATAAGGGGATGCAAACAAGTTCAAGCACACAATTGAAGTAAGGGAGAAGGAAGTTCATTAAAAGGAAGGAGGGGATATGGTTGTAGGTGATGAAGCAGACTTAAAAAAATTATTAGATGTGGAAGGAGTCAAAAATCATCCATCAAATACGCCTATGAATTTGGAGAATTTTATAGGTACCCAGGAGCTCAAAAGGGTAAGGGACAATTCCTTTTTCAAGTATTTAGTCCATTGGAAGGGCGTACCACAAGTGGATTTCATTTGGAGACCAAAGAAGGACAAGATCAAACATGAACCTACTAATGCAACACTGTCCTCAAGGTGACTTGAGCTCATTTTTCCCGGCGAGTATGGTGCAAGGCACCATACACTTGTATGTAAAAATATTGGAAAGAGTTAGTTTTAGTGATATTAAGTAAATTTTCCATATAATAAGTTCTTTAATACCATTTCTTAGGTTTGTAGGTGGTTTGAAGTTAGTTTGGAGTCAATTTGGTAAAGTTTGTAAAAGTTGCAAAAGTTGACAAAGCAACTTTTAATTTTTGCATTTTGTAAGAAGTTGAACAGTTGGGAGGTTGAGATATAGTTGGGATCGATCAGTTTTTGGTTTTAAGGCTTAAATAATAGTTGGGATAGCTAAGACAAGGGCTGGTTGTTATTTTTCAAGATTCAATAATAATAATACACTCTATTTTTCTATGTTTTATAGTGAAATTTTCTACTACAACTAGTATAGCCTTGTATGGCTAGAGGGTGGTCAGATTTTGATTGCAATTGATAATGCATCGAGTCTATGTTCTATTTCAATTTATTTGATGTGATTTCATTAATATTGGAGAAAGTTAGAGAAATTTTGCATAGAACTTGTTGAAACCCTCACTAAAGGGAGTTCGATTGCAAAAAAATGAATTCATTTCCATTCCACCAATGAATAGGCCTCAAACCTAGTGGAATGGATGTAGAAATTTTATGTTTTGTGTTTTTAATGTTGCATGAGTAGAGGATGGTGGCTAGTGAAAATTTGGGTGATACCCTAGCTTGAAAACAACAAGTGTTAAGCAAAAGAAATGCATAGGTGTTAGGGTTTATAGAAAAGATCTTGAGAAGTTGTTGGAGGAGGTTAGAAATATCAGAACATACTATAATTGAAATTTTTGGAGTCTTGAAATGAATATTTGAGGTATGTGTTGTAAATACCTTGTTTTTGCTCATTCAAACAAGCCTAATTAGGCCTGGTGTAAAGTGCAGTAGTCCAATTTTGAGGGTTATGTTCCAAAACAACCCTATCTAAAATTTTGATAAGTTTTGAAGTGTCAAAAAGGGTATTGTAAATGGTGATCAGATTCTAGGGTTGAGGTCTGGTTTGAAAATTATGATAGAAAATCCCTGTTTGTTGTCCTACATGGCCTAGTGGCAGTTGGTGGGGAAAATCACTTTGTTTGAGGTGTTGAGAATTTGGAAAAAAAAATTGAGTAAGTTTGATATTTGAGACCCCTTCCTCTGCATCAATTCACTTTTCAAAGACCTACCAAGAGTCCATTCAAAATCAACAATATTTAACTACTAAGATTCAATCAATGAAAACCATATCATTAGAGTCATGCATGCAATCAAAATAATCTTGAACAATGCTCCTATGCTCCATCAAGAAACCTAAAAAACATCCAATATTTCCACCATCTTAGGTGATAGATCCTTTGATCCTCAAAAGGAAAGGAACAAGCCATGATGTATATGCACCAGTCTAAAGAACAAAAGCATTAGATCCAACTAATAGAAACGAAAACATGATACTACCACAACTTGAATGTGCTCATGATCTAAATAAGAGCTCAATAAAACCTGATCCTATAACCAGAACATAATTTTATAGCTAAATAATCATTAGAGAGTAAGATAAACCATCAGCTAGAAAAACAATTGAAACAGGTTTCCCACATCCAACAATGAACCCATGAGACTAGAAATAGTACCCATAATAAATGTTAATACATCAAATGTGCCATACCTAAAAAGGTATTCACAAAATCAACAAAATTATTCCAACATCATATCCAATCCATCAAATGTAATCAAAATCTTTATAAAAAATAGTCAATGAAGATACACATCTAGGAACAATTACTACACGGGTAATGTGTTGTCCCAAAAACAATCAAGGTACATTGATTCTAATAGTACCACCAAATAGAGGATGTGGCCATGTAGTATCTAAAACCATCTACAATGACATGTATAACATGCAACCAAACTAATACAAGTACATCACTCACCATAAGTCTCTACAACTCCCCCACATTCTTTACATCTGACAAAGGATAGAGATAAAGGAACCTCCATGTCATCACCCAAAACCAAGTGAAAATAAATAACCATAAAATAGTGATAAACATATCTCCACACATTGATCTCAACTCCAACATCATTTGAATCTGAAAATCCAAGAAGAAAAAAAAGACCAAAGAGAAATTTTACACATCATATACATATATAATTTCCTTCTACATACACCTCTAAATGCTCAACTATGTCAAGTATGATATCCTCCACAGCCCAAAAATAAAAGCCTCAATAATACCCATCTTTTTCAATATCCAATATCAAACACAAAATATACATCATGTAATCTCATAGATGTAAGCATCTCAAGAGAAGACCAAACTAGGTCCACTTCCCATATCAGCAAATCAACCCACTACCATTTTCTAAACTCATCATAAATGAAATCAATTTCAAATCATATGCTAAAGGAGATAATCATGTTAAAATATCTCATAATGAGTCCTCCAAAACCATCTGAGTCTAGTTCAAATTCATGTCTATGAAAGATAAGAATAAAAATTGAGAGGACCAAGGGATATGCCTCCCAAGTGACAAATCTTCAAGTAGAGAAAGAGTGGGGAATGATAATGCTCCTCCAAGATATGAAATTCATCATGAATCATCCAAGAGAGATCTCCCCATAGGTCTATCATGAACTCATTCCCTTGTCTAGGTTAAAAGCTTCTTCAAATTCTTGTTGAGATCTCATTAAGAGTACCCAGCTCAACATATAGCTTCACCCACATCTCCATGCATCTATGAGAACTAAAAACCGATCAAATTTTGCTAGTATCCAAATACACACACTACACACTCATGTTATTCAAGAACATGACCAATGTAATCAAAACATAGAGAAATTTCCAAATAACTATCAAAGTTCCAACTACAATCAGGAACCTATCATTGCATCATGATCTAAATAGTATCATGAAAACACTCTAATGTTTAGTAAAGAATACATCATGGAATAACACTAGAAATGATCCTCTCTACAAAGTATCACCATCTCCTCCAAGGAGTTCTCACATGCTCCAAATATGAAAAAACACGATCTCAAGTGCAATATAATATGAAAAAATTCTAATGTTCCATCAAGAGTATACCATGGCATACCAAAAACATACTATAAACCGACATCACCTATTAAATAATTACCAACACCTCAACCAAAGACTCCAAAATTCTTCCATGACTCTAAGGTATCAATCATCTTCAATCTCATGAAGATGACAATATCCAAATAGTGTCTATACAAATGCAAAAGAAACCTTCTATAGTAATAGGATCTAAGAGCTCCTCCTAGTAATATCTAGAACACTAAAGAAGATCATCCATTACTAAGTGATGAATCCATACTCATTGCTAAATATCCCATTGAAGAGCACTACCAAGATCTCCAAGAATCATGACTATCCATCTCCTAATATGAAAATTCATACACATGTCATTGAACTCTCACACATGTGTGTTTATGTATCTCCTTTACCACCATACTTTTCAAACTTAGGAATCTCCATTCCCTACGGGAAAGGAGTACTAAAAATCACCTTAAAAAATGGACTATGTCGAAAAAAAGTTTAGAAAATAGGGTAGACATGGGCTTGGGAAAGGCTCACCAAATTGTTTTGTATCCAAACCATGTTTTGAAGAAGAGAATTAAAAATACAGTTAGAGGATGATAAAGGCCTAGTGGAACCTCCCACAGAACCACTATGACCAGAACCACCTATAGAGCCACCTCTAGAGTCACTATCGTGACCACCGCTAGTATGACCTCTACCAAAGCCACCTCCACTACCAAAGCCACCACCATGGCCTACACTAGAGTAACCTCCACCACCACCACCTCTGCTACCAAATCCACCACGACTCATCCCATCGAAGCCCCCACTGCCAAGGGTAGTAAGAGGGGTGAAATTGAAACCAAGGGGTATTCTACTTACCTTAACAACAGGGAGATTCTCAGTAGTAGAAGAAATGTTGATCAAGGGGCCTTTTTTTTTCATGCATCCAGACATAGTAGGAATCATGATGTCTATTATCTCTCATAGGTGTCAGACACCTCTCCTTTGGTAGTACCTGACTTAGTGCTATATGAAGGGATGTATGATTCAGTTAGATCAATAAGGCCTCATAAGAACTATATACTTGTTTGATCCTTACCTAGAATTTATCTCACCTCACTATAAAGTCTAGTGTCTATCACCATATTCAGTGATTTTCCAAATGATTCACAAGGTCCAACAACCTCCTATCTAATTCCAAAATATATTTTTCAAGAATATGAACAATGTCATCCTCATCAAAAAAAAAAATTATGGCGGATGCTAGACGAGTGGGTAAATGAGTGGTCTCATCAATGAAACCCATCTTGTTAGTAAAATCTGTGGAAAAGAATTTCATAAAGGTAGATGTGACCTTCATCTTTTCTATTGGAAAATTTCATAGAATTATCCTCAAAATGTACCCAAAATTCCTAGACTGAGTTGTGATCCTCACAATTCCTCACAACACCTAGTCTAGTCTGGCTATCGAGTGTGCTAAAAAAATTTCGACGCAAAGGAATAGATAGTCCCACCGAAACTTAATTATTTGAAGAAAGAATTTTCAAAGGGGTCCCTTGGGAACCATTCAAAAAAAAAGGGGTCCACTCAAAGGGATGCACTATCTAAAAGTGAGGTTTTTTCAAAAATCGCTTGAAAATCAAGGAATCCTTTTGAAATATGTTTACTTCACCAAGGAATTAAAAAGGATAAAAATGCCCCCTCATGAGGGGAAGTTTGATGCTTTTCCCACAAGAAATTTTTCTCTCTCCTCGAAGGAAGGTTTTTCAGGTTCTTTCTTTGCAAACCCATGAAGAAGGAAACACATTTTTCTAGGGGTCCATGTTGAGAATACGATTTTGAATTTTTTTTTAAAGATTTTTAGAAAATATTCATTCACCTTCGAATGTGTTTTCTGAAATTTCAAATTGACCTAATACCTTGGGACCTTAGGATGGCATGTGCTAAATATAGAGGCACGTGACATCCTAAGGAGAGAAAAGAAAGAATGAAAAATTGATGTTGTGGCTAGCAAAAAATAGAAATATGTCACCATGGTAATGTTTTCAAACACGTAAGGGATAACACATGAGCACCACAACATCACAAATCAAGCACAAAAGGTAAGAGAACAATAATGTAAATAAATATAGTAACATCATGAACAAGAGACAGAGGTGTGATTTGATATTTAAGGTCGGAGCTACCCATAAATATATATAAGTATAATAATGAAATTTCATCAACCCCCTACTATATCAGACCATATGAAGATTGCACGAGAAGACAAATAAAAAATAATAAAATGGGTGAACATGGAAGGGAAGCCTAAATTCCTCCAACACTTCACATCATCCCCAATTGTCGAAAATCAATACAGATAATAGAGGAAGAAGGATGACACAAATAGAGAAAGTTGTACAAAACATAATCACTCATGTATCCAACTACCTATGAGGGTGACAAGGGTCATCTAAAAATACATAATGCAAGCATGGGGGAACAAAAACACACACACACAACCACACATTCTACACTAGAGATAAAGAAGAGGTAGCCCCGAACACTCATCATCCAAGAGGTCAAAATCATCTAGATCATTATATGAGGAAGGAAAACAAGCCTACAAGGGTGGAATATCAAGGGGGGAACCCTTCAACCCCCCCTTAACAAGAGCCATGGGAAAATTCTCTCTAAGGTCTTCTCCGTGCAGTTGTTATGGGGTAAATTTCATTGACTTTGCAAAGATCATTGAAAGGGTTGGGTTCTCATCAAAGAGTTAAAAATTCACTTCACATGAGTGCCATATGTTACCTCAATGGATGATGGAGGCAGCACCCAAGATTCATTGCTAGGCTCACTGAGTGACACACAAGCAGTGATGAACTCTTGTGATGTTGAAAATTATTCCATCACTAGGATGGAACATGCTAAGAGAAAACCACCCTTTTGAAGAAGGTGGAATCCTCTTTCACCCCCCATTACTGATAGGGCCATCCTCCATCTTCCACTTTATCAAAGGGTGCAAGATCCCCATAGATGAGGTTGAAGGCTCAAAGGAGGAGGAGAAAAATATAGTGGACACAACCTATGTGTTTGGCATGTCCACGGTCTCTGAGAACATCAAGATTTCCAAGAGGGACATCAAAAGAGCTGGCTCAATTCAAGGAGAAATAACCACCTTCACCTTTTTAGGGTTCGGGGCATTTACACTTATAGCAAGAGTTGGAAGCAGCACCAAGGATGACTAAAAAAAGGTAGAGGGGGAAGAGATAGAAGGACACAATAGTGGGCCTTGAAACAAGGGTGGTCGAATCCCCTTCCTTCCTTTTCAAATGAGACTACTCAATATTCATAACCTTTCATCGATGCTTGCGTTCACACACAAGGCAATTCCTACAAGTCGAGGAGCTAGAGGCTGGGAGTTGAGATGGAACATAAGACTCCTACTCATCCATTGAAGTTTCTATCATTACTATTTCCAATGGAGGGAGAGGCTCCTATATAGGAGTAGGAGAGAAACTAAGAGGATTTTGGAGCAACAATGGGGGAGTTGACTCTTCCCATTCTCTACCTTAGGGGTAGGAGTGATAGGAGGCCATGGAGGTTGAGACATGGGGGAATCCCCACAAGGACCTTTCCTCTTACAATTAGGTAGAACCAAGGTCCTGGAGGAAATGTAGGAAGGTTGAATATTTCAATCTTAGATTTACGCCAAGCAGGTACTATCAAACTCCATATATAGAAAACAAAGGTAGTCATCCAAAGCCCGTCTTCAAGAAGGGAGGTAAAAGTGGTCCTCTAGGGATGGGTAGGCTTCTCCTTTCCCTTCTAAGAGGAGGAAGTAGCTTTTTTCTCTGCTATTGGAGGAGTCACTTTTTATTTTCCTTTTCCCTTAATTTTTTATTTCAAATAGTTTTGATAAAGTAGCTACATTCTAGGAGGGAGTGGACCAATCAGGGTAGGCCAAAAGTGATCCAAAGAATAACCCCCATGAGATACCAAATGTTGATATCCAGTGTCATTCACAATGTAAATGAAAGAATCATGGGAGAACTTTAAGAATTCATGAATAATAGAAGTGATTCCATTCATGAAAGCTAGCCACAAGATGCATAACTTCACCTTGAATAGATCGGATTCAGGAATGATATCAAAATTTGTATCCAAAACCCTAGGCCAAACTAGAATAGAAAGAGTTATAGAGCCATATGGATTAAGAGAGATACCATCATGCGTACGTATGATATATTTTTTCTTCATATTCCTTCCTTTGTAACAAATTTAACAATAACATCTCCTTTGTAAAAGCATTTTCCCAGCTCATAGGGTCAACTAAGACTCTTATCACAATGTTTCCATTGAGGTGAATAGGAATGTTTAGAGGAGATGGATTATTAATCAAGGGAAAGTCTTGTGAGATGAAAATCACATTGGGCAAGATACTCATAGGCTACATGGGAGGAGTAAATGAAACCATGTTAACATATGTCGATGATTAAGGAGAAGAATTGGAGGAGTCAATAATCAAGTTCACAAAATTGTACAAATATGGGTTCATGTAAATCCGTAGCTCACTATTTTCCTTCACTACCGAGTTATTTTTGTTTTGTTTCTTCCCATCTAGATGGATAGTACCATCATCAATGTGATCCTGTATCACATGATGCAAGTGCATGCAATACTTTGTGTCATGCCCATTAACGTGATGGTACCACAAAAATCATTCCCATCATACCAATCATGATAAGGTTCATTTAAAGGTCGGGGATTTTTAAAAGGTATGATCTTATCCTTCAACAAATTTTGTAAAATAGAAGAATAATATTTTGCTAACTTTGTAAACCTCTTGTTGCATCAGAGGCCATGATTGTTAGTTGTGGCAACTACATTAACAATAGATTTACCATTTCCTAAGATAGACACAATATAATTTCCTTTGGAATGAGAGCGTGAGGAAGATCCCTCAAACTAAACCACTATTTTTTGATACTCTCACAATGCGGCACATATATGTGTTAAAGAGGGGTATTTCATTAGGGAAAAATTCTCATGTTAGGCTTGCTACAAGTTTCCTATGAACACCTTATGCACATCTAAATCAGGTAGCAGGTATGATATCTATGAAAAGAGCACTTGGTATCATGTTATGAAGTTGGTTATCGTCTCATTGTCTCCTTTCTTACATCAGACAAGATTCGAGACTTCATCTTCGGACCAATGTTAGCCTGAAATTGATGAATAAACTAATTAACAAGCTGATCAAAAAAGAATATAGAATTATTGGGAAATGAACATTACCACTAAAATTTTGTGTCCTTTAGAGACCGAGGAAAGAGTTTTTCCATTAAAGCATCATGATGAAAATAATTTGTACACATGGTGTTGAAATTTGATACATGCATCTAGGGACCTCCTTTATCACCATACTTTTCAAAATTAGAAATATCCATTCCTTGTAGGAAAGGAATACTCCAAGTCACCACCAAAAATGGAAACTATCAAAAAAAGGCTAGAAAATAATTTGGGCAGGGGCTTGGGAAAGGCTCCCCAATTGGTTTTGCATCTAACCCATTTTTTGAATAAAAGCATTCAAAATAGGGTCAGAGGATGATAGAGGCCTAGTGGAACTTCCCCCGCAACCACTACCACTAGAACCAACTCTAGAGCCACCTCTAGAGCCACCACCAGAGCCACAACCACTAGTAGAACCTCCACTCGAGCCACCTCCATTATTGAAGCCACCACCATGGCCTTCACCAAAGTCAACTCTACAACACCACCATTACTACCAAAGTTTCCTCTAGTCATCCCAGCGGAGCCCCAACCACCAGGGCTAGTAGGAGGGGTGAAACTGAAAACAAGGGGTATTCTACTCACCCTAATTATAGGATTATTCTAAAAAAAAAAAAAAAAACTGATTGAGGGGCCTATTTCAACCATTCATACAGACGTAGTAGGCATTGGGATTCCTCTTTGTCTCTCATAGGTATCAGAACCCTCTCCTCGAGTAGTACCCAACCTAGTGCTATAATAAGGGATCCATGCTTCTATCAAATCAATAAGACCTTGTAAGATCTCTATACCTATTCAATCCTTACCTAGGATGTATCTCAACTCGCTAGAAATTCTAGTAACTCTCACCATATTCGGTTATTTTTTCCAAATGATTCATGAGATCCAACAATCTCCTATCTAATGCCAAAATATTTTCTACATGAATTAGAATAATGTCATCCTCATCCATAGACGAAGTTTTTGGGGATGTTGGAGGAGTGGGTATAGGAGTGGTCTCATTAATGAAAGCCATCTCGTAAGTAAAAACTATGGAAAATTCCATAGTAAAGGATGACATTACCTACATCTTTACCATTGATAAATGTTGTATAATTCACCTACAAATGTACAAGGAAGTTACAGACTGAGTTGGGATTCTCATAAAACCTCACAGCACCTAGGTCTAGTTCAGCTACTTAGTGCATGAAAAACATTTCAATGCAAAAAAATGGATAAACATTTTCCAAGTCAGGTTCACCAAACTATAAGGTAGGGGGACCAACCACACCAAGGATTCAAGTCATGAAGAGTGAAGAGAGAAGGGCTAACCTAACTACCTCAAGCTAAGTGGGTGTTTAGGGCAAGCATATAGAATGAAGAGCACACTCAAGTTCTTTTATCACTCTACAAATTTGAACACTGGAATGGGACTAGACAAGTTGGTTTCCAGAATCTGAACTACAACTCAGACAACTCTATCGGTGTTTTAAAATGCAACCCAACTAGGCTTTGCAATTCTCTAAGAGGTAGCCAACCTCTATATTAAAAAACCACAAAGACTAGTGGCTGACTAACAAGATTCGGTCTAAGACTAACATCTCCTACACTTTTGGCTCTGCAAGACCAAGGGGGGTAAACCTATACAATGTTTAAAACTTATTTCAACCATACACATTGACATTGTTTTTTATAGCAGATAATTCCCAATGAAAACACACTAAGGGAAGCATTGACAACCTCAAACTTGGATAAATTCTCAGTAACTCAACCCTCTCTCAACAATTGGAAAGCGGGATAAACAACAAACTAAACAATAAGAATAACGATGATTTTGTATTTAGATTTATTTATGATATACACAAAACTACATAAAAGATCAGTGCCACTTTTGGGCCATGGGGTCAAACACATAAAATGAATCCCCTAGCAAACACTCTTCAACTAGTGGATCTAAGGGTAAGTGCACCAAGATGGTTCCCAAAAAGGGGACTTAAGTGGATAGCTTTTTTCTGAAATCAAGAAATACTGAACTTGGATGTGAAATTGAGGATACTTAGACTCAAAATTTTAAGATGGAATAAAAAGAAGGATTCAAGTGCTCCGAATCTACTTTCTAAACTACAAATTTATTTTGAAAACGGTCAAGATTAAGGGGTTCAAACAGGGGCGTACACAAATTTTTTTTGTTTTTGTCAGAAAAGAATAACATAGCAACTCTTGTATGACCCTCGTATGATGAACTTTTTTTTAGTATTTTTAAAATCGCAACGGTTAGAAGTTAGCAAATAGTATGTAGTTGATGCAGGATTTTTCTGATATTTTTTTAATGAATATTTGATTTTTTACTAATTTGTGAAGTGGACATATCCTGACAAATAGAATTTTGCTCGTGCTACCCCTACAAATTTTGGAAACTAATTGATTTGTTTTTTTTTAATTTTTTAATTTTGTAGAATGGAGTCTAGTTTCTAATAATGTAATTAATTTGAAAAATTGATGAATGGTTAGTTTATAATGAAAAAAATACCAAACACTACTTTTTGGCAAAAAAAAGAAATACAGATAAAATAAATTATGAATGGAAGACTTCACATTTTTAGAAAGTGAAAAAATTACATGGTTGGATAGCTAAGAGATAACCCAACATTACCCATGTGCTCGATTGTTTCGATATTGAACCACGTGCAATCCTGATGGTGAGCATGAACTCGCTTATGAGAAATATGGTGGATTTTTTAAATACACGTCTCTCATTGTTGGGAATTCCCTCCAAGGCTTTGGGTTGGTATTCCAAGGAAAATACCAAGCCTAAGGCTTGGGAATTCCCAAAGCAAGATATAACGCGAGCACGTTATAATACGCTCATGTTATATCTCACTTTTGACATCGTTTTTGCTTCTACGAGGAACATGTCTACTAGCACATAACGTGAGCATGTTATAACACACTCGCATTATATTTTAATTTATGTTAAATGCCAATATATTAATGTATGCTGATATATTTTTATGTTCATGTATGTCATGTATATATGTATGCTTGTATGGATGTAATATTTTATATGTACATATGTATTATGCTTGTATGTATGCATTAATATATGTCTTTAGATGAAGGGATAATTTAGAGAGAGTCTAGAGAGGTGGAGATGGGGTTGAAGTGAGAGTTTAAGAGAGAAGGCGTGAGAGAGAAGGGTCTGGATTGAGGGGGACTTAGCTAGGAAGGGTGGAAGGGACAAAGGGAGGGAGAGAGAGAGAGGGGGGTGGGAGAGAGAGAATTGAGGGAGAGGGAGAGAGAGAAGGGTGTGGGAGAGAGAGAATTGAGGGAGAGGGAGAGAGAGATGGGGGAGAGAGAGAGACAAAGAGAAAGAGAGATTTATGTAGGTAGGGTGTGAAAGCGAGAGACTTGAGAGCGTAAGAGGGAGAGACTTGAGAGTGTGAGGGGGGTGAGAGGGAGAGACTTGAGAGATAGGTAGTGAGAGAGAGTGTGAGGGAGAGGGAGTGTGAGAGAGATGGAGTGTGAGAGAGAGATAGTGGGAGATAGAGGTAGTGTGAGTGAGAGACCTAAGAGAGGGAGATGGTGTGAGAGGAAGTGACCTGATAGAGGTAGAGAAAGAGGGCGGTGGAGTTAGAGGGACTTATCTAGGTAGGGTTGGAGGGATAGATAGAGAGAGGGGAGAGAGACAAAGAGAGAGTTACCTAGGTAGGTTTCTAGAGGGAGAGACCTTAGAGAGAGAGGGGGTGGGAGGAAGAGACATGAGAGAGAGGGAGAGAGACGTAGTGGGAGAGAGTAGAATGGAGTGGGAGGGACATAAAGAGAGATGGATAGAGGGAGTGAGAGAGGGTGGTAGGGATTGATTGAATGAGAGGTACATATAAAGAGGGAGATGGTAGATAGAGATAATTAGAGAGGGTGGGAGGGAGAGAAGGAGGGAGAGGTGAGATGTATAGATAAAGATAAAGTGATAGGGATTAAGGGAATAGGGTTGAGGGATTAGGGTGGAGGACCTATAGGGTTGATGGTTTATAGGGTATTAGGGTTTAAGGTTTGAGAGTTGAGGGAATAGGTTTAATGGTAGAGGGTATTTGGTTGAGGGTATAGGGTAGAAGGTTTAAGGTTTAAGCATTTAGGGTTGAAGGGTTTGGTGTTAAGGGTATAGGTTTGAGGGTACATGGTTGAAGGATTAGGTTCAGGGTCCAATGTAAGGGGTAGAGAATTTAGGCTTTAAGGATTGAGGGTTGAGGGATTAAGGGTTGAGGGTTGAGAATCGAGGGTTGAGTGTTGAATGTATAGGGTAAAGGGTAGAGGGTTGGAGATTGAGGGTTTAAGGTATAGGGTCGAGGGATTAGGGTTGAGGTCCCAATATATAGGGTAGAGGTTGTAGGAGTTGAGATATTAATGGTTGAGTGATTAGGTTTTAGGGTTGAGAGTATTGAGTTGAGGTTAGAGGTTAGAGGGTAGAGGGTAAAGGGTTTAATAGTTTAGGTTTTAAGGGGTTAGAGTTGATGGTCGAGGGTCTAGGGTTGAGTGTTTAAGGGTTTAAGGGTCAAGGGTTTACGGGTCAAGAGGGTTGAGGGACTAGGGTAGAGAGTTTACTAAGTGGGTTTAAGGGTTGGGGGATTACAGCTGAGGGTAGAGGGTAGAGGGTTTGTGGGTTATGGTTTAAGGGTTTAGGGTTTAGGGATGAGGTATTAATAAGTTATAGGGTAGAGGTTATAGGATTTGAGGGATTAGGGTTTAAGGGTTGAGGGTTGAGGGATAAAAGTTTAAGGGTTGAGGGATTAAGAGGGTATAGGGGTTGAGGGATTAGGCTTTAATGGTTGAGGGTTGAGGGTTCAAGGATTAAGAGGGTATAGGGGTTGATGGATTAGGGTTTAAGGGTCGAGGGTTGAGGGATTAAGAAGGTATAGGGGTGGAGGGATTAGGGTTTAAGGGTTGAGGGTTGAGGGTTGAGGATTAAGAGGTTACAAGGATTGAGGTATTAGGGTTTAAGGGTTGAGAATTGAGGGTTGATGGATTAAGAGGGTATAGGTGTTGAGGGATTAGGGTTTAAGGGTTGAGGGATTATGGTTTAAGGGTTAAGGATTAAGAGGGTATAGGGGTTAAGTGATTAGGGCTTAAGGGTTGAGGAGGGTTGAGGGTTGAGGGATTAAGAGGGTATAGGTATTGAGGAATTAGAGTTTAAGGGTTGAGAATTGAGGGTTGAGGGATTAAGAGGGTATAGGGGTTGAGGGATTAGGGTTTAAGGGTTGAGGCATTAAGAGGGTATAGGGGTTGATGGATTAGGGTTTAAGGGTTGAGGGTTGACAGATTAAGAGGGTATAGGGGTTGAGGGATTTGGGTTTAAGGGTTCATGGTTGAGGGTTCAAGGATTAAGAGGGTATAGGGGTTGAGGGATTAGGGTTTAAGGGTTGAGGGATTAGGGTTTAACGGTTGAGGGATTAAGAGGGTATAGGGGTTGATGGATTAGGGTTTAAGGTTTGAGGGTTGAGGGATTAAGAGGGTAGAGAGATTGAAGTATTAGGGTTTAAGGTTTGAGGATTGAGGGTTGAGGGATTAAGAGGGTATAGGGGTTGAGGGATTAGGGTTTAAGGATTGACGGATTAGGGTTTAAGGGTTGACGGATTAAGATGGTATAGGGGTTGAGGGATTAGGATTTAAGGCTTAATGATTCAAGGTTGAGGGATTAAGAGGGTATAAGGGTTGAGGGATTAGGGTTTAAGGGTTGAGGGTTGAGGGTTGGCAGATTAAGAGGGTTTAAGGGTTGAGGGATTAGGGTTTAAGGGTTGAGAGTTGAGGGATTAAGAGGGTATAGGGATTGAGGGATTAGGATTTAAGGGTTAATGATTCAAGGTTGAGGGATTAAGATGGTATAAGGGTTGAGGGATTAGGGTTTAAGGGTTGAGGGTTGAGGGATTAAGACGGTATAGGTATTGAGGGATTAGGGTTTAAGGGTTGAGGGTTGAGGGTTGAGGGATTAGGGTTTAAGGGTTGAGGGTTGATGGATTAAGAGGGTATATGGGTTGAGGGATTAGGATTTAATGGTTGAGGGTTGAGGGTTTGAAGGTTAAGAGGATATAGGGGTTGAGAGATTAGGGTTTAAGGGTTGAGGATTGAGGGTTGAGGGATTAAGAGGGTAGAATTTTTTGGTTGATGGATGATACTAAAATTGCACCAGATGAAGACTATTGTACACTAACAAGATCGAGTGAGCTACACTCTTTCCTTAGCTCAAATGTAGGTTCATGGAGTATCGATACACGAAAGATGGCATGCTTTTGCTCTTCATGTACAATGCAAGCCTAGAATGATTGTGTGTCAAGGGAGTGGGTTGACAAATGGTTCACAAGTTATCTTAGCCCACTTCATAAGTATCGCCCTCCGACGGCATTGGAACTGACACAGATGGAATCATCGACTGACTTTGACCATGTATCAGATCTAGTTCAACTAGGTGATATATCTACTTTCTTAGTTGTTGAAATTCCATATCGTTATCTTACTTTGTACTATATTTGTAATGTTGACAAATTTCAAGAGATTTTTTGCACATATCAATGTAGGGCATGTTTATGTAGTTATTGTAGATGAAGACAATGAAGAGGGAACAAACTATTACTTGTGTCATTGTGTTGCGACCAAACAAAATTGGAGGCCCCAGTTATAGATGGAGAAAACATCGAATACCCTACAGGCTCAGTTGTGGTTACTGGAACATGGCTTAGAAGGTACCCACATTCAAGTGTTAAATATTGGCTATTTCAGGACTTTGAAATGCATCATAAGATTCTTCATTACTCAAACCTTGTCATGGCATCCAATGTTCATTTGACCAAATATGGGGGTAGACCTTTGAACAAGACGTTATGGAAGGTCAGTGAGTCTGACCATGAGGCAATACTTGACACAATAAAGAGTAGAGCAGACCCGGATGGTTCGTTGGATTAATTTGTAAGTATATGCATGGTTCTTATTAATTTATACTTGTATGCACATTAATTTGTTTGATGCCAATCCTATCATTTTATTTTACAGTGATTGGTGTCCCCTTGCAAAAAATGCAGATATATGAGCCATCCAAGAGAATGTCACCCAAAAAAGCAATGCAACATCCTTATGTTGATGCCTGCATGCAACATCTGTAAGTGCCTTCCATCTATTTTTATTTTGTTTCTATTTTGGATGTTCTTTATTTTTCTCTTTTACTTTGCATATTTGTAAGTAAACTACTAAAAATTGATTGATCTCTCATTGCAGAAAATGTTGATTTAAGAGCCATCAAAGAGAATTTCAGCCAAAAAAGCAATGCAACATCCTTATTTTGATGATCTTGACAAATCTCAATTTTTATTTAAATCCATTATAAAAGAGCATGTGAAGCTTAGCGATGGAATGTCAAGTTATTCTTTTGAATTTAATGTCATAATGAGCACCTATGATGTAGACATTTAAAGAGAATCTTGAATATATGAGTGATATTGTAAAAGATCTGTGATAACGAAGTACCTGAGTTATTGTAATAAGATTTAATTACACAATGAGATATAATCAAATATTGTGAGGTTTGAGTTTATGTTTGGTGTAGTAGCACCTTTCTCTATAAATGTGTTGAATAGAAAAATTTCCGAACTTTGAATTTTGAAATGTAAACAATGTGAAAAAGGTCATATAAAGGTCATGTAAACAATTTGAAACTTTTTTTCTGCAACTCGTGTGATGAAGTGGACTATTCCAACACATCTGAATAGGTATGTTTATGCGATTCATGGTCCCTTTTTGCACTGAAACATGTAGAATCGCTCTGAGCTATGTTCCATCGGATCGATCCCTTAAGGGTCCAAAGTGCAAAATGGCTACAAACTTTAGCATGCTATTACTCGGATATTGCGATGCTTAGAAACTTCTCATTTGATCCTATAGGATCATGTTGAGCCCCTCTATAGAAAAATATCTCAGTTCTAGCTATGTCGGAATGGTTTTCCCATGGTGGCGGATTTTCACTTGATGGAAAAAGCATCAAATGCAAGTAGTGCAAAGTTGCAAAGTGGTGCACCTTTCATTCTGCAACTCGTGTGACCAAACTAGCTGCTCCAACGCATCTGAATAGGTATTTTTATGCTAGGAATTGTCCTCTTTCTCACTAAAAAATGTGGAATCACTCTGAGCTATGTTTCACCAGATCAATCCCTTAAGGGTCCAAAGTGCAAAATGTCTGCAAACTTCAGCATGCTATTAATCGGATATCATGATGGTTAGAAACTTCTCGTCTGATCCTATAAGATTGTGTTGAGGCTCTCTACAAAAACCTCTCTTGGTTTTGGGTATCTCGGATTTTTTTCCCATGGTGGCGAATTTTTACTTGATGAAAAAGCATCAAATGCAAGCACTGCAAAATTGCAAAGTGGTGCAATTTTCGTTCTACAACTCATGTGACCAAAATAACTACTCCAATGCATCTAAATAGGTATTTTTATGCTAGGCATGGTCCTCTTTTGCATCGAAACATGTGGAATCACTCCGAGCTATGTTCTACCTGATCGATCCCTTAAGGGTCCAAAGTGCAAAATGGCTGTAAACTTTAGCATGGTATTACTCGGATATCATGATGGTTATAAAATTCTCATCTGATCCTATAGGATTGCATTGAACCTATCTACAAAAACCTCTCTCGGTTTTGGCTATCTCGGAGTCGTTTTCCCATCTGGCAAATTTTCACTTGATGGAAAAAGCATCAAATGCAAGCAGTGCAAAGTTGCAAAGTGGTGCAACTTTCATTTTGCAACTCATGTGACCAAACTAACTGCTCCGACACATCTGAATATGTATCTTCATGCTAGTCATGTTCCTCTTTTGCACCGAAACACGTGGAATCGCTTTGAGCTATGTTCCACCGGATTGATCCCTGATGGGTCCAAAGTGAAAAATGGTTGCAAACTTCAGCATGCTATTACTTGGATACCATTACACTTAGAAACTTCTCATCTAATCCAACAAGAAAACATTGGGCCCCTCTAGATATACCTCTCTTATTTTTGGTTGTCTTAGAGTGGGTTTCTCGTGGCGGCGTATTTTCACTTGATGGAAAAAGTGTCAAATTCAAGCTATGCAAAGGTGCAAAGTGCTACATCTTTCGCTCTGCAAATCGTATGACAAAACTAACTATCCCACTGCATCCGAATAGGTATTTTTATGCTAGGAATGGTCTTTTTTTGCACCGAAACATGTGGAATCACTCTAAGCTATGTTCCACCAGATCGATCCCTGAAGGGTCCAAAGTGGAGAATGGATACAAACTTCAGAATGCTATTAGTTGGATACCATTACACTTAGAAAATTCTCGTATGATCCTACAAGAAGGTGTTGGGACCCTCTATAAAAACCTCTCTCGGTTTTGGATGTCTTGGAGTGGTTTTCTCGTGGCCGCAGATTTTCACTTGATGGAAAAAGTGTCAAATTCAAGTTGGGAAAAGTTGCAAAGTGGTGCAACTTTCGCTCTGCAACTCGTATGACCAAACTAACTATTTCAACACATCCAAATAGGTATTTTTATGCTAGGAATGGTATTTTTTCACACCGATACATGTGGAATCACTCTGAGCTATGTTCCACATGATCGATCCCTGAAGGGTCCAAAGTGCAAAATGTATGCAAACTTCAACATGCTATTACATGGATGCCATTACACTTAAAAAATTCTCTTCTGATCCTATATGAAGGCATTGGGCCCCTCTAGAAAAAAATCTCTCAGTTTTGGTTGTCTTGGAGTGTTTTTCTCATGGCGGTGGATTTTCACTTGATGGAAAAAGTGTCAAATTCAAGCTATGCAAAGTGGTGCAACTTTCGCTCTACAACTCATATGACCAAAATAATTTTTCCAATGCATCCGAATAGGTATTTGTATGCTAGGAATGGTCTTTTTTTGAACAAAAACACATGGAATCGCTTTGAGCTATGTTCCACCAGATCGATTCCTGAAGGGTCCAAAGTGAAAAATGGCTGCAAACTTCAGCATGCTATTACTTGGATACCATTACACTTACAAAATTCTCTTCTGATCCTACAAGAATTCGTTGGGCCCCTCTACAAAAACCTCTCTCTGTTTCGGCTGTCTTGGAGTGGTTTTCTTGTGCCAGTAGATTTTCACTTCATGGAAAAAGTGTCAAATTCAAGTTGTGCAAAGTGGTACAACTTTCACTCTACAACTTGTATGACAAAAATAATTGTTCCAATGCATCCGAATAGGTATTTTTATGCTAGGCATGATCTTTTTTCGCATCAAAACACGTTGAATCGCTCTGAGCTACGTTCCACCGGATCGATCCCTTAAGGGTCCAAAGTGCAAAATGGCTGCAAATTTCAACATGTTATTACTTGGATATCATGATGCTTAGAAACTTCTCGTCTAATCCTGTAGGATCGCATTGAGCCACTCTACAAAAACCTCTCTCGATTTTTCCTATCTTAGAGTGGTTTTCCCATAGTGCCAGATTTTCAATTGATGGAATAAGCATCAAATGCAAGCAGTACAAAGTTGCAAAGTGGTGCAACTTTCGTTCTTCAACTTGTGTGACCAAACAAACTATTCCAACACATCCAAATAGGTATTTTTACACTAGGCATGGTCCTCTTTTGCACCGAAACATGTGGAATCACTCTAAACTATGTTCCACCGGATCGATCCCTTAGGTTGGAGGAATCTAAAGTTCCAAATTTGTAAGTTGCTTAAAGCAAAAAAATTGAAATACAAGGGTTACTTGTTTTGAAAGATGATTTTTAGTTAGTTGAGGGCGTGGATCAATTAGACAAGGGTTTAAAACACTATGTAAAGTCTTGAGAGGCTTGAATGGAGGTTTTTGATGAACTTTTGGTGAAGATAAGATAAGAATTATTCACACTATTCTCTATTTTTTAGATTTCTTATACAAACTTGTTGATCCCGTACTTTGTACGACCTCCATCTTCCTGTACAGTCCCAAGGCTGACATGGATTCAAAGAGGGATGAGTTCACAAGAACACACTCTCATGATAATGAATGGCCCACTTAGCACTCATTGCATGTAGGTGATGCTCACAAAGGTGAGGCACTAGGCCTTCCTAGGAGGTCACCCATCCTAGTACTACTCCAGCTCAAGTGCTTAACCATGAAGTTTTTTCTGCAAGGTTAGGCCCACTTAGCTTGCAACCCCATATGTAAAGCCTTCAACAATTTTTGTGCCTTATGAAACATTCGTTATAGAACCCCTTTAGCTCATCAATTGATAAGTAGGAGGTATTTTCTACAATGTATCAAATTGTGATATTGCTATCAGGATTCAATTGTGTAGTTTTTGACTATATAAGAGAATAAGAAGGGAATATCAGGGTAATCAATTTGTGGGCTTATTTTTATTATTGAATTAGCTAGTGTGGGAATGGTCTATATGAGAAAAAATTTATAATATGGGAGTATACGTTTCAAGCATATCGTCCAGAAAGGACTCAAAGTTAGATGCATGAGTACAAAGTATCGATCAGGAAAGGCATCCCAATTCTCAAGGCCTATATATCAATGATAGGAAGATTTATATTCAAATCTAGCACATGATTTTAATTGATTAATTATAAACAACTATTATATTTATTTATAAAATTTCCATTATCAATCCAATAAGAAATAAATCATAAATCTATTGATCCAGAGCTTGAGTCATTATAGTGGTATTAGAGTGAATGAACTTGCTAGCCTTTGGGTATTTCAACAAATTGAATTTCCATTAGAAGCATGGAAATCGATGATAGTGGTTGACATTACTCAAGAAGGATGAACATCTTAAAGAAATTTGCAAAAATCGGGACAAGTAAACTTCTTGTGGACATAGGGTTGCAATATTTGATCTACAACATGTTCCACCATTTCTTCAGTAGGATCAAGAACACACATAATGAAGGTGTGTTTACAACCATGAAAGATTATGGTTCGAACTATCTAAAAGAGTGATGTTTTATCTCGACCACCCATAGCTATACCATGGTTTGTTTGGAAACGAGGATGGGTTCTGTCTTCATCAGCATATACATTATTCCTCGATGTGTTCACACTATTGTAAGACCTGGACTCGCCTCAGACTTAACAAGCCAATTTTTGACTTGGAATCAGGCTTGGAGCCTAGACTCGACAAATAGAAAAACCTAAGAAATTCAAATATTTTTAAGGATTTAAAACTTGTTTCATGCACCCTTTAATATATAAACATCGAAGACACAATTGCATCATCAAATAGAAATTACTATGATCCCATACAAAAACATACATCAATCACATAAGTATAAGCATCAATAAAAGATATTTGTATTAACATAGAAATTACCTTGAATACATGTAACTCATAACTATTGAACCATCAATTTAGAATGCAAATATGGATAGGAATCGATAAAAGATATTCATATTAAGCAAATGGCCATGTAGGCATACATCAATATATGTCAAAATAAGTATGAAATATATGTACAAAATAGCCATATAGGCTTACGAGAATGCCATATAGGCATACAATGTCAAATATGTCCAATAAAAAATATGTACAAAACTACCATGTAGGCATACAACAAAAGACTCTAGAGTGAAAAGTCATTGCTCTCTATGCCCTGGAAATAAAATATTTCCCTTTCCTTTTTGCTCAGATGGTGATACCTCTATCACTCATTTTTGCTACGCTCGTGGAGTGCTCGTACTACTCCTCCTAGGGTTTAGTTCGTGGTGAAGTTTTAACTATTACAATAAGAAGTAAAGACATGAATATACAAAAATTACATTATAAAAAATGATATTATTGAGAAAATAATCACATATAGCCATCGCACAATCTCTCTCCATGAGGAAAATATTCTCACACCCATTCTCAGGCATGCTCAAGCCCTGTATAAACCATACAAATAGAAATTAAACTACGTGAATCAATAATGGTTTGATTTTTCACTAACTAACATCTATAACAACAATTTTAAATTGAAATTTACTAATTTGCCTCATACCTCTTATGTCAGAGCCATCGAGGATTGTATACCAGATGTCACACCAATATCCATTGCCCTCATCACATTCGGAGGTGCATCGTCTCACAACAACTAAAAATAAAACAACAAAATATTCAACGTAATCAATGATGTGCATATAAACTACACAAATATATTAAGTACTTGATTCATTAGTTAAGCTCTTTATTCTATTACCTGCTTGAAGGTTTGAGTATATCCACCACCACTCAGAAGTGTTCCATCAAAACCTCCAATATTATTTTGTTCAACATCCAAAATCACATATTAAATTACCATTCGTAAACAATGCTATAAAGATGAAATAAATTTATAATTGTTTACTAGTTACATACCCTAGCAATAGGTGTACTGTAGAAATAGGCTGGTGGGGGGGTGGTGTATCCAATCTCAACAGTATGACCCTACAATTTTATTAAAATCATAAAATATTTTTAGTTAATCTTGCATTTCAAATATGAAATTTAATAAATTAAATTCAATGAACACATGCACCAACTTTTACTTGACTGTCAATGCCATATGCCTCATTCAAAATATCAGTTTCCCTCTCCATCTCCATTGTTGTAGATGGATCATGCGTACCATTCTCTTGAGTGTTGGTAGGGTCATATGAACAAGTAGTCCAATAATATTGACACACATGTGTTCAAAGGCCACCACTCGAAGACTCCCCTGGATGGCACTGTAGAATAGGGCTAGTATGATGGATGATACTCTGGGTAAAGTGTTGATTGCCTGCAATGTCTCTATGTCAGTAATTTCCTTCACAACGGAAGGCATAACAACATGCTCATGATGTGTCCTAGCGAGAGCTCGTCTACCTTGCCACGTAGGATCCGACTGTGCACTAGGTCTATCCTGAGTTGACCCCACTCGTCTCCCTTGGAAATCCCTCATATCAAAATAATTTGGGATTTTGTTCAATATTAACTCACTGTATAGTTTCCTAAGGAAATATTGCAGGACCTCGCAATTCTTGCAAGGTGGGTAATCAAAGACCATGTACCACCTATCATAAAACTACTCCGTAATTTGTTGGTGGTGGCACCAATGGATAGGAGACCTCTTTGCATTGAGCGTAAGATTTTGATTTGTGCATGGGTCCATGAATAATAAGTACAAATCAACTTTTGTAATTTTTAAATCTTTTACATCCTTGTATGATAGCTTATCTGCATAATAATCCATGGTTGCCTGCCTCCTATCTTGCCATCCAGTTATTTGTTTGCTAATTGAATCTAAATTTTTTAAAATATATTTTAATGAATTTGCTAAGGTCATTCTTTTTGTGGTTGAACCATTTGGATTAGTCAACCTACTAATGAAATCATCAATTCTCTTTTTGTTGTTCTCAATTTCACTCATTAAATTTTGTTGAGTGCCAGGAGGGGGTTGAGTCATTGGTGGAGGAGGTTGATGTTGTGGTTGATTTTGATCTTGAAGATTTGGTTGGTCTTCTTGTTGAGGATTTTGAGGGTTTTCAGGTTGATTTGCATCTCCTAAAATTTCAAACAAATAGATATCAAATTCAACCTAAAACTAACTAATTCAAAACAAAAACCATAAAATCCTTACCTCTCACAGCTCCTCATTGTCATGGTGACATTGTTGCGAATAAATAAGGATTTTTGGTGAAGAAATTTGTTTACATTATCCTCCTAGAACGTGAGCATGAAATTGTGGTGGTTTTGGCCGTGACTGCAAAAAAAACCAATCGAAATCAGAATGAGAGATTTGCATTTCTTTTTTTCTTTAACAATCAATAACGCAAATGCGTTATAATGCGCACACATTATTGGTTTGTATTTTCCAAGCCTCAGGCTCGGCATAATGAGCCATAACGCGAGTGTGTTATAACGTGCTCATGTTATGTTTTTTCAAAGATCTTTTTAGGGGGTGTCCAAGGAATTGCTACCCATTTCCATGCACCCACCCTTAAATTGTTAATGCTTTGCATAAACTGTTAGTGTCTTGCACCAATGATCCTTCTCTTACTATCAATCAGATTCTCATTATCAAATACCATCTACACACCTAAAATCACAATCACCTGCTCAAAGCATTTGAACCATTTCTTTGAAACAAAACAATGAATAGATAAAACAACCTCATGAAACTTGACATGATAAACTCAAAGACACTTTGTATTATTGAATTTATATGACTGAAAGTGTACAAATATGGAGACAATCTAATGATATTCATGAATGTGGAAACAACTTCATGATGTTCATTACATAAACTAGTTGTATATACTCATGAATTCATAAAATTATAGCTTACAGAATCAAACAATAACTCAAAAATTACAATTCTCTATCTACCCAACCTAATACAAAAACTCATAACCCTGTACAATGAGAGAATAATATAAGATATAGAAAAAGAGAAGCCAGCAAGAGTAGCCCTAAACTTGATCTGTTGATGCCATCTGGAAGCTCGATTTATCTTTGATCAATCTGAAAAGAATATCTCATCTTCCTTCCTTTGCAACAACAAAAATATTCCCTCAAAAATTGCCCTTGCTCATCATGTCTTATTAACTTAAAACATGCCCATGTAGAGAATCACCAAATTCACCTTGTTGGAAAATATCCTCTTTCCCATGCAAAATTTTGTTTTTGCCTCTTTCACTATGTTGCACAATATTTTAATCCAAATATTAAAGTTTCATAACTTTAATATTTTTGCTCTGATTTTATTTTATTTCCTAGCTCAATAAAGTATTTCTCAAATTAACGATGGAAGCTTCAATTTAATTTCCACAATGCAAACCATTTTCCCTTGTAGTGTAAGAAAATATGTTTTCCCGTGAAAATATTTTATTCTCACTTTGCTGCAGTTTATATCTCAACCAAAAAATTTCACCAGATGCATAAGACTCCTACTTGTGCCCTTTTAAATTTACTCATTCACACTTTAGTGAATGCATTTCACTAATTGAATAAAAATTACAGAAAACCCACTTTGCTCGTAAATTTAAAAATCTTTCAAATAAAGGTAAAAGCCCCCCTCAAACCATTTCAAGGCATCAAATTAACTTAACCAATCCTATTTTTACTGGGAAATATACATTATCTCATGCCTTTCTCACTTTCATATTTAACCCTTGTACTTAAAATAACTTCCACACACTATACCTAGTCAACAATTTTTTTTCAAATGAAATCCATTATAATGTTTTGATTTTAAAATTATTCTTTTAAAACCAAATGGGCCATCATTTAATATCTCAATCAGATCGGGCCTTTTTAACATTTAAAAGAATAAAATTATTTTAAAAGCAAATGAAGGCTTTGGGAAAAAGCAAAGCATCGAGCCTTGCACCTTAAGAAACCCATGGGACCACTTGAAGACACATGGTGCAAATTCACTCACCTTACAAGAATTAACCGATGTGCACTTTCAAACTACGAGCTGCTGGGGGATGACCTAGATGAGGCTGCATTTCATCCTCATTTCTCCACCGCTGATTTCTTTTGGTGCCCTAACTTTCCTCCCATTCACTTTGTTCGAGCTCTTTATCTGCAATCCTCTTCACCATTGCTCCATATGCTTGAGCCTGTGCTTTGGTGGATGCATGGCCTCATCACTAATTTTCTTGTTTGTTTCAAAAGCCTTTCAACAAATGCATTTTTGCATTGCCTTGATGGACGCCATTTTCTATTTCAGGCGCATGCATCATTCCTGTTGCTCACACCCTTCACCCTGTCCATTCCTCACCTTGGTGCTGGCCTCCATCATATCTTTTATTGTAGATGTGGGCACCTGTTGGCACCCTCCATCAGTATTTGCTTGAAATTTAGTAAAACATTTTCAACAAATGTTTTGAGTGTTGGTTGTCCTCTTACATTTTCATATGCCTTAAAGTTTTTAAATTATTTTGAACAAAAACACTTTGCATAAGTAGCTCTGTAGTTATCCATCCATGCACAACCCTCCATTCTTCATGCTCTAATGGTAGCACATATCATACTCTAAGGCTTGCACCATACTTTCTTCTCACAATATGCAAAGCTCTTGATAGGATTTCTCTATTCAATTTATACATTTCTGAACCATGACAGTTGTGTTTTCTCCCAACCGCTAGTTATACTTGCCTAAAATATTCTGAAGCCTCTTCAAGAAATTAATTTTGCACTTATGCTGCTACATGGTGTTCAAATTTTGCTTTTGTGCACATCGGCCTCTTATCTCATGGAGGAGCTTTGCTAGAAAAGAATTTCCTCAAACAATTTTGATACATTTTAATTGTATCTGGTTATCCCCTATTTACTTGATGTTCTCCTCTTTGATGGGTATCAATACCCTACTGAGAATCACGCCTAGCTTATCTTTAAATTTTTACACATGCCAATTGCATTCACTTAAATTTTTTTGAAGACTTTTCAACGTATCATTGGTAATGCATATGAAGAGTTTCATTAAACTCATTCTGGGCGTATATGCTGCAAGCAAGCATTCTACTTAGATGACACTTAAATAATAATGTTTTGTCAAACATTTTACATGCCTTGTCTATTTCCTGTTAGACATTGCAATTATCTCTATCATTCCAAGCCTATTACCCAATTTTTAAGTTCAGATTGCTAGAAAACATAAAATCCTTGATAAGTTTCATCCACTTCGCATACTTACTTGCCATGAGACAAACTTAGATAATCGATCCCTTAATAATCAATTTCAAATTGGGTAGTATCAATAACCTGAGATGAACCTTGAAAACACAAGGGCTCATTTTTTAACATTGAACTTGAACACCATCCTCTAGCGGCTTAGAATTGTTATTTGTTCTACTCACATTCTTCAATCATGCTTATGATGAGCATGATTTCTTGTCTTCAAGCTTTAACTCATCATTAAGCTTTTTTCATGTATATTTCATAATAGATGACCTTCTTAATAACTAGAAATGGATTGATATCCACATTTGTAATATTGTAATATTTGCAACATCATAATAGTGTGAAGCATGTCGGGCCCCATGTGGCCCGACTAAAAATAATTTGTTTTCAAACAAATTTTATGCTCAAAACAATCAGACAAAGCATCCAAATGAATCTAGAGTGAAAACATGAACTGGGTGTTCAACAAAATATGTTTTCAGGCACTTTTGCAAAATGGTCAAAATAGGTGAAGTTGCCTCAGGAATCAATCTAGGAAACTGGTCAAACGACCTCGTGAAGCAATGAGAGCTTGCAGACACACAAACATTTGATCCGAGAATATAGTGAAAAATAAATCTTAGAGAAATTCAATCATGAGGTGAAAGATATTAATCAAAAAAGTTTCCCAATCCGGATTTTTTGAAACAACAATTGTTTTGCACCAATTAAAACTGACCCAACTACCAATTTGTTAAAATAGAAAATCAACCCCTGATGAGTTGCTATCAAACATAGTAAATCATTTAGGTACCCTGAGCACATATGAAAAATGAATTCTCTTGAATCATCACTAATCAAAATAAATTAACGATCGAAGTCCACCACTCATAAAGGTTGTCAAGAATCCAGATGTGAAATTGAACAAGTTGCATTTGGTTTCGATCTAATAAAAATAGAAAATCAGATCATGAGGCTCTAAAAACTGACACTCGAGATCATTTCGGTATGGAGAACACAAAATACTATTCATTCCAACATGAAAGTCAACTAGTTGCGAAATCCAAGCTCAAACAGTAGGCAACTTTGCAAAACAAATTGTCTGCAAATAGCAAAACAGTGTCAAAACCTTCCAACTTCGATTTTTGAAACTTTGTCAAAAATTATTGTGGGAAGCTGAAAATGGACATGTCTACTCACATAGCTCAATTGAGTATGTCTATAAATGGGTTTTGCACGAAAATCAATAGACTTCAAATTATAAGCGTCCAAAGTGGGTCCCCCAGATTGATTCATCAGGTGCACTTTTGAAAGTGTAGAAGCAAATTTTTTGAAATAGGCAGAGTGCCATCAAACTCTTTGCTCGAGGATAGTAGTGTTGTTCAAGGATGAAAAAAGGATGCTTTGGCATCTCTTTAGGGCATTAGTATCCATACAGATAGAAAGTGGAAAATTCTAATACTAAGTACCAAAAAGCCTACTTGTAGTCTAATCAATAAAACTTAACAAATTGAATAGAATAATGAAGTACAATAAATGATTATACAAATGATAAAGGAGATAGATAAAATTAGGATAATGAAGTCAAACTCTATGAGATTCTAGCTCACCAACAAGCTCCACACACACATACACCTACACACAGACAAGAGAAGAAAAATGTTGGGGCTATATAGGAGTTTACCTCAATCAAACCCCCACTTTGGTGTTTCCAACTCCATGAACAAATAGATAGACAAAGCAAAATAGAAATATGCTAAAGAGAGTAATGTTTGAATGGAAATATAAATGAACACTACAAGAGACACAAAGCTACAAAATAGACAAAAGTGTTACCAACCTCGACCAAAGGCACTCAAGGCCAATAAGAGAGGAATGCAAGCCCATAGGAATGGTAGATTCAACGTAGCCTCAACAATTCCAAGAGAAACCTCACTAGGCACCAAGTTGAACCTTTTCTGGTAGAGTATGTGGTATGTTGTGATGTTGGAGATGTGAAGCTAGTAGTGCAACAAGTAGCTAAAACATACAAAATTGATGTGTAGAAGCTCAAGAAAATGCTAATGAGATTATAGAATATCAAGAATTCCTAAAGAGATGAAGTGAATGAGCAAGAGAGGCATTTGAAGATCAAAATGGGAGGGAAAGTCATTTTCAGGTTGGCTAGTCGACACAGAGGCGTTGCATTTCATCCCCAATGAGGAGTGTAACATCCCTACAAACTCTAGAGGTAGGAACTTGTTAGGGATGGTATCGTGCCGCATTGATTTCTATGTTTTGTGCTTGAATTCCCAACAAAAAATTCCCTCACCAACAAAATACAAGCACCAAGTGGATGCATTATTGATAAGTGATGTGGAGTTATCTAGTCGAGTTTGATTCTCTAAGGTGGAGGGATGCAAAAGGGGAATTTTCAAGAAGGGTACAAATTTTATCCTATACAATTAGTAAAATTCAAAATTGGGATATCAAGGAATATCTCATGTAGCATTTCTATGACTCAAACTCTAGATCACCAACAAATCTAATTTTCCAAACAAAGCCACAACACAAGCACCATAGTTTTGGAAGCCTCCAAGAATTCACTAGAAAAATATTGAGTGACTAATCACATATCAACATATCCATATAGAGAATATTTGATATCTCCTCAAACCATTCATGAAGCATGCATGTTGAGCTGCAACTATCCTACATCTACCATCATCCAAAGACCATGATAGAGAAAATAGTTATCTGAAGATATACATAACCAATTTTTTTTTTAACTTTGTAAACTCTAAGAAACCATAATTTTTTTCAATACACATATAAATCCACATCCACTTAACATATAAAAAACCCAAAGGTCATATAGAAACCATAATAGTTAATCCAAAACAATGGATTATCATGAATATGCATCACCATAGATTTTGAATAATTTTTTTACAAAAACCTCATATCCAAGCAACATGAATTTGAGTCATGTAAGTGAAAAAATCCATCTATAAAGAAGCGGTTCCTAAAATTCAATCCCATTTGTAGGCCAATTCCACCACCACCATGTATATGCATTAGAGAGAGACATGTTATTATAGAAGCTTCAAGATCATCCAATGATCAACTTCAAAGACTAGATGCATTGAGGAACTATAAAAAAATTCCTTCCAATACTATGAGATCAAGAAAGCACCCCATACAAACACAACACACCATAGTGACAATGCAAGTATTTCCATATCACTAGGGAGCCCATCTCATATACCCTGTATGAATACTTTTTTGCACACAAACTTGATGTGTAACAACACCCCATAAATAAGGGATATTCAATGGTCTAAATAGGAGATCCAAATAAACATCATTTCATTGTGATCAACTTCACTTATTTATACCTTAAAACCATCCATATTTGTGTCTTTTCTTTCTAGAAACTAAAGAAATTTCAAGTTTTCAACTTGCCAGAGGATTAACAATCATCCCATTCCTTCAATTTATATTCCCTCAAGCCTCTAAAGCTAATAAATCACCAAAAGAAATATCTAGAGCTCCAAACACCACATGCACCACCATATGAGCACACACAATTGACATGCAAGTACATGCAACACACATGCAAGTACATGTAACTTACATACATGTACATGCAAGAACATACAAATCTAGAATTGTGATTTTGTACCAATTTGAAGGGAATAATGGGCATCCTCAATTTCCATCTAAGATTAGTATGTGCCTATATTTACATTCACTCTATTTAGGAACTTCAAAATAATATACTATTATACCTCAAAGAGAAAACTAACATAAATAGTTCCCTATTGTTAGTTCCTAAAGGAAAGAGGTTGCAATTAAGTTTCACATACTTTTAGGTCAAGTAGTTTCAAGAACATTATAGAGACATAAATCAAATAAAAGAAAATATAAAAAGAGAAAGAACACACATATTTATGTGGAGAAAACCCCTTTCAGTAATAAACCTTACACTCCAAAACCATAAAGCTAATATATTATTCAGTAATAAGATAGTTACAATACATTCTTCAAGCTCAAGTCCATTATAGGAGATTTACATCTAGTTCCATCTCTGGAAAATTTTGACAACATAACCCCTATGAATAACACTTCTCTCACATATCTCCTCTAATGTAACACTTTTATATATATAGTCTACAACTACCAAGTTAGAATTTTCCTCAAACCCATGCCCATACATCAACATGCAACAAGAAAGGCACTACATTCAAAAACATGCAACATGCACATGTATAAAAGAACCTCTCAAAAATCTGGGCATCCACATTCCAAGTTTTACTCAATTGAGAATACAAAATCCATGCATGCACAACTCTCCTTTCATATAAAAAATTCCAATCTTGAATTTCCAATTTGGGCATCAACTTCCACAAAAGTAGCTATATTTCATAGTTAACTCAACATACCTCGACACATGACACCTTCATGAAACTCTAAGAAGTTTTCACAAAATCATCTCTCCAAATGAGTGCACAAGTGATAAGTGTCACTATGGCACAGTTTCATGAAGTATGCACAAGATACAATGCTTCCATAAAGAACCTAAGTGACTAGTGACACTTTTTTGAGCTTTGCACCTTGTATGTGGTATATAACACTTCCTGATGGGTCCCAAAAAATTCCATGACAACTATTATAGTTTACAACTTAGGATATATAAATATTTGCACAAATATTTATCCCACAGTTAATGCTAGGACTCAAAGATTGAAAAAATTTAATCCTAACATTAAGGGTGAAATTTACATCATTAATACCAATTTGAATAATGGCTCTTGGGATAATGTTACCCTCAAGCTCTAATATTTAACTTTGGAAATATTGAGAACCATTACCTCAATGACTACCATAAATGATCAAGAAGTAATATCATGATGAATTCCATGCACCTATTCATCCATAGGATAAATATCTCAAATAATAGTTCCTATCCATTATAGAATTTTCCTCAGGGTCTCAACATTTTATTCATAAATAAAATCATAAAGATTGTGATAATCTATTTAAATGGAAAATATTATCAAATATACTAAGTATTATGTCATCGAAAAAGGAGGTAATCATTGAAACATAACATTTTTGTATACTTGTTATTTTATTGTGTAATTTCATAAATAATTATGGAGTAAAAGGATAACTACATATGGTCATAATAATAATCACAAAAATCTTGTGATAGTAAAAATTACCTATATGTCTAGAATTTTTTCATCAATCCATTAGCACTAGTATGTAAAATTTTAAAAATTAATTTAAGTTATCATTTTTTAACTATCAAAGGACTATTAATACAACTACAATAGTAAAAGTGTCATGAAAGAAATGGTGTGATTAGAGAAATTCGGTTATCAAGGAGATTTGTCCTATCATTAAACCCTTATTTCTTACACGAGGAGAGAACATACAACATACAAAGGGACTTCAAAAATAATACTAGATTCAATTTTAATCAATTTTTTTATCAAAATCCAAGGTAAGCCATAATGATGATAATGGGTGAGTGCAAGATCATGGGGGTCCAAAAAGTGGTGATATGATAAAATAGGGAATTTCTATACAAATTTGATGAAACGAAAAAATATTTTATTGAGAAAATTTTAAGCTTCCCACCAATATGACATGTGACTTAGTTAATGAATTTAATAGATAATTATTATTGATTTTCTACATGCATTATGATTAAATTCCTGATTGATAGGGTGACCGAAAACATCTATAATTTTCAAATCATTTAAAAAATTTCAAATTTGAAAGGTGCAACACATTATATACTTCCTGTAATATAGGATAAAAAAATTAATTGAATTTCATAAATTTTTGACAAAGTTATGGTGGTCAGACAAACAAGTTTTTAGTATTTTAAAAATTTCTAATAAAAAAATCATAACTAATTATTTACTTACAAAAATAAAAAGTGTAACACATCTGAGCATGTGTTTCCTCTAGTTATATTGAAATTTTCAAAAAATAAAAAATAAATTTGTACTTTGGTTGGTTAGACATACATGTGTTGTTTAATTTTTTCTTGAAAACTTAATACTACTGCATTGAAATTTTAAATTTTCACCAAATAGATATACTTCTTTCCAAAAAAGGACTAGTATAGTAGAAACTACATTCAATTTTCTAGAAATCATGTTGTAACATATTTTTCAAATTATGTTAATAACCTATTCAAATTTTTATGTCAAGTTTTCTAACTATGTTCTTCTGAATTTTCATTGCCACTTAATCACCCAGTTTGGACCCCCATGATCTTGCACTAGCTCTAATGGAGTGTACAAATACTATAAAATAGAAAAATGGTATGTATTAAGGTATAAGAGATTTACAGTATTAGTTTTGTTATGAAAATTTTCAAATAATGCCCACTCATTATATCCTAGAATAATAGGTAGAGGGGTGATTATGTACAAGGTTATTCCGATAAACTAGGAAGATAGGCATACACCCTTTAGACATTATCATGTATGATTAGATTCTCTTAGTTAGTGAGTCAATAAACTACATTCACATGTATTATAATTTCCATTTCCCCTTAAATTGATTCATGACCTCCCATTCTAAAAAATTATCTAAATAAAAGAACTATACAAGTTGAATATGGTAAGAAAATTACTCTACAAATTGAATATATAAGTTTTGAAATATGTAACTACATTTTACATGTATGTATAGAAGACTAGTTGCAACTACCTATAAAATATTCTTCTATCCTTAATGTTTTGATGGATGTTCATACCCTATTTCAAATATCTCATTTGACATAAGTCGAGAGGATTCTAAAAAATGTTGTAGAGTAAATATTTACACTTGCCAATTCTATTTCGTTGGAATTTTCTAAATTATTTTGATAATTCCTTTTATTTAATATCCCACAATCAAGTTCTTCTATTAGAACAATACACTTTGAAATAATTTTGTCAAACAGTTCAAGTGCCTTGTATATACTTCCAAATTTTATATACATGTCTACTAGGGAAATGAAAACTGTATAATCCATTTCATTATCTTTTAGTGGATATCCATACCCTATTCTAGAGCTCCCATTTTTTCATAGGTAGGGAGGATGCTGACAAAGATTGACGAGTCTATATTATGCCTACCAATTACATTCGAATGAAATATTGTAAATTTTTTTAAAGAACTTTTTTTTGTGCATATCATACAATTATTGAACACCGAGAATACTGAGAAAGGGGGTGAATCAATATTATCTAAAACCACATAACCATTTAAACATTTATTCCATACATCATATTTAAATTGTATTAAGTTAAAAAACCATGAAAGTAACCATCAAATCATTTAACACATGAATACCAAACTTTTACATGGAAAAATAAAAAAGGGAAATACCACAGTGAGGATTAGTTCACAATATATTATAACCAGTTATAATGCATTATAGAAAGGCTCACTACTAGGTGGACTCACTATCTAGAGAATAAGAGAAATAGAAAAGATGGGTAGCTCACTATGAAGATTTTAAATTCTACAAATGCATCTATGATATGCAAGAAATAAAGTTCATCTAAAGATTAATATACAAAATTAAAACACTTCATGATACTCTACTCTAATGCTCTACTCTACTTTATATTCCTATCACATTCACATGATCTACTTAGGAATTTCCACTCTCTACTTTTTCATCGCTCTTCAACAACAAAAATGATCTTATACTTGTACCCATTACATTCACAAGAATTTGCCACATGAATTAGGTTGACCTAATGAGATGTACCATTCAAAACAATAACTTGCTAGCTAAATATCAAACATAGATGATTCATGCCTTAATTTAAAACTTATAATGTATTTGGTAGGTCGACATGAACCTTTAATATCTCTCACATAATGGATCAATACTTAGTTTAAGTTCACATAAAGTTAAAAATATTAGGTTGGCACCGTTGGTGACCTAACATCAAAAATCACCAATTAATCATCCTCAAATTGACACATGGACCTCGAAACTACACACCACTTGGAATAAACACCCTTTTGATGCCTATAAACACTTCTAAAAATCTACAAGACCACATATTCTTTCGTAGTGAGATGCGGTTTAAGAAAAACATGTACTCTCTATTGGAAACACTATTATTGGTAAACTTGATACTCTATTGCTCATAACTTCTGCACTCAGCATTGAAATAACATGAAAATTTAGATCAAGATACTTCAAGGAAAATCAATGTGAACAAAAAAATTGGTGCTCAATACACTTAAAATTATGTTCTAACACTTAGCTAAATAACTAGCTCATATGTTATGTACCAAAGAAAAATTTCTTGCATCTCTATACTCAATTTTCCATTACATAAACACACATATACACATCAAATCAATTGACCATCAAAGTATACCTCTCAAACCATAATGATGATATCAATATTTATACTTATATGCACACTATACATCTCATACCCATGTTGCCAACAAGCATATCAATGAAAAACTCCTTAAACTTTAAACAATCTCCCCGTTGTCATTGTTGGCAACATGCAAATTATTCTCAAATATTCTCCCCCTTTGACATCAAGTGAAAATGGAATATCTACATATGTGAACATAATCATAATCTAAGCTCAACATGATTGAATTATGTAATTAAGCCAAGATTTAACTAATCAAATCATGCTCCCAATGAAATTCTTAAAAATAATAATCTAAGAAGCCATTAAACATCAAGTAAACTGAAAATGCTTAAAAATACCTAATCTAATACATCAAACTTTATCCAATTGGGGGATTGGCACTGAATTTATGTGGAATGTTAGCCCTTTCCCAATCCCTTGGTTGAAATATGCTTGAAGATGAATGCAATTTTTGGAAATTGATAAAAATGGATGCTAAATGATGTAATTGCTCATAAGAATGCTATGAAAATGACTATAGTGTAGATTCTCTCAATGAATGTGGATAAATTTCTCAAGAAATGAAGGCTATTTATAGAAAAATAAAGTGAATCAGTGGCCAAGATAAATTTTCTTAATCAATGGATAAAAATGAATAAAATGAATTGGCATGGATCAAGAATTCAGTCCATGGAGGAGACTGAAAGTTTACATGGATTGATGAATTTAACCAATGGATCAAAATAATTTGAGGAAACATAAATCATAAAATTTAGGAGTAATGTGCATGATATTTCCATTTGAGAGAGAAATTATTTAAATTTGAAATGGAGGAATATTCCATGAGAATATTCCTTTACAAGTGGGAGAAATTGGTCAATTAAATAATTAGGATATTATTTAATTGTGCATGATGGAGTCCAATTTAGAAGATTTAATTAAACAATTAGATCTTTTAATTAAAAAGGGGAATGAATGACATTTAATTAAATAATTTAGATTATTTAATAAAACAAAAAGACTTGGGAAATTGAATTAAATAATTCATGTTATTTAATAAAATATGATGAAAATTAGTGTGAAAGGGGCGAATTAACTGAATAATATTGATTATTTGACTAATATGCTTGAAAATGATGAATTTAATTAAACAATTTGGATTAATTCATTAAATGATCGAAAATGGGTCAAATTAGCATGAAAATGGTGTTAATAATCGAATTCAGATGTTTAATATCGATCAAGATGATTTTAAGTGTATACATTTTTCCCCTCTTTGAAGCGAGTTACCTATTATATTGTTTCAAAGACTAACACTTTCAGATCAATGCTACTACTCAAATAAAAATAAATAAAATTGATGACTGTTTAGATGCTTGAGATGTCCCACTATTTCCTGAGTAAAAGGAATTTATGCTCGTATACTGCCCCCTCAAGAGATCGAGCAAAAATGTTGATTCTTCAGTCAATATCGCGATAGTAGGTTCAAGTTCAAAATAGCCACAAAAATAGACTAAGGAAACTAAAAAAAATCTTTAAAATTATTCATAGCTTAAAAACTAGATTAGAAATATTAAAGGTATAATTATCCCCCTTTAATTAGGTCAAAAGCCAAAATTTTTGGACTTAAATAGGAATTTAGGGGTCACATTCAATTAATTTGAACACATTGCTTTAGAGATTTGCTGAGATTTTTATTTGACACCTTGATGCTATGCATGATCTTGCACTTCCCCAACACCTCACAAACTGATTATGAGACTTCCACTTGACCACTAATGTAGGGCCCCGAGTATGCACTACAAAATGTTTTTTTTTTGCATTTATTCGGCTTTAATTTTGAGTTTAGCTAGGTCTTCAATATTGTGACACATTTTAAAAATTGATGAAGCAATTGAATTATTGGGACACAAATTTATATTTACAACACAATTGAAAAAATACACTACTATTGTTAATTTACGTTTAGGATCATAGTTGTAGGATAGTTGCATGAATAAAAAGTTAAGGTGCAATAAGGCATTTTAGTCAAGAAACACAATTGTAGAATAGGATCACAATGAGTTATTTGGATGTAGTGGCACAATTGAATTTTTCTACGCATATGAATATTGTGACATAATTATCAAAACATGATGCAATTGCAAATTACCAAATTGGGGCAATTTTAAAATAGGCAAAAAATTACAAATTTAAGGTTTTCAGCTCAAAATTTTGTCATTTTTTTATAATTTGAATGATGTTCACTTTGTGCATGTAGGAGACCATTTGACTGCTCATGTTCCATGAGCATAGACCCAACATTATTTCTCACATTCATCATTTCAGTGAAAACAAGAACTTCTTTCTTGGTGTGATCAGATTTGGATTTATAGCTCACATGTCGGTAAATTCATACACATTTATTCATGAGGAATTTTTTTTTTGAGTGCTAGCATAGTGACATATCATCATTCCACCTTCCCATTACCATTGCTTCGGAGGACATGTGGTGCATCTTGCAAGTGTTGATACATGGGGAGTTGATCATTTATCATACCAATGTTAAGATGGATGATATCTATGAAATTATTGGAATAGAAAACCTCCAGGTAGAAAACTAGTAGATCAACCTATAGTAGTATGGAGGAAATTTTCCTAACTTGGCATTGGTGATCATAGCATTGATCTCTAGAGTATTTGTACTAGATAGATCAGGTAGAGGCTTCATCTTTGGTTGGGGACTTTCTTGGGAGGGGATGCTATATCAGATGAATCTCTACGCTTGTGGCCTCGTGATACTTAATTTATAATATTATGAAATGCATCAGGTTGTATACATGCAAGGGTGAATTCTATCAATCAGTGTTACATTAACTCACATCAAGGCTTGGGATCACATTGGTGTTCTTAGATTAGTTATCGCATTAGAAAAAATTGATGAGGAGAAGCCAATAGTCTATAGATATGGAGCCATTACCACCCTTCAACACACAATAATAGAAAGAATCACACTCTCACAATGGGTTATTGATGACATAATTATGTTTAGATAGAGACCCTAAATCAAGGTTCATCCATTGGATGATGATTGTAATTTATTTCTCTATGCATAGTAGACTAGGTACATGCTAGGTCATGAGCATCATATGATGAAGGGATATCTACTTGGTAGAGTGGAACATTAGTTCGGGGAGGTGTAATATGTAGTACCTCTAGCATATAGAGCCATTTATGCATGGACTCCTAGACTAACAGTCTAGGGATAGTATTGTTCCACATTTGGTTGTGATTGATGATTTTTGATATCATGTACCAAAGTCATGGATTTACATGGGAGGTCCATACGATGTGGGAACCACTCCTACTTATGATGTTAGCTTCCTACAACATGCCCTAGTATGGTTGAAATATCTAGCAGTGGATGGGATAGGAAGAGAAAGAGGAAGGGGGAAAGTCCAGATAGCACAACAACCTCCATAGCAGCCTCCTCATGATGGGCATGATTTACAGGTGTTGGGTGATGGGTACCAAGATAGAAAAAATCTCGAGGTACGACAGGTTTGAGGGAAACCTCCATTTATGCGAACCTTACAATAGTCACCACCAACACTACATCAACATTAGCAATGGTAGCAACAACAACCATAGGATCAATCACAAGATAAGCCACAGGGTCTAGAATCTCGTGACACACATATTCTTTCTTTGATAGCTGAGAGGGACCACACTCAAAGATAGAGATATTACTCAATAGGAGAAACACATCACTTTTTAGGAGAGGGATAAATCAGTGACTAATCAAGATAGATATAGGGAAGAGTGCGACCAGGAGTTTCAATAGGTTCAACAATTGATCGTCCAGCTAGCCCAGGAGATAGGTCATAGGTAGAAGTCAAATATTTTTGTCATTCAAACATAGGGTCAAGTGGTATCTTCTACCATTTACAGTCAGGATATGGTTGTGACCACATATTATAGGACCTTATATGATAGGGATGTTCTACAACATCGATGATAGCTATATTTTTCTAGCAGGAGTAGGGTTTCCCCTAGTAGTTCAGGAGGTGCACCCTCAGTTTAGTAGCCTTCAGGTAGTAGTCACCAACAACCCTCTCACCCTTCATCTTAGCATAGCAATAGACAGAGTGAAGGATAGCTACATATATATATAGATATATATTTTTATGTGTAGTCTTGATTTATTATGTATATCCATTCATTGGCTGATTTTGATATCCTTATGTATATTATTTTTTGATGATATCACATATTGATTAGGATTTTATTTCATGATAGTCATATTTTGATGATATTTATGAGATGATCTTTAATGCAATACTTATGATGTGTTATTTTATTTTATGCCTCATGTATATATGGATGCATATTTTTATGTCATGGATGTGGATGTGGATGTATATTATGCATATGATGTGATGTGATTTATGATTTATGATGCTATATGAATGTATGCAATGTGTGATTTATGATATGGATGTTAATGTGATGGATGAATTATTTTCTTTTCCATATATATTCTTCATGATATGTCATAATGATGAAGAATGTTCATGCTATGAGATGGATGGGTATGTGCAAGATAATGATGGCCTAAAAAGTGGTAATATGATGGGTATGTGGTTGATGACCTTTTTTTAACCCAAAATTGATGAAACGAAAAGGGTTTTTAAAGGAGATTCTCAGCTTTCCACCAATATAAATTATGCTTTAATTTGAATTTAATAAATAATTATTATTCATTTTCTATTGAATTACGACTAAAGTCTTGATTTTTAGGTTGATTGAAACAAATCTATAGCTTTCAAACAGTATCATCTTTTTTGAATCCAAAACATGTGTCACATTGTATGCTTCACATAATATAAGATTAAAAATAAAATAAAAATTAATTTCATGAATTTTTGACCAAGTTAAGGTGGTCAAACATATGCGTCTTTATGTTTTTTAAAATTTGTAATACAAAATTTATAATTAATTATTTACTTGGAAAAAAATTACAAAAAAATATGCATCACATCAAGACATGAGTCCTCTACTTATATCTAAAATATTATCATTTTAATGTGGTTAGGGTGGTCAGACAAACACCTACTTCTTATTTTTTCCCTAAAATTTAAGTAATACTGTATTGAAATTTCAAATTTTCACCAAATAGATTTTATTTTTTTGTAAATAAACCTAGTAATTTAGAAACTAAATTCATTTTTTTACAAATTTTATTCTTACATATTTTTGGAATAATATAGATAACTTATTCAAATTTTTATGTCAAGTTTCCTAACTTTGATTTTTCTAAATTTTTTGCCACTTAAGGGCCTGTTTTTCCATGATGATCCTACACATACCCGAATGCATTTTATTTTTGAGTATTTTTTATGCAATATGAAATGCTTATGATATAATAATGATTATGATATGATAATGTAGTATGCATGTATTTTGATGGTTTGTGTATGTAGGATGGATGCATTTATTATTTTAATTGATTGTCGTGACACCATGTTAGCATGGAGAAAAGATAGAAGAATGTGATGGATGGATTAATAATTATTTTGAAATTGAATCAAAATTAAAAAAATCCTATGATTCTTCGAGACTATTAGATACGTTAATGAGAGATTAATTTGTTATTTCAGTATTGGGATACTTCATCATATCATTCCTTATTTTTGGTATAGCATGTAGAGATGATGCATCAAGGTATTCATAACCGTAATGGCATTATATCTAATGTGATGGACTTTGACTTTGCAAAAATATAGGAATATCCTTGTTCATACCTGACAGAAGAAAACCTTGTTTGACCATGTTAAAGAATAATCCATCTAAGTAATGAGAATAACCTACAAAAGGTATGAAGAACCTGATATGTCCTAGCCATTTTCTCACTTGAGACTACCCTACACATGCAAGATAAGTATTCATTGAGGTTGTACTACAAGAACATCCAACAAGCACAACAAATGAAAGCTAACGATCAATACTCCTATTCCTTTTAATCTAAATCATTTTGATAGATATCATGAAGAGGTCATTGGAATAGACCACTAAGATGAATCATAAGAAAATATCAAAATAAATAAACAAATATTATTATTCATCTCTTACCAAAGTACCCTAACTAAAGATGATATCCCGGTGATAAAGTCCATTGTAGGAAAGATATATCCTATGAAATTTTATCATATATTTTGACTAAGAATAATTTTTTTGAAACAATAGAAATAGGAAGGAGAGAGAGGAGTTTCTATCCTTGAAGATATAGAGCTCCCCCTATTTCACTTAAGTTTCACTCAAGAAAACACTAGAGATCTCAACCGAAGGATGTAAAGGGGAAAGGGATATACAATAGGGGTGTCCTAGGGTCTCACTAATGATTAAAGATGGATTCATCACCAAGCTAGGGCTTGAAAAGACTAATGAAATGAAAAACCTAATTTGTAAACCTAATACAATGCAAAACTTCACTAAATGACATAGAAAAGAATGTAAATCAAAACAAAAATATGAGAAATAAGAGGTGTGAATTGGGGAATCTGTAGAGGTGTGAATGAAAATTTGAAATGCTAAAAACACTGGCATTAATGTCTATTTGGACTCATATGCCATTATAGGTGATTTAGTCCTAGATTAGGGTTTCTAGGTAGGAACATAAATTTGGTAGAGATATGTTTGGAACTCTCGAAGACCACAAATTTCACTTTACTAGACTCATACGCTAAATGTGGAATATCAATATTGTTAGGCTTTTTTGGCAACTCAAATTTTTATTCTTCTCTTTAATGTTTTCTATATTCTTTCGACTTCACTTTTTAGTCCAAATCTCTGATTTACAACCTATAGATGTCTTTTTGTGATCTCCAATGCAAGGTGACTATTGCAACTATAAATGAGCATCATGGTGTTTTCATTAATGTTGTCATTGATGCCAACATAGTACAGGTTCTTGCAATGAAAGGAATCAAGTGATTTCAGGTGGAAGATGTATGGTTCAGATACTGTAAAGATGTTGTGAGTACATGTAATTATTTTTATAGTGTTAGAGGTGTGCTGAGATGATGAGTTATCAAGTTCTTTTGAGAAAATTAATAAACAGTGAAGATAGAATTGTGTGTGTTTTGAATATGCTCTAATAATGTGCTCTTCATTTATTCTATGTTGATCCTATGCTTGTGTAGATCTATAGTGTTATTTATGGGCATCCTTGGGTGATATATCATGGATTATAGCTTTTGGTTTGATGAAGAGAGAAATTTTTGCTCATCAGTTCATAAACTTGTCTAGCAGAGTTGTTTATCTGTGGACTAGGAGAAATTTTTTTGCTTCATAGTCCTTTGTTGGTTTGTCTTAGATCTTGTAGATCTGAAAGAAGGCTTGCAATGGTGTTATCTTTGTCTTGGTGAAAGTGTAACGACCAAGTTCTACATAATTTTTTTTCTTAAACTACAACTTAAAGAATAAATAACATGCATATAAGAAAGTATTTAAACAACTCTTTCCTTTTCATTAACAATAAATAAGATTCATGCTAAATAATAAAATGAAATATTTTTCCTTTCATTTAAACAAGACAACATATTTCAAATGATGAAACTATTTTGTTTCAAATGAACATGAGAGAAAATATACATATGTGCACATGCATAGATCAATTGAGCTTCTAAACTAATAGTGGTAAGAAGGTCTAGCAATCTGCCTTTCAAATCTTGGTACCTCAGTAGCATGGTAAGGAGGAGAAACATCACTCGGGTGCTTTTCTACCAACCACAGACTTATAATGTGGTTCCCCGCACATATATCATTCAATATATGGCCCTCCCTTCAATGAAGATATTGGTTGAGCAACCGATACTGTAAACCGACTGAGTATAGTTATGTGTCCTACATATATAGAACCTGTACATCTAGTAAAATCTTGATCTAGTATGCAATATGGGATCGTGGTGGACATGACAGTGTATTCATCACTCAATCAAGAGGACGTTGTTCATCTACACTACTTTGGCCAAAGTGTTTAATCAGTAACTCTACTAAGGGTCAACTACCACATACAATGATCGGGGTTGATTTGACTTAGGGCTATCTTAAACTATGCATAGGTATTTTTTCCTATCATGCTAATCTCTACCAAGACATCCTACATCAATTTCACTTATTGGGAGGAATCTACATTGCAAGTACTACCAATACTTTCTCCTACACGGGAATGAACATTTCCTAGGAGTGTAGACAACTTACTGAGTTAACCTAGTAACTTAGTTGAGCTATAAGGTGCTTGATTCATGCACTCATCACAATCCTATTAGTAGTATCTAAGGTAATGAATACTCTCCATTATATAAATATCATACAAATAAAGAAAACAATAACTAGATGCATTGTATATCTTTTTAAAAAGGAATGTTGCTTTCTAATACAAACGTGGATTATATATACCTTATTTAATTAATGCATCTTTTAGACATTCAAATTGCAAGCTTTATATAACAACATCAGATTATATTTTCCTAAAATGTCTTTACAGGTTCTAAATATAAAAGAAGAATAATACTTCAAAGGTTTAGCATGATTTCTTTAAAAATCAAGAAGAAATGAAAAAAAGATAATCATGCCTATAATTCAAGCTTCCATAGATGATGATGATGGCCTTTTCCTATAGTAACTCAGATCGTAGAGTTTCTATGTTCTTTCTCATAATAGAACACTCTTTCCAAAATTGGCTCTCAATCAATAAAATGACGATTCTTCTCAAAATAATGGTCACTCACATAAATGATGATTTTTCTCAGAATATGGCTAATCATAGTAAATTACTTCTCACAACAATGGTATGAATAAGGGTGCATAGGATTACAAACAGATTGCTCAAGAAAATAGAATGAATAAGTGTGAATTGATATGAACCGGTAAATTATTTGCAATAGTTTGAAAGCCTTTATATAGAATTTGAAATGAAATGAATTTCCTTACGGGAATACATGTGCACTGACAAAACACTCAGCCAAAATTATTCAAAGGCACTTTGTGGGTTTCCAAGCCCTCACTCAACAATTTTGGTAATGATTCGACTTGCATTATTGACAACAAAACCAAAAAATTTCAATTGTTCAACAAAATTCGCCATTTAAAGGTAATTCATATGGCACCAGCAAGAAGGTGAATCACCTTCTTGGGAAAAATTCTTGTTTTAATTCCCTACAACAACACTCTTATGAGTTGCATTGCCATGTTGATTCGTTCTCCCTGGTGAAGCGCTTAATACATATTTGTGCAATTCAGTTTCTTCCACCATTTCCATTTCATGGGAAAACTCTCAAATATTTTCAAAAATAACTTTATTAAGTCCATAGTTATGCATCAAATATTTTCTTTTAAACATTAGAGAAGCCTTTGCTTATTTTCGAATTATTCCATGATGAAAATAGATAAAGTCAATTTCCATTATACTTGGCAATATTTGATTTCCAAATATATGATGAGAAATGAATAAAAAATGATCTTCATTAATAAAATAATATATATAAAAATTTATTAATATTATATTTATTTATATACGTATTGAAGTAATAAATAATTATATAAATATATATATATATTTATGTTTATTATTTTTACTTTAACATGTATATTTATTATATGATATTAATATGTATATATATATTTAGACGTACACGTAAATGTATATATATATATATGCATATCTATATATGCATATATAACTCCTACAAAACATATCGTAAGCTAGTTTGTTATTTCTGATATGTCTATATATGTATCTGTACATATATACATATATGTGTAGATGTAAATCAACAAGAAATAACAATATAATTTATTAATATCCAATATATAACAAGTGGTGTATATACATATGCATATGTATACATACGTCCATATATATTTTAATATACATGCATGTATATGAATACCATATTGATGCAACTATGCGAGCATATCCATTTCCCAATTAGACACTTGTAATGATATGTATATACATATGGATGCGTGTATATAATATATGTATATATATATTCCCTGCCTAACTTCTTGCATTCAAATACGATCCATTGAAATGAACTAAATAACATGAGCCAATTAACAGACAAACATCTCTTACAAAAGGTACAAAAGAAGATACAACTCCTAATGCTAGTCTATGACTATGGATGACTTATCTAATTCAACTGACTCAGATACTCTCTTTAAGGTGAAGTGTGTGTATACTCAAATAGTTCACATTATCGGTTAACTGACCAAGCCCCTCTCCCAAGTGATATTTCCCCTCCGCCTGGAGGAATGGTACCTATACCTGCATCCACTGACATATGTCCACAGAAGTCAAATTCTCACAACATAACAATATAGTTACAATATTTCACAAGTTAGAATATTAACAATTCTATAACTTAATATGAATTATTACAAAAATAATGACATCAATTTGAAATAAATTAAAACAAGACAATCATTTAAATGTAGCCATACTCAGATTGACAACACGGTACACATTTTATTCAAGCATTGATTTCAAATTTCAATCTTTCGGCCCTATGCAATACTATTACGTACTAGCTTACAATTCGAGGTGTAACATAATCCCCCCTTATGATTCATCGTCCTCGATGACCTAAGGTTATTATTGAAACCTAAAACTAAATCTACTTTATTCACCATTCTCAAAAGATTTAAGAATGTCTAGAAACTTCTACTGAATTTCCACGTAGTCCACCCAAGTTGTTGAGTCGCCTAAGTATCGACCCCATTGATCTTTGCATTGAAAGACGTCTCAGTTACGTAAGTGAAACTTACACATTTCTGAAACCTTTACGTGTTTGATAATTATAACTTCGGGATCCTTTACCTATAAGGCACTCCAATCAATCAAATGACTATCACCTGAAATATATTTCTTAAGCTGGGACACATGGAAGACATTATGCATTTTGGCAAGAGTCTGTGCCAAAGTGATTTTTTAGGCTATGGGATTTACTCCCTCTAATACTTTAAAAGGTCCTACAGAACATGGGGCCAACTTAGAATATTTTCTGAACTTGATGGAACTCTTATGAGGTTTAACTATTAGAAGTACTTTGTCACCAATGACAAAATTACGGGGAACTCTCTTGGCATCTGCATAACTTTTTTGTCAACTGTTAGCTTCGGCTAACTTTTGTCTAATAACTTTCACTTGCTCCTCCATTTTTGGTAACATTTTTGGTCCAAGACTTACCCGATCCTCAAGTTTATCCCAAATTATCATAGTTTTACACTTTCAACCATAGAAGGCTTCAAAAGGAGCCATCCCTAATGGGTATGTACAGGATCATCATGAAAAAAATAAGCCCTTAAGTGGCAATAAAATTCAAAAAATCAAATTTAGGCAACTTGACGTAAAAATTTGAACAATTTATCTATATTATTTCAAAAATATGTAAGAATAGAATCTATAGAAAATTGAATGTAGTTTCTAAACTACTAGGTTGATTTAAAAAAATAAAAAAATCTATTTGGTAAAAATTTGAAATTTCAATGCACTGGTACTTAAACTTTAGGGAAAAAATAAGAAGTAGGTGTTTGTCTAACCACCCTAACCACAATAAAATGATAATTTTTTTTTATAATATTTTAGATATAAGTAGAGGACTCATGTCTCGATGTGATGCATATTTTTTTGTAATTTGTTTCCAAGTAAATAATTAATTATGATTTTTTTATTAAAAACTTAAAAAATATAAAAAATCGTATGTCTGACCACCTTAACTTGGTCAAAAATTCATAAAATTCAATTCTTCTTTTTTTAATCCTATAGTATGTGAAGCATAGAATGTGACACATGTTTTAGATTCAAAAAATGTGATATCATTTGACATCTATAGATGTTTTTCAATCAGCCTATGAATCAGGAATTTAGTCATAATTCAAATAGAAAATGAATTATAATTATTTATTAAATTCAAAGTAAATCATAATTTATATTGGTGAAAACTGATAATCTCTTTTAAAAACCCTTTTCATTTCATCAATTTTGGGTAAATAAAAAGTCGTCAGCCACATGTATCATCATATCACTTACATATCGCCACTTTTTGGCCCATCATGATCCTACACATACCCTATAGTAAAATGATATGAGTTGTTATAAGAAAATTTCACTAAAGGTAAATAGTCTTCCCACTTTTATTGTTGATCCATACAATATACTCGAATTAGGTCTTCTAATACTTGATTTACCCTTTGAGTTTTCCCATCCATCTTTGGATGATATGTTGAACTTATCTTCAATTGAGTCCCAAGTGTTGCAAATAAGGTTTTCCAAAACCTAGAAGTGATTCTTGCATCTCTATCAAAAATAATCTTTTTCAGAATCCCATGCAACCTAAATATTTATTGTCCAAACTTCCTTGCTATGATTGGTGGTCCATCAGTCAAATTTCCTGGTATGAAATGTGCTACCTTTTTAAGTTTATCCACCACTACAAGTATGTCATTATGCCTATTTCTTGACATAGGTAATCCTTGCACAAAATCCCTACTTATAACTTCACACTTCCTTTCAGGTATGTCATGTGGGTATAAAAATCCTATAGGATGATGATGCTCAAATTTTACACTTTGGCATTCAAGACACTTTGCTACATAACTTGCAGCGTCTCCTTTCATTCCCTTCCAAAAGTATAATGGTTTTATATCAGCCATCATTTTTGTCACTCCTGGATGTCCAGAATAGGGTGCCTCGTGAGTTTCCTTCCACACCAAATTTCTTAATTCCTTTACATCGGGTACATACATTCTTCCTTTGTACCTAGGAAATCCAATAGGCTCAAAATGAAAACCTTTGTACTTATAATCTTGAGGATTTTCCATAAGTGCTTTCTTAACTTGAAGATAGTACTCATCTTCTTTACATCTTTGTAAGACTTTCTCCTTGAAATTGGTCTGAGTTGCTACTATGGAGGCAATGTGGCATCTTTGACTAAGTGCATCAACTACTCGATTCTCTTTTCCTTTGATATAATTGATGTTGAAATCATAATCAACTATTAGCTCCAACCATCTTCTTTGCCTAGCATTCAGATTAGGCAGAGTAAAAGGATACTTCAATCCATTAAGGTCAGTTTTTAACTCAAAAGGCTTTCCCAGCAAGTAGTGCCTCCACATCTGCAAAGCATGGACTATGATTGCTAACTCTAAATCATGCGAAGCATAATTTATTTCATATGGATTCACCTTCCTTGACTCATATGCACTTACTTTCCCATCTTGCATTAGCACACCTCCTAACCCTTCACCAAATGCATCAGTGATTACCATAAAACTACCTTTAGGACTAGGTACTTTAAGAATTCATGCAGTAGTTAGTTTCTCCTTGAGTAGGTCAAATTATTCTTGACACTTCTCATTCCATTTGAATTTCTTTCCCTTCTTCTACAAAGAATTTATAGAAAAATAAATTTTATATAAGTTTTCCATAAATTTTCTATAATACCCTACCAATCCCATAAAACTTCTCACTTTGGACACATTCTTGGGTACATGCCATTGAACTACTACTTCAATATTTATTGGATCTACTCCAATTTCAGCTATTGACATTACATGCCCCAAATAATGGTCCTTTTCTTGGAAGAAAGTACACTTGGATAATTTCCCATATAGATTATTCTCTCTTAACCTTTGTAAAACCAATTCTAAGTGTTTGCAGTGCTCTTCTTAATTTCTAGAATAGACTAAAATATCATCTAGAAATACCAACACGAATTTGTCAAGATAGTCTCTAAATATATAGTTCATGAGATTCATGAATGCTTCTGGTGCGTTTGTTAAACCAAAAGGTAGAACAGTAAAATGGTAATGTCCGTAACGATTTTGGAATTTCGTTTTAAAGATATCTTGATCTTTAACTCTTAATTGTTGATATCCATATCTCAAATATATCTTAGAGAACATATTTGCACCTCTCATCTGGTCAAATAGATCATCTATGCGTGGTAATAGATACTTATTCTTAATTGTATCCTTGTTAAGCATACGATAGTTGATCCACAAACACAATGTTCCATCCTTCTTTTTGAAAAATATTATAGGTGCTCCCTAAGGTGATACACTTGGTCTTATCAATCCTTTGCACAACAATTCGTCTAATTGAGTCTTTAGTTCCATAAGTTCTTTAGTGGTCATCCTATAAGGTACCTTGAATATGGGTTTCAATCCAGGAACTATATCAATTGAAAATTCAAAAACTCTCTTGGGTGGTAGTCTTGGCAATTCCTCAAGAAATAGATCAGAATATGCTCTCAAAACCAAATACTTTTCAATATCAAATTCTCCAATTTCTACAATTTCTCATCTTCAATCTCCTATTGACTCTGGTAGTTTATTTCTTTATTTCCATAGACTAGTTCATCAATTTTCACGGAAAAGAGCTTACATCCTTTCCTCTCAGCTTTCTTAAGTTGCATTGCTAAGATTTTCTGAACCTTTACCTCCCTTGGTATTCCTTGAATTCTGACTTGATTCCCATGGTCATCTAGGCATTTAACTGTTTTTGCATTGCATTCAGCTATAGCCCTATGTCTCCATAACCAATTCATTCCTAGGATAATATCATAAGATTCTAATGGAGTGATGTAAAGGTTGACTTCAGTGACAAAGTTGTGAAATTCTATCCTTGCCTCAAATAAACATTTATCCACCTTTTCTCTTGTGTTATTTGCATATTCAACATTAAATGTATTTTCCATATGCCCTACCTTTCTAGTTAATTTATTTTCTATTCTAGGTGAAATAAAATTCTCAGTAGCACTCGTATCAATCAGAATAGAAATAGGAAAATCAAAAAGAGTACTTGGTGTTTCAATCAGTGCCACCTAGTAGTCAGCTTGATGATCGTCAACTACAACATGAATCCTTTGTTGAAACATAACCTGTTGGATAGGGAGTGAATTCATGAATGGTTGAGATCCAGAGGTTTTATTGGAAAATTCTCTTTCATAGTGATCCCCTTTAAAAATGAAGCACCCAGTTCGTGGTCCTCTTTTCCTTGAAAATTCTCCAGATTTTCTAGTACTATCACTAGTCTTGACCACATTACTAGACCTAGAGTTGTTCCTTTTTTTATTTCCCTTGAAATCCTTCCCATTGTAATAAGTTCTCTTTCCCTTGGACTTGGGAGAATTCTGCATAGGTTCTTCTTTCTTCAGAGTTGCCTTTGTGAATTCATTAGTTTCCTTCCTTTTCTCTTTCTTCTCCTGACGGATGGAGTCTTCTCTTAGCTTTTGCTCTTTCTTAACAACCTTCTCATAAACAAGGTCCATGGTAGCTAGACCATGCATGTCCACTTCACTGCCAATCTTTCCATTAAGTCCTAGGATAAATTTCCTGATTCAAAAATGTTCATCCTTATGATAAATAGGGACATAATGAACAAGTCGAGAAAAATTCTCCTAGTAATTGTGCACTGTCATGTTTCCTTGCTCAAGCTCCTAGAAATCTATCAGCTTTTGGTCATAAAAGAGTTGGGGTAGCCATTTGTTGTGGAAAATTTCCACAAACTCATCCCAAGTTAACTTCAATGAACTGATATTGAGTTCCATCTTTTTATTCATCCACCAGTTAGAGGCTTCTCCTGCTAACTCGTATGCTCCCCACACTACTTTGGTTTCATCATCATAATTCCTTATTTCAAATTACCTCTCCATCTGAACCAACCAAATTTCAGCTTCATCCGCTCTGGCGCTTCCATCAAACTTGGCCGGGTATATTTTCTTCATATCCTGAGATAATTCAATGGTTACGAATTTCTTTCTTCTTTCAAAAGATCGATTTAGTATATTTCTCAGTATCTTGACTTTTGTTTATTTCTTGATGTCAAGAAGAAATTTCTTCTTCAAATTTATTGTCTGGAACAACCTTTTCCTTATCCTTTGCTTGCTCTAGTCTAGTTAGCCTAGCGAGGATTTGGTCTAGACGAGCTTCCATTCTTGTAGCTCCTTGTCCTCCTTCTTGAATTTTTCTAGGATTATTTCTTGTTCACTCATAGGTTTTAACTATGGTTATATTTTTTATTTAACCTCAATATTTTATTCATGTTATCCTTTTAAATATATAACTCTTATGAAGCAACAAACATTCTCATGAACACAAAAGACAATTATTTTTCTTGAAAACACATAGTTTTATTCATAAGAGAGGATTCAAAATCCTTTCAGTTACATCAATTGACTATTTAAATAGTCGAGGGGAGAGTATCCATCAGATTCACTCTTAGATACACAATTTAAAGGGGTATATCCAATAGATTGAGAGAATTTCTGCTCCCACTCTTTTTGTTCACCTATTAATTGTTCATATCTATCCCAGAATGGATAGTAACCCTAGGATTTATTGTCTGATACATAATTGTGGAAAGTATTATCATTATGGTGTTCATCAACAAGTTGGTCTATAATTTTTGCAGACATTTGTTCATGAGATTGATATTACCTCACCTAATGGTTAGACTCTAGGATCCCTAATGATAAATGGAGGACTTTTTCTTTCCTTAGATGGCATGTCCCCAGATAGTGGCAAATATTCAGATTTGTCTGGTGAGATGGCAGGTAAGTAGTTGTACATAGCCTCCATTCCCATCATTCTCTTCACATCACTGATTTGAGTTAGTGCATGACTAAAGGTCTCAGTGTCACTCAACCGGATTGCATTATCTATGTTGGTTCCCTTGATTGTCCTAAAATGGACTCTTTTTCCTTCTTGGCCTTGAGATAATGTTTGTTTCCAATTATGGACTTGCGAGCTGTCAATCTGATACGTACCATCCTGACACAAGAATTTTCACAAAATTATCTAATGTTGGAAAGGAAGGTTGATGAGCTCATAGGTTTTAGATTTTAAACCTAGTAGCTCTGATACCACATGTAATAACCCGGTTCTACGTAAAAAAAAAATTCTGAAACTACAACTTTGAACATACATAACATGCATATAAGAAAGTATTTAAACAAATCTTTCCTTTTCATTAACAATAAATAAGATTCATGCTAACTAATAAAATGAAATATTTTCCCTTTCATTTAAACAAGACAACATATTTCAAATGATGAAAATATTATTTTTGAAATGAACATCAAAGAAAATATACATACGTGCACATACATAGCTCGATTGAGCTTTTGAACTTATAGTGGTAAGAAGGTCTGAGAATCTGCCTTTCAAATCTCAGTGCCTCAGTAGCCTGGTAAGGAGGAGAAACATCACTCAGGTGATTTTCTGCCAACCATGGACTTATAATATGGTTCCCTGCACATATAGCATTCGATAGATGGCCCTCCCTTCAATGAAGAGATTGGTTGGGTAACCGATACTATAAACCGACTGAGTATAGTGGTGTGTCCTACATAGCTAGAACCTGTACATTTAGTAAACTCTCGATCTAGTATGCAATACAAGATCACAATGGACATGAGAGTGTATTCATCACTCAATCAAGAGGATGTTGTTCATATGCACTACTTTGGCCAAACTGTTTAATCAGTATCTCTACTGAGGGTCAACTACCACATACACTAATCAGGGTTGATTTGACTTAGGGCTATCTTACACTATGCGCAAGTATTTTTTCTTATTGTGGTATTCCATACCAAGAAATTCTACATCAATTTAACATATTGGGATGAATTTGCATCGCAAGTACTACCAATACTTTCTCCTACACGGGAATGACATTTCTTAGGAGTCTAGCTAGGTTACTGAGTTAACCTAGTAGCTTAGTTGAGCTATAAGGTACTTGATTCACACACTCATCATAGTCCTAGTATTAGTATCTAAGGTAATGAATACTCTCCACTATATAGAGATCATACAAATAAAGCAAACAATAACTAGATGCATTGTATATCTATTTAAAAAGGAATGTTTCTTTCTAATACAAACATGCATTACATATACCTTATTTACTCAAAGTATCTTTTAGACTTTCAAAATGCAAGATTTATATAACAACATCATATTATATTTTCCCAACATGTCTTTACAGGTTCTAACTATAAATGCAGAATAATACTTGAAAGGTTTAGAATTATTTCTTAAAAAATCAAGAAGAAATGAGAACAAGATAATCATGCCTATAATTTAAGCTTTCACAGATGATGATAATGGTGTTTTCTTGGAGTAACTCATATTGCAAAGTTTCTTCATTCTTTCTCACAATAGAACCCTCTTTCCTGAATTGGATCTCACTCAGTAAAATGATGTTTCTTCTCAAAATAATGGTTACTCACAACAATGATGATTTTTCTTAGAATATGGCCACTCCCAGTAAAGTACTTCTCACAAAAAAGGTATGAATAAGGATGCACAGGATTACAAAGAGATTGACCAAGAAAACAAAATGAATAAGTGTGAATTGATATGAACTGGTAAATTATTCGCAGTAGTTTGGAAGCCTTTATATAGACTTTGAAATGCAACACATTTCCTTATGGGAATGCAAGTATACTGACAACACACTTAACCAAACTTATTCAAAGGCACTTGGCATGTTTCAAAGCCCTCACTCAACAATTTTTTAGGGCAAAACCATAATTTTTCAACTCTTCAACATAATTCACCATTTATACGTAATTCATAAAACATGGCACCAACAAGAAGGTGATTCACCTTGCTAGGAAAAAGGTCTTGTTTTAATTCCCTACAACAACACTCCTATGAGATGCGTTGCCCTGTTGGTTCTTTCTCCCTGGAGAAGCACTCAATACATAGTCACGTGGTTCAGTTTCTTCCGCCATTTTCATTTCACTGGAAAACTCTCAAATATTTTCAAAACTAACTTTATTAAGTCCATAGTTATGCATCAAATATATCCTTTGAAATATTAGAGAATCCTTTACTTATTTTTGAATTATTCCGTGATGAGAATAGATAAAGTCTATTTCCATTATACTTGGCAACATTTGATTTCCAAATATATTTTGAGAAATGAATAAACAATGATCTTCATTAATAAAATAATATATATATAAATCTATTAATATTATATTTATTTAAATACATATTGAAGTATTAAATAATTATATAAATATATATATATATATATTATTACCTTAAGTAATATATATATTTATGTTTATTATTTTTACTTTAATATGTATATATATTATATAATATTAATACCTATATATATATTTACACGTACACATGTACATATGTATATATGTATATATATATATATGCATATATAACTCTTGCCAAACATATCATAAGCCAGTTATTTATTTTCAATATGTGTATATATGTATCTATACATATATACATATACGTGTAGATGTAAATCAACAGGCAATAATAATAAAATTTATTAATATCCAATATGTAATAGGTGGTGTATATACATATACATATGTATACATATGTCCATATATATTTCGATATACATGCATGTATATGTATACCATATCGATGCAGCTATGCGAGTGATGAGGGTGCAACCCGAGACACAAAAAGTAACACATGCAACTAGAGATTATTACTAATATTTTGAGTTTAAAAAATCTTACACGCAAAGGATCTCAAATCCTTAGTTCTGCAATACATGCAAAATTACAAAAAGTACCAAAATCCCCCTTCTCTCACTATGTGCTCTTTCCCCAAAAAAAACTACCCACAAATCAGCAACTTCCCCCAAAATAAACCCCCTCCCTCATTGGATCCAAAAACCACCTTTGAATGATGAGTTTTTGAGGTTTGGTGCCCAAAGTTACAATTTGAAATTCAAAAATTGAGTCATAATTCGAAAATTGGCAATTTTCCCATAATTAACCAACTTCCGGAAGCCATAACTTTTGATCCGAGACTCCGTTTTTTGAGCCATTTGAACCGTTGGAAAGGTCTTGAGGTGAAGAACACATTAAGAACCTGCTATTCTCATTCCAATGATTTATGGGCCCATACAAGACCATTTAGTGCCTCAAACAAGGGTCAAAAGAATTTTTAGGGCAAAAGAAGAAACTGGAACTCGAATAACTTTCAAACCAGGAATGATCTTGACCTGATTATTTCACCAAAGTGCTTATTTTTCTGTCTTGAAGCTTCCCTAAAATTTAAACCTTCACACACCTTCAAATTCATACCTGCTAAAAATAGCAATTGAGCAGAAAAAGTAGAAAAGCAGTTCTAAAAGTTGGGACTTCTTCTTCGACGAAAAGGGTATCCAAAAATGCAAAAACATCTACAAAAATCTAAATGAAAGTAACTATATTTTTGGGTGATGTATGATTTCCATTACACCGCTAGATGCTCCTGCATCAGACACCCAAGGTAATTTGAAAAGTGACCCCGTCACTTCTCAGGTAGTTGAGGAAAACCCAAGCGGTCAACCTATGGATTAGACAACTAGGATCAATCTTCCACAGGCCTTCCTCTCCACTTCACCAGTTATTCTTCATATTGTATGTTTCTAGTACTCCTTCCCACACGACTATCCATGATTTGTTCAATCTCCTCCTTCTCTGAAGTAGGTGTTTGAATACCACATTGTTCCATTGCTGGTACTTCCTCTGCACCACCCTCATGATATTCTGTCAAATCTTCAATGTTGAACATAGGGGAAATGTTGAATCCATCTAGCAACTCTACCTCGTATGTGTTTCTTGAATCATGCCTCTTCAAAATTTTATCGGGACTAAACTTCTTCATCTTCAACTTGTTATAGGTTCCCACTAGAAACCCTTCTTTCCTCAAGTGGACCATCACTTCATCACCAATCTGAAACTCCTTATACCTCCTCTTCTGATCTTCCTTAGCCTTATACTACATATTCATCTTGTTAATATGTTCTTTTACCTTCTCATGCATATTCTTGATGTTCTCTACAAAATATTTGGCTTCAGCACTTGTCTTCTTCTCTTGGTCCATCTTTCTCAGTTTTGGAGCAGTCTTGGGACTACCTCCATACACAATATGGAATGGTGATCTACCAGTGCTTCTTTTGACATAATTGTTGTAAGAAAATTTTGCCTAGGGTAAGATCAAGTCCCATCCCTTGGGTTTATCTCCTATCAAGCATCTAAGTAGGTTACCCAAACTTTTGTTCACAACCTCAGTCTACCCATCAGTCTGTGGATGGTGTGCAGAACTGAACTTCAACTCTATTTTCAACTTCTTCCACAAGGTCCTCCAAAAGTATCCAAAAAAAATGGTGTCACGATCTGAGACTATACTCTTTGGTAGACCATGTAGCCTCACCACCTCTCTAAAGAACAAGTCAGAAATGTGGAATGGGATGAAATGTGCCATATTTGAAAACCTGTCAACTACCACAAATACTGAATCATTCCCTCTCTGTGTCCTTGGAAAACCAAGAACAAAGTCCATACTTATATCCTCCCATGGCCTCTCTGGTACTGGTAAGGGCTGATACAACCCTATATTCTGGCTCACTCCTTTAGCCATTTGACATACCCTACAACTCTGCACAAACTTCTTCACATCCTATGATAACTGAGGCCAATAATAATGCTCAGTGATAATGGTAATGGTCTTATCCCAACCAAAATGTCCTGCCATTCCTCCATTGTGCTTCTGCTTTATCATGTTCTCCCTCATGGAACTCCTCAGAATACACAATTGACTTCCCTTAAACAACATGCCTTCCTGAATTATGAAATCCAACCACTTCATCCTGTAAACTGTAATAGGCTCCTTGCAAGCTTTCAAGCCTCTCCAAAATTAGGATCTTTTGGATACAATTTCTTGAGTTTACCGAACCCAACTACCTCAATCTACATTTTTTGTCAACAATGTATGCCTCCTACTTAAGGCATCTGCAACCTGATTGGACTTCCACTTCCTATGCTTTAATACAAAGGTATAAATTTGCAAAAATTATACCCATTTCATATGCCTTTGATTTAATTTTCCTTGACTACTTAGGTACTGTAATGCTTGATGATCAGTATACAAAAAAAATTCCTTCACTAACAAATAATGTCTCCATTTCTTTAATGCTTGAACTATTGCATAAAATTCTTGATCATATATAGAGTACTTTCTCTTTGCATCATTTATTTTTTCATTGAAATAGGCAATGGGCTTACCTTCTTGGCTTAACACTGCTCCAATAGCACAACCACTAGCATCACAATCCACCTGAAATAACTTATTGAAATCTGGGAGGGCCAAAATAGGTTGTTTTGTCACCTTCTTCTTCAATAGATCAAAACTCTTTGTTGCTATAGTGCTCCACTTGAACTCTTTTCTATCCCCTCTCATTGTTTTAGTCAGGGGTGGACAAATACTACTGAAGTTCCTAATAAATTTTTTGTAAAAACTAGCCAAACCATGGAAAGATCTCACCTCAGTAGCAGTTCTTGGGGTAGGCCATTCCAGAATAGCCTTCACCTTCTCTAAGTCCATCTTGAGACCTTCTATTGAGACAACAAACCCCAAGTACACTAACTCCTTCTCATTCATGAGCCGCATGAATGTGCTCGGTGCATTGGTTAGCCCAAAAGGCATGACTAGCCACTTGTATAGGCCCTCTTTTGTCTTGAAGGTGGTCTTCCATTCATCTCCCTCTCGAATCCAGATTTGGTGATATCCACTCTTCAGATCAATCTTTGTGAAGTACTGAGCTCCACTCAAATAGTCCATTAGGTCATCCATTCTTGGCATGGGAAATGTATACTTGATCGTTATCTTATTTATGGCCCAGGAGTCTGTACACATCCTCCACTCCCCATCCTTCTTTGGTGCTAGTACTGCAGGTACTACACATGGACTAAGACTCTCTCGAATCAAACCCTTTCTCAACAACTCCTCATTTTCTGTAGGAGTCATTCTGTGAGCTGCCTTATTCAGCAAACTAGCTCCTGGGATCAAGTCAATTTGATGAATGATCTTCCTCACTGGTGGAAAAACCTCAGGTACATTATCAGAAATGATATCCTGAAACTCATTCAATAACCCATAAACTCCTACTGGAACCTTCTCACTACCCTCCTTATCCATTTTAGGAATAAATGCATAACACACACGCTCATGTTTCATGCCTTCTAAATATTTCCTTCCATCAACATAACAAATTCTAGCACTACTGCATATCTTTTCTTCAGCCTTCTTTAGGGGTTTCAACTTATGGCGGACTCCAGCCTTCATCAGGGACTAAGTGTTTGTGTGGCCATCATGTATAGCTCGCCTGTCAAACTGCCACGACCTCCCCAACAACACGTGACATGCATCCATGGGGATAATATCATAAAGTACCTCATCATGATAGCTTTCGATCTTGAACTTAACCAAGCACTGCTCATTGAATAGAACTTTTGGTCTTTCTATAACCAAGCAATCCGATATGGATGTGGATGCATTTACCTCTTTAGCTTCAACTTTTTAACCATTTCTTCTAATACTAGATTATCGATGCTCCCACCATCAATAATGACCTCACAAAATTTGTCTTCACACTTGCACCTTGTGCGGAACAAATTCTTCCTCTGTTCTGGCTCCTTCTCTTTAGTCACCAAGGCTCTTCTAACCACTAGGGCTTCTCCCCTTTCAGCATCATCTAAATGCTCAGATTGAGCCTCCTCATCTACATGTGCAACCCTTGCATGACCATCTAGCCTTCTATCTATCCTTCCTTGGTGTTGTGGAGATTCATAGGTTTGATGCCCTTCTTCACCACACCGGAAACAAGTTCCTTTGAAACCACCTCTTCTGGGTCCTTACCAAAATCTCCCTCATCCTCTACCTCTTTGATCACGAGGGCGGTAGAAGTTATCATTCCTTTGGCTTCGACTGGTACCCACATCTTCATTTTTCTTCTCATCCGCATTTCGGCTTACAAAAGATCTTCCGCTACCCCTTCCACTTTGACCTACTCATCCTTTTTGCTTGCTATCAAATCTCTTGTTCAACTTCTCTTCAACTCTTAGAGAAAATTGGTAAGCATCCTCAATGGTGGCCATTCTGACTAGGCTTAGCTCCTCTTGAATGCTCGGTCGTAACCCATTAAGATAACAGGCTACCTTCTCCTTGTTGGCCTCTGCATGTCCCGTTCTGATGATCATCTTGTGAAAATCTTCTGTGTATTCTTTCACAGATCTACTTCCTTGCTTCAACCCTTGCAATTTCTTCAATAGATCTAACTCATAGTCCATTGGCATGAACTACTTTTTTAGTTTCTCCACCATGTGATCCAATTTGGTGATCTTTCCCTTTTCTCTCTTATTTCTTTCAAGTTGGACCTCTTTCCACCAGACGCTAGCATGGCCCTTTAGGTTCATCTTTGCAAATTTAACCCAATCTGGGTCCTCTACTTCTTCATACTCGAAATACTCTTCCAACTTGTTGATCCAATCAATCAACTCTTCCGGGTTCAGACTTCCAAAAAAACTGGGAACTTCTACTCTAGGTCTTTTTTCGATCTTTGAAATGGCCCTTATCAGCTGCATTTGATATTTATCAATAACTTCTTCTTCCTCTTCTACATTTGAATCTTCCACCTCTTCTTCATCCTCACTTTCTTCTCCTCTTCTCTGGTTTACCCCTCTTCTTAACTCTCTTTGTAATGCATTTATTTGTCTCTGGAGGGCTCTGAAACCCTCAGCCACTAATGGATCTCTTCCACCATCATTTCTGGCACCTCTGGTACCACCTCACCTACCATGCACCACTCTCGGAGGCATCTTGAATATCTCAAACCCACAACCATGGTCCTGGTGCGAATTACCTCACGATCGGCGATCTTTCCACATGCTCAAGAAAACCCGCTCTGATACCACTTGATGAGGGTGCAATCTGAGACACAAAAAGTAACACACGCAACCAGATATTATTACTAATATTCTGAGTTTGAAAAATCTTACATGCAAAGGATCTCAAATCCTCAATTATGCAATACATGCAAAATTATAAAAAGTACCAAAATCCCCCTTCTCTCACTATGCGCTCTTTCCCCAAAAAAAACTACCCAAAAATCAAAAACTTCCCCCAAAATAAACCCCCTCCCTCATTAGAGCCAAAAACCACCTTTGAATAATGAGTTTTGGCAGTTTGGTACCCAAAGTTACAATTTGAAATTCAAAAATTGAGTCATAATTCGAAAATTGGCAATTTTCCCAAAATTGACCAACTTCCGAAAGCCATAAATTTTGATCTGGGGCTTTTTTTTTAGAACCGTTTGAACCATTGGAAGGTTCTCGAGGTGAAGAATGCGTTAAGAACCCGCTCCGCCTGTTTCGATGATTTTTGGGCTCGTACGGGACCGTTTAGTGCCTCAAACAAGGCTCATAAGAGTTTTTAGGGCAAAAAGAAGAAACTAGAACTCGAATAACTTTCAAACTAGGAATGATCTTGACCTGATTCTTTCACCAAAGCACTTATTTTTCTGTCCTGAAGCTTCCCTAAAATTTATACCTTTGCATGCCTTCAAATTCACACTTGCTAAAAATAGCAGTTAAGCAGAAAAAGTAGAAAAGCAATTTTGAAAGTTGGGACTTCTTCTTCGACGAAAAGGGTATCCAAAAATGAAAAAACATCTACAAAAATCTAAATGAAAGTAACTATATTTTTGGGTGATGTAGGATTTCCCTTACACCACTGGATGCTCCTACATTAGCGAGCATATCAATTTTCTAGTTACACACTTGTAATGATATGTATATACATATGGATGCATGTATATATATATTCCCTCCCTAAATTATTGCATTCAAATACAATTCATTGAAATGAACTAAATAACATGAGCCAATTAATAGAAAAACATCTCTTACAAAAGGTACAAAAGAAGATACAACTCCTAATGCCATTCTATGACTATGGGTGACTTATCTAATTCAACTGACTCAGATACTCTCTCTAAGGTGAAGTGTGTGTATACTCAAATAGTTCACATTATCGGTTAACTAACCAAGCCCCTTTCCCAAGTGATATTTCCCCTCTGCTTGGAGGAATTGTACCTATACCTATATCCATTGACATATGTCCATGGAAGTCAAATGCTCACAACATAACAAAATAGTTACAACATTTCACAAGTTAGAATAATAACAATTCTATAACTTAATATGCATTATTACACCAAGAACGACATCAATTTGAAATACATTAAAATGAGACAATCATTTAAATATAACCATACATAGATTGACAACAAGGTACACATTTTATTCAAGCATTGAGTTCATTTTACAATCTTTCGGCCCTATGCAATACTATTACGTAGTAACTTACAATTCGGGGTGTAACAGAAAGTGTTTGTAGTTTGGTGCTTTAGAAGAGTTTTTCTAGAGTTACTATGTATGTTTGCGCAGTCTAGGTAGACTCATGGAGAGTGTTCTTTGTATGGAAGTTTTTGCAATTTCTGCAAATGAATCTATAGGCATCTAAGATGTGTTCCAGTGTATGGTGAAGCATGTTATGTGATCCACATGTTATTCTCTTGTTGTGAATGTGTGTACTTCAATGTTCATTGGTGTTTTCATTAGGTTTGGATGACCCGGTGCTTACACCTCATGGGAAGGATAAGTATCAATTAAGGAAGTTTGTGATTGATTGAAGATGTTGTTTTGGGTCTTGGTTAAGTATTTATTTTTTCCACTTTCATTCTCATCCACCGTGGGAATGTTGAATCATTGAACTAATTTGAATTTGTAAAATAAATAAAGTGTATCCAACCTTGGAGAAATTTTCTAAGATTGAAGGTGGTATAAATAAATTTCAAGATGTTGTCAATTGTAAGTGATAGGTGTGAGAAGCAAGAATATTAAAGTTAATTAATGCGGCAGTAATTTAATGTGTTTGACTCCTGAAAGTAATGAGCTGATGGTTTCTACAATTCTCTTATCAAGGCTCTGAATTTGTGGAAGTTTTTATGGTGGATTCTCTACTGCATTGAGATAATCTTCTTTGTGTAATATTCTTCTTTACATATTTCTATATTTTTAGAAAGTGAGCCTCCTATATAAACAGTGAGTCCTATATGAACAATGAGTCCTATCTTGGGTACCGAGCCCTTTGGTAGTGAGTCTCTTGTATCCAGTTTTGCATTTACTATTATATTGTGAGTTAATCATCACCATGTTTTTTCCCTCATTAGTTTTTCCAAATAAATCTGGTGTTTCTTGTGTTGATATTACTTTTTGCTATTTGCACTTCATGCTCATACTTAGTAATAGATTAAAGTGGATGTGGAGTTAATTTCTGTTTGAGATTGATGAATGAGATTGGTGACAACTGTTTCACCCCCCCTCTCAATTTTCTTGTGCATTTCAACAATTTGTATCGGAACTTTGGTTCCTTGGAGAAGAGATTCACCTCTTGAGTTGGATCCGATGGCATACAAATTTCCAATCCCTATTTTTGGTTGATCTAACTATAGTGACTGGAATGTGTAGATGAGAGGTTACCTGATCTCTGTTGGCTTCAAGACTTGGAAAGTTGTTGAGATAAAATATGTTAATCCAACTAGTGGTCCTTCTATAGATGCAATTTTTTCCTATGAGGAAAATAAAAAATCAAGGTATGCAGTCTATAGTGCCTTATTTAAGACTGAGAAAACAAAGGTTATTTCATCAGGAACTGCTTATGAAGTGTGGAAAAATTTGAAAGATATCTATGAAGGAAATGATAGACTCAAATTATCAAAGAAGCTAACAACAAAGCACATATATGACAACTTGAAAATGGAAGAAGGTAAAGACATTGAAAGCTACTTTCAAAGGGTTGATATTGTAGAAAATGAAGTTAAAAATAAAGATTGTAATATGATAGATGAAGATGTAATAGAGAATATTTTGATGACCCTACCAGAGAGTTATAGTGACAAGGTCTCAGCTATTGAGGAAGTGCATGATCCAAAGAAATTCACTAAAGAATAAATATTTGGAACCTTGACCACATTTTAAATGATGAAATTTGGAAAAAGAAAAGGAGAAATCATAAACAACCTTCAGAGCAACGAAGACAAAAGATGATCCAGATAGTGAAGGTTTAGAGGAGTTGGGAGAAAACTTTATAAGGAAATTGAAGAAAGGTATAGGCAAGTACAAAGTTATGTTACCTTCTAAATTTTTCAATTGTGAAGTTATTGGTCACTATGCTTCAAGATGTCCAAATAGATCCATACAAAAAAAGAACAGAGATAATAAAGAAAAAAGGGACAAAAATTTCAAGAAATTTTATTATGTTAGAGAAGATGCTGGAATTTTTAATGATGAATCTAATTTTGAGGAGGATAAAAATGAATGATTTTTTCTAGCCTTGGAGAATAAATCTATGTCTACTAACCATGGAAGATGTGCAAGGGAATGTGGTTTGGAAAAAAAGAAGTATGAGATGGAAGATACTTTGGTTACTATGTTTCATGCTAGAAAAGATGAAGATTATTGGGTAATTGACAGTGGTTGTTCAAATCATATGATCAGAGACAAAAGTAATTTCATTAAACTTAAAAATTATGACGGAGGATTAGTCATGTTTGGAGATGATTCTAGGGCAAAGATTGTTGGAAAAGGAACAATTAGTTTAGATCGAAAAACTAGTACTGATGAATTCCATTATGTTAAGGGATTAAGGCCCAATATTTTGAGTGTTGGAAAAATGCATAGAAAAGGATTTAAAATTGTGTTCCAAGATAATACTTGTATGATCAGAAAAGGGTCTGGAACTGCGGTAGCTATAGGAAGAATATATGGAAACATTTGTCAGCTTAAGAGTGTTGATGGTTAGTGTTTTGTGTCTCAATTTAATGAAATTTGGCTATGGAACCAGAGGATGGGACATGTAAACTTTCACAATATGATTAGGATTAGTTCAAGATTAGTTTTCGAGGATCTACCTAAAATAAAAAATCCCACCAATATTGTATGGAGAAGTTGTCAATTGGGAAAACAAAAAAGATGTAGTTTTAAAGGAAAAGAAGAATCAACTACCAAAATGCTATAATTGATTCACATAGACCTTTGTATTCCTGCAAGAACAAGTATTCTTAATGGTGACAAGTATTTTATGCTTTTGATTGATGATTATTCTAGAATGACATGGGTTACTTTTCTTAGGGAGAAATCTGAAGCTCTAGATAGATTAAAAGTGTTCAAGGCTAGGGTAGAGAATAAAGTGAACCTAAGAATCAAATGTTTAAGGTTTGAAAGAGGTGGAGAATTCACTTCCAATGAGTTTAATATATTTTTTGAAGAGCATGGTATAAGGAGACATTTTTTTGCTCCTATAACTCCTCAACAAAATGGAGTTGTAGAGAGAAAGAACCAGACTATTCAAGAGGTTGCAAGGACTATGATGAAAGAGGAAAATGTACTTGATGGATACTAGAGAGAAGCAATCCACACTATTGTATATATTCTTAATAGAGTTCAAATCAGAGGTAACAACACAAAGACCCCTCATGAATTGTGGATTGGCAAGATTCCTATTGTTAAGTACTTTAAGGTGTTTGGAAGCAGATTTAATATTAAAAGAGATGATGAAAACCTTGGAAAGTTTGATGCAAGATGAAATGAAGGTATTTTTCTTGGATTTTTAACTAATAGCAAAGCATATAGATGCTACAATAAAAAATTGAGAAAGATAGTTGAAAGTGAAAATATAAAATTTGAAGAAGATATGCACAAAATAGTTGAAATAAGTGAAGTTAAACCAGATGAAAATGTTTGTGGACAATTACATGAAGAGAATAAGGATGAAGAAGAACAGAATGAAGAAGAAGAAAAAGCTTTGGAACCTGCTCCTAAGACCCCAAAATATGTATAGAAAAATCATCAGGAAGAACAAATAATTGGAAACAAAGGAAAAGCTGTAACAACAGGAAGCAAAGTGGTAGAAAATGAAGTAAATTTGTGTCTACTCTCCAAGTTAGAATGTAAAAGACTATGTGAAGCATGAAAATATGAAAATTAGGTTAGAGCCATGAAAGAAGAATTACAATAGATAGAGAAAAACTAGACATGGGAATTGGTTCCTAGATCAGTAAACAAGAATGTAATTGGTACAAAATGGGTATTCGGGAATAAGTTGAATGAAGATGGAAAAGTAGTAAGAAACAAAGCAAGGCTTATGTGCAAACAATTTTCACAGGTTGAAGGAATAGAGTTTAAGGATAAATTTTCTTTGGTGGAAAGAATGGAGGCCATTCAAAATTTCTTCGCATTTTTTTCTCACAAATATTTCAAGGTATAATAGATGGATGTTAAGTCTACATTCGTGATTCAATAATTTAAAGAGGAGGTGTACATGGAATAACTAGATGGAATTCAGTTATTAAATAAATTGGACATGGTCTATAAGTTGACAACGACAGTATATGGACCTAAACATGCTCCTCGAGCATGGTATGCAAGGTTGGACAAAAAATTGACATAGAAAAGGTTCAACAAAGGCTCCGTACATAGTAATCTCTATTTCAAAGTTAAAGGGAACAAAATTTTGATAGTGGTTGTGTATATTGATGATATTATCTTTGGAGAAAATGAGGGTATGAGCAAGAAATTTGTAGAGGAGATGCAAAAGGAGTTTGAGATGTCTATGATTGGTGAACTGTTATATCTTACTACTACTAGAGCAGATATAATGCATGCAGTATGTTTTCTTGTCAAATTTCTAGCAAAAGCTAAAGAAAAAAATGTTACAACTGTGAAGAGGATATTCAGATATCTAAAAGGAACTCTAGATTATGGACTATGGTATCTTAAGGATATTGATTTCACTTTGAATGCTTGCACTGATGAAAATTAGGCTGGTTTTGTAGATGACCAGAAGAGAACAAGTGGTGATGCACTATTTCTTGGATGTAGGTTGGTTTGATGGCTAAGAAAGAAGCAAGATTCAGTTGATTTATCCATTGTAGAGGCTCAATATATTGGAGCAATAACTTGTTGTACATGGGTAATTTGGATGAAGAAAATATTGAAGGATATAGGTGTGATTTGTGATGAGCCCATCCCTATCTTCTATGATAATGCACGTGTAATAAAAATTTCAAAGAATCTAGTAATGCTTTCAAGGACAAAGAATATATCTATTATATATCATTTCTTAAGGGAGAAGGTGTTCGAAAATGATATCAGGCTTGAATATGTGCCTACAAAGGATCATATTGAAAATATATTTACTAAGGATCTTCCTAAGGATACTTTTGAGTATCTCAGGGAGAAGTTGGGGGTTATTGCCCCTCTTTCTCTGAACTAGGTGCCCATAGAGGTGCATCAGTCTAGGGGATCTATAGATTCATCATCTATCTTGACTGATGATAAGGGTCTACTCCTCAAGAGGAGTAGAGAGTATAATTGGTATTGTATGGTATGTGTGTTGTCATGGGTGCACTCCTAAGGCAGAGTGATCAAAAATTTCAGATGAATAATTATATAGGAACTTTTCATTACCATTGATTTCGAATGGGAGATAGAATCATGTGAAAAAATATATCCATATATCAAAAATTTGAAAGGGATAGAGAATCTTAGAAGGAGACGAGAGTGTAGGAAAGTTGTGTAGGTTGTCTAATCTAAAAAAAAAAAGAATCATGAGAGCGTGTATGCTTTCTTTGATGGTTTTTCACATAATATGTTGCCATAAATGATAAAGGGGTAGGTTGTTGCAAGTATGAATGAGCATGGTGTTGTTGTCATTAATTTTTTCAGAGATGTCAACACAGTATAGGTTATTGCAGTTAAATGAATGAACTGATAGTAGGTGGTACATGTATGGTTGAGATACTATAGAGATGTTGTGAGTACATGGAGCTATCTTTATGGTGTTGCAGATGTGTTTATATGATGAGTTATCAAGTGCTTTTGAGAAAATTAACAAAAAATGAAGACAAAATTGTGTGTTTCAAATGTGGTCTTCATTTATTCTGCGTTGAACCTATGCTTGTGTAGATTTTAATTTTTTTAATAGGCATCCTCGAGTGATATATCCTAGATTGTAGCTTCTGGTTTGATGAAGAATGAAAATTGTGTTCACCAGTTCGTGAACTGGTCTACCAAAGTTGTTTGTTTGTGGACTAGGAGAAATGATTCTAATTTGTATTCCTCCATTGGTTTGTATCAGATCTTTCATATCTTGAAGAAGGATTGTAATGGTGTTATCTACGTGGACTAAGAAAATTATTTATAATTTGGTGCTCTAGAAGACTTCTTCCAGAGTTACTATGTGTGTCTCCACAGTTTTGTTGGACTGATGGAAAGTGTGATTTGTATGAAAGTTGTTGTAGCTGTTGTTGAATAATCTTAAGGAATATAAGAGGTGTTCCAATGTATGGTGAGTCATGTTATGTGATTGACATGTTATTATCTTGTTGCAAAGGCACCTAATTTAATGTTCATTGGTTTTTTCATTAGGTTTGTTTGACCTGATGTTTACACATCATGTGAAGGATAATTATCAATTAAGGAATAATGTGATTGATCCAAGTTGTTGTTTTGGGTCCTAATTAAGTGTTTATTTGGTCCACTCTCATTCTCATCCACCTTGAGAGTGTTGAGCCACTAACGTAATCTAAATTTGTAAAATAAATAATGTGTAGTTGACCTTGGAGAAAGTTTCTAAGATCTAAAGTGGTATAGATACAAGTCAAGATGTTGTGAATTTTAAGCAACAAGTGTGAAAAGAAAGAGTGTACGAAATTGAATTAAGGCAGTAGTACTTGAATGTGTTTGACTCTTGAAATTAGTGATTCAATGGTGTCTACAATTCTTTGATCAAGGCTATGAATGTGTGGAAGTTGTTGTGGTGGATTTCTATTGCATTGAGATAATGTTCTTTGTGTAATATTCTTCTTTACATGTTTCTCTATATGTAGGTAGTAAGCCTCCTATCAAGAAAATGAGTCCTATCTAGATAGTGAGTCCTATCTTGGGTAGTGAGCCCTTTGCCAATGAGCCTCTTGTATCTAGTTTTGCAATTACTATTACATTGTGAGTTAATCCTCACCGTGGTTTTTCCATTATTGTTTTTTCCACTTAAATTTGGTGTTTCTCGTGTTGATATTACTTTTTATTATTTTCACTTCATTCTCATACTTAAAAATAGATTAAAGTTTATGTGGAGTTAAATTTTTTTTGAGATTTGTGAATGATATTGTTAACAACTGATTCATCCCCCCTCTCATTTGTCTTATGCATTTCAATAGTGACAACTTTGAAAACTTTCTCCAAACACGCTCTTCAATAGTGCTTTAACCTACATCTACAAATCACACACTAAAGAGAGCGGAAAATGTTGTTTTGTTAGTTGAAATTGGTTTGCCTTGGTCAAACCTTGTTTTGGTAATTAAACCTTGTAATGAAATGAAATAAGATAAAGGAATGATGAATGAACAAAATGTAATATTTTAACTCACCAAACCCTAGTAATAAAGTGTTGCAAACATTCATACAGTGGATCCAATGGATGTATATATTTAATCTTTCTTGAATGTAATATAACATAACTTGAATGCTAGCTTGAATCATGTAACCCTACATCACAATTTTTAGTTAAAAATAAACATGATGCATGATGACTTTGACATGATGCTTGATACTTAAACTATCCTCCAAAACACTTGATAATCAACTCTTGAAGACTCTTGAATGCTCTTGTGAACACTTAAATACTCTTGTGAACTCAAAATTTCTATAAGAATTCTCATTCAACTTTCCAAGTGTAAAGTGAGTGAAAGACCCTTGTATTTATACTTGTTTATGCCAATTTTTTTGAAATTATAACACTACAAGCCGACATTAGATCCTAGAGGGTAAAATCCTGCCAAGAATTTGAATTAAATTTGATTTTGGGACACAAAGGACTCATACGACATAAGTTGCATATGAGTCCCATTAGGCATTAATTATGTGAAATATTTTTATAATTTCTTAGATTCATGTGAAATTAGGATCGAGGCCCCAAAACCTAGGTGGAACCCATATGCCAAATGTGGCATATGAGTCCCATATCACTAAATCTAGGCCACATGACCTAGAAATACATAAATTATGATTGGATGTTGGTCTATGTTAGGATTATCCTTGAAAATATTCATTTAATAAGGATTGCATATACAAAATAGGGCCAAATAAGGCATAAAGAAGCCTAATTAACTATGAAAACCAAAGATAAGTGTGAGATTATATAAAAACACTTTACAACACCCTAAATAAGTTACAACTAAGTTCATTTAGCTCACAAGGGCCCAAGACATAATGAGAATGTGTCAAACACATTACAACACTAAATCAAGGCAACATTACACTTAAATTTAACAAAGAGAGCCCAAAAAAGAAAGGAAAAGTAGAGGGATACGTTTTCCATTGCCACATTTATTCCCCACTTTAGTGAGAGGAGGAACTTGCTTCAAACTCACACTAAAGTAGACGAACTCGCATTAAAAGGGGTTAAAATGCACCAATGTTAGTAAGATAGGATTGCAATGATCAAGAGGGATGGCCAAGCCCCCAAGATCAAGATCTTATGACACACCAACATAGGTATAAATTAACACACATGAAAATTATATAAGGGAAAAAAAAAAGGAACACACATACACTACCAAAGATTAATAGACTAAAAAAAAAAAAAGGGGGATGGATCAAGCTTCAACCATTTATCCCACATGTCATGGATGAAATCTAGGCTATTTTTCTAAAAATGTATGCTCACTCTGAGGCTATCTACTAGGTAAGTATCCGAAGAGGTGAGACACATACACACATGACTAATATAAGCTCACACATGAATGCGAGTGGCTATGGGAAAGTCGTGCCTTAGATCAACTTCACCTCCAACCATAATTTTTTTATACCTCCTAATAACTTTGATAACATGCCACACAATAATGAACTTTGGGATTCATGAGGCAAGAAAATATTTTTGTGCTTGAAACTCATGAATAAACAAGATGGCTCCATAGGCATGAAAAGTGTATTATGGAAGGTGGCCATATAATTGAAATTTTTAACATAGTGTAAGGAATGTTCAAACGATTTTTTCTTAGTTCATGTAAGGTCTTTAACTTAGGGAAAATCATGCCTAATGTCTCCAAGAGAGGACCAATCAAAGAATAGAAGACTCACAACATAGGGGATGCAATGTGTCACATCAAGCCACCAAGAGAAATATAATATGCTAAGAGAGATCACTCTCTTGAAGGACATCGTGACCCACCAAGTGAAATAAAAATCATATAAAGTAAGAATAATACACCATGAAACATAAACATTGTGAAAATAATAATGCTAATGTACGCCCCCACTTTAAAGAAACTACTAAACACCATGTTGTGAGAAATTACTTTAAAGTAGAAAATGATAAATGCTAACAATAAAGAGGACCTGAGTGATAACTTGGAAAACCCTATTCCAAGTCATATGTTTCCAAATAAATCTAAGTCATGAAAAAGGAAAAGAGGGTTTGTCCCTAAAATGAAACTCCAAGCACATGAGGGATCCATGGATTTGGGATCAGTGTGTTCTTGCTACAATATTTTTAATAGAGCTTGGAACTATCATCATTCCCCAAATACTCATAGAACTAGAACAAAGAAATGAAGAGAGAAAAGACAAATAAAAAACTTGTGTTTCAACATGGAAGAGACATGAATGTATCGATGCCTTGCATCATCCCCAAAAGGAAACAAAAAGATAAAGATAAAGGAAAATATTTGGGTCAACATGGAAGAGACATGAATGTCTCAATGCCTTGTGTCATCCCCAAAAGAAAAATGAAAAGATAAAGGAAAAGGTAAAATATTTATGACATAGAGAATAATGTAGGTGCAAATAGAGGAATGTCACGAAGAGAGAGAACATCAAATAGGACATCATAGGGGATCACATTACGCACATGCAATCACACAAGAGAAAAAAAAATAATGAAAAATACTAGTAACATGGGAGTGAACCTATTAGCAGGTCATCTATATCCCAATCATGTTCACTATATACAAAAGGCAGAAAACTAGCCAAAGGGACAATGGAAAATGTATTACTAGGATAAGGCTATCCAATTCTTGCCTACACAACTGAGTGCAAGACAAGAATGAGATGAGATAGGGGATGTGAATGATCTCCTTGCATTTTGATATGATTTGAAATAATTGTACAACATTTAATAATGATAATAGGAATACCTAACAACTAGTACATGGAAAGCAATGAAAGGGTCCCTCTTTAAGGTACTATTTCTATGATATCCAAATTTCTAAATATTTGTTGTAAAGCATGGAACTCATCAATACTATATCCAATAACTCTATTATAACAACAAGATGATGTGTTTGTGTTCTTCGGATTTGGTTTTTGATCTTCTCTTATGGGAGGTAATGTAATCACTCCTGAGTGTAGAAGTATTTATAAATTTCTTTCAATATTGATTGGTAGGTAAGGAAATTTTAGTTTCATTAGATTCTAAGGTCTTTTGTGCTTTCTAGATTCACCAAATTCTTAAGTTGAATGTTGAGGAAGAGGACTTAAGATGATCCTATCATCCTTATCATCATTACAAGGAATTGGTTGTTCTTCAAGAAGAAGGTCACTCACATCAAGAAGAGGATCTTGATATCCCAACCCTTTAGTATCTTCATTTGGAATTTTCTCTAAGAGTTGATGAATTTCAAGTTTACATTTTGTATCACATCCTTGTTTTCATAAGATTGTGAATCCTTTTCCATATGTATCTTCTAGATTGATAGAATTTTTGGTTACATTTTTAACATAGAATGGTTGAATGTTTTCTTCATAGAGGAACTAGGTTCACCTATTGTAGAGAACTTAGGTTCAGTTTTCATTTCATTTTCTAGATGTGGGTAACCAAACATCTCAAGTGGTGGTATTATAGGGATTGTTCATTTTTTCATGGATGGATACAAGGATGCATTGTTTTCAAGGTTATTAAGGCGATCGTTCATTAATTTATTCATGTTATCATCACCTTCTCCAATGATGTCAACATCATGAGGAGGACATGCATTAGGAGTTAAGTGAGCATGAGTCAGTTTAATTTCATTAGGGTCATTTCCAAAGGAACAACTTGACACATCTACTAATAATTTCAAAGAAATCCAAAGCTTACCAAAGCACATATCCATGATGAAACATAATGAAAATTTTAGATTCTCAACAAGTTAATTAGACTATGCAACAACTTGAAATAAAATGTTGTAAATGAAATTAATTAATTCCCAAGATGAGCCAATTTAGACTAGATGCAATAAATTAAATGAAACAGAAAATCTATGAACTGAAATAGAAAGTTATCAACAACAAAGAGGAGTAGAGAAATTGATTTTTGAATTCTGGAAAATGCAATTTAAAATCTTCATTGGGACTAAATCACCCATAGGGTCATATGAGTCTTAGTGAGGTTTTTTCTCACAAATTTCAAGAAATTTTAAGTGAATTTTACGCTTTTTGGTTTTGATAGTCTATAAAATAAATGAAACTAAAGATTTCAAATGAAATTCAATGATGAAAGATACAAAAATGCAATGTATATGCACTTTGACTAAGGCAAGATTTAGAAACCCTAGAATGCTAGTTAAATAATTCAAACCTTAATGCAAAGTCAATGTAAGTAAAATCTAGGATGATAATATAATCCAAATTAATATTAAGATTTTCTAAATGTAGGTTCAAAAAAATAAATGAAAAAAAATAGGACGAGAGAGGGGGGGTTTTATTCTTGAAGATATATGGCTCCTCCTATTTCACTCAAGGAAACCCTTGAGATCTCAGCCCAAGAATGTAAAGGGGAAAGAGATATACAATAGGGGTATCCAAAGGTTTGATTAATGATAAAAGAGGGTTTCACCACCAAGCTAGGGCTTTGAAAGACTAATGAAATGCAAGACCTAATGTTTAAACCTAATGCAATGCAAAAATTCACCGAATGACCTAAAAAAGCATGTAAATCAAAATAGAAAATTGATAAATTAGAGGTGTTCACTTGGGAAAATATAGATGCCTAAATGAAGACTTGAAGTACTAAAAACACTAAAATTAATGTCTGCTAGGACTCATACTCCAGTCTAGGTGATTTATTCCCAGATTAGGGTTTTTGGGTAGGAATATAAATCTGGTAGATATATGTCTAGAGCTCCTAAAAAATAGCAAATTCCACTATACTGGGACTCACACCAAAAGTGGTGTATCAATCCAGCTAGGATTTTCTAGATATTGAAAATATGATTCTACTCTTCAATGTCTATTCTATCCTTTCCACTTGATTTTGGGGTTTGAATCTCTGATTTTCAACCTGTAGATGTCTTTTTGTGGTCTCCAATGAAAGGTGGCAACTTTGAAAACTTTGAACACTTTGACAAATTTCTCTCCACTTCCTCTTCAATATGTCTTCAACCTAGATCTTCAAATCACACACTAAAGAGAGGAAAATGTTTTTTTTTTAGTGGAAAGGGTTTGCCTTGGTCAAGCTTTGTTTTTATATCAAGCCATGTAATGAAATGAAATAAGATAAATGAATGATGAATGAGCCAAATGTAATGTTGCAACTCACCAAGACATAGCAATAAAGTGTTGCAAACATATATACAACATGGATCCAATGGATGTAGATCTTGACTCTTGCTTGAATGTAATTATAGATCTTGACATGAATTCTAGCATGAATCAAGAAACCCTACATCACAATTGTGAGCTAAAAAATAAACATGATGCACAATCACTTTGACATGATGCTTGATACTTGAATTATTCTCCAAAACACTTGATAGTTAGCTCTTGAAGACTCTTTAATTCTATTGTGAACAATTGAATACTCTTGTGAACTCAAATTTTCTATAAGGATGCTCATTCAACTTGCCAAGTGTAAAATTAGTGAAATAACCTTGTATTTATACTTGTTTATACAAAAAAAATTGAAATTGCAACACTATAAGACCACATCAAATCCAGGAGGATAAAATCCCAACAACAACTTGAATTAAATTTTATTGTGGGCCACACAAGGCACATACGCCAGAAGTGGCATATGAGTGTTATTCGGCATTAATTATGGGACACATTTTTAAAATTGCTTAGATTCATGTGAAATCAAGTTTGGGGCCCTAAAACCTAGGTGGGACCCATATGCCAAGCATGGTGTAAAAGTCCCAAATCACTAAGTTTGGGCCACACAACCTAAAAATACATGAATTATGATTGGATGTTTCTTTATGTCAGGATTATCCTTCAAAAGATGCATTTAATCGGGCATAAAGAAGCCCAATTAATTATGAAAACCTTAGATAAGAATGAAAGTGTGGAAAGAAACTTTTAAAAACCCTAAATAAGGTAAAATTAAGTCCACTTAGCTCACAAGGGCCCAAGACCTAATGTGAATGTGTGAAACACATTACAACACTAAATCAAGGAAACATTATGCTTAAATTTAACAAGGAGAGCCCAACACAAGAAAGGAAAAGTAGAAGGATACTTTTTCTATTTCCACATGTTTGATAGGTGGTTGATACAAATGTTAATTGACATGTTTACTTATGATATTTGGATTTTTAATGTTTAGGTTTACAATTCTATTATTCTCCACACTTATTTCAACTTTTTTTACAAAAGATTGATGGTGAGGATTGATTTATTATGGATGAAATTTTATTGTAGGTGAAAGTGAGATGAGATGGGTTAGTTTGAAATTTTATAGAATATTTCAATGTTTCTAAACATTTTAGAATGTTTTGAGGCTATTTTTCAACTTTTTGAGATTATGTGAATGTTTTGGTTTTATAGCTATTTGAGGCTATTTCAGATTTTTGAATGGTTTACAATGTTTTGAGTTTTAAGTTTTTGAAATATTTTTTCGTTGTTTTTTGAGATTAGACCAATCTGACCCAAGGGGAAACTAACCTAGTGCCTTAGGAGCACATCAATGGTGACCTTGCCTACATAATAGATGTAGAGATGACATAGTTTGATTGATTATTACTAGTAACCATTTATTGATGACATATAAACATTAATGGATCATTAGTTTATTGTGAAAAAATCCTAAAGATTAACCTAATGCCTAGTGGGCTCATCAATTATGGCCTTACCTCCATTCATGCTTAGAGGCAAAGCAATTTGACAACCATGTTTTTGAATTTTTGAATTTTTAGACCTGTTTGGGGGTTTTGATGTGATTTGGATGTTTTTGGAAGTTTTGGGATCTTCCCATGTTTTCAAATGTTTTTGAATTTTGAGATATTGAGACTATTTTTAGATTTTGAGATTTTTCTACGATTTTTGGATTTTGACATATTTTGAATAACCTTAAGGGAATATACTGTAAGAACCCGATCTAATGAAAGTATAAATAGATGCCCCTTTTGTGACATGATAGACTGCGTCAATATAGGTACGAAAAACTGACCTCATGAATGTGTCGAGTAGTACTAAAGGGGACATGATACTTACCCAATTTTTTTCTATGATATGTGATGGAACCCCTTGAAAATTTTTGTTACATCTTCAATAATTTTGACTAATCTAGGGAGTTGTGGGTTTCTATCTCCTGTTAATACAAATTTTTTTAGGTTTACTCTAGTCTTATAGGAAAAACCCTTGGATTTTATATCTTGTTCTTTGTTTTAATTTTAAATTGACTCCTTTTTCTAGTCATTGGTCTCTTCAAGTTATAAATTTTTATATCAAATCTCGTTGATTGACTGATCCTCTAGTCTGGTTTTATTTGCTAATCGTGTTCGATTATTATTCGGTGGTTATCCTAAGTTGAGCTAAATATTTCCCCATTAATAGAGATCTTAAGTCCTTATTTCGTGGTTGTGGGATAATTGTCCAAGGATAGGTCCCTTGTAGGATTAATGTTCTTACTTTTGATGGTCCAGAAGCTCGTGTGTGTTATGCGATCGATGAACAAAATTTGAATCGGTGCCTACCTGCGCATCCTATTTTATCTTGAATTCTTTTATTCATTCAATCTCACAGGTGAAGGACATGTATTCCTAATGATTGGTGGACCTGACATCAATTAGGAGGTGTACAAGTTTTTTCTAAATCTAGATCAATTGTTGGTGATAATTGAGGTGGCCACATTTGGGTCATTCCCCGCTGACTCATCTATTTTTCTTGGTTATTGTAGTTACCATGCTGGCTAATAGGTGATTTGTACCTATATTCTCTTTGATCGGCCCATGAACTAGTATTTTTGAATGCCATTTTGATTGATGGTTGATTGTGGGTGACATGGATCAACCTGGACTACTCCCTGCCATCTCGTGTGGGCCCCATCCTCCTTGCTAATTTCTTGACGGGGAAGCGGGTGTTTTCCATGTAAAAATTTTTTTAACAACATTTAGGGTAATGTGTGTGTTACTAAGGTCCATATATTATACGTTCCTAAATATATTCTAATCGGATCCCTTTATATTGTGTGAGAAATAAGATTGAAGCTAGCTAAGCAGTGCGTATGATGATGCTACCAGATTCAATATCAGCCAATCCTCATCCTCTCATTGATAAAAGTTTCACATGATTTATGGCTCGTGAGGGTAAGGGAAGACAAACACATGGATTGAGATTTAAAATAAAAAGAGATGGTAGGGCCCACATGTTACAAAAGTTTCCTTCCATGTGGTCTCCTATCATTGGGCAATTGTTTCAGCTATGTACAGTCAGATGCTTCATAATAAGCTAATTAAATCTAGATCATGGATCAATCAATTGGCTAAATAAATCAAAATTCAATATTCAAAACAAATTTGATAGCAAGAAATTCATTCTAGTTCATGTGAGGGAGTCTTAATAACTCAAAGGACATTGAGCTACCGAAGTAAGGAATTGCATGATTATTAATATTTACATCAAAGGCATAATTCAATATTACAAGTACATTCAATACACTCTAGGAGCTAAGACTATGGTCGCTCAAAATTTTCTCACATCAAAACTAGGGATGTCAAACTGTGCAAAAAAATTAAGTCAATTATCATTTTCCTTTTGGAATTACTAAGAGGTTTTATTTTCTCAAGCTTAAGTATGTTAGGGTTTTTTCCTTGGTTTGGCTGTTAAGTTTGACATTTATAAAAGGGGGTTTCATTAATTCTATATTTGAATAATTCATGCCAAACCCTTACAAAAGTTGTAGGCCTTGCTCATTTAGACCAAAAAATCTTGTTTGATTATATTTCTTGCATTATAGCCCCTAAATAAAAAACATCTTCGTCCAAAGGGGAGGTTTTTGTTCCCAAGAGACCTCTGAATAATGACCTTATGGATCAGTTACCACCTTCCACTAGCGATAAACCTAGAGGTCAATTGATTCCTAGGGGACCACAAATAGTAGGTCTGTTTGAAAAAAAAGGTTCTATCAAAGAAGCTAAATTACCCTATACTAGATGGGAATTATTTTATGGCTTGTGCAAGAATAGAAATATGGGCATCGCAGTGGGAAACCCTTGGAAATCTGATTTGGGAAAGTTAATTGTGCCAAAATTTTACATGGACATTGACTTACTAAAGGTAATAGCTACTAACTATTAGAACCTTTGATGGAAAAGAAATGGTCAGAATCACTAAGGAGGAATTAAGTCTTATCTTCAAGCTCACTAAATGGAGTGATGAAATGTGTAAGATAAATGAAGAATCTCTTAGAAAAGAGTATGAGAATGGGTATGTGCAGGATCATCATGGAAAAAATAGGCCCTTAAGTGGCAATAAAAAGATAGAAAATCAGAGTTAGACAACTTGACGTAAAAAATTGAGTAAGTTATCTATATTATTTCAAAAAAATGTAAAAATGGAATCTTTAGCAAATTGAAAGTAGTTTCTAAACTACTAGACCTTTATTTTTATTTTTTAAATTCTATTTGGTGAAAATTTGAAATTTCAATGCAATAGTATTTAAATTTCGGGGTAAAAATAAGAAGTAGGTGTTTGTTTGACCACCCTAACCACAATAAAATGATAGTATTTTTTTATAATATTTTAGATATAAGTAGAGTACTCGTGTCCCGATGTGATGCATAGTTTATTATAAAAAAATTCCAAGTAAATAATTAATTATGATTTTTTTATTACAAATTTTCAAAAATATAAAAGCTCGTTTGTCTAACCACCTTAACTTGGTCAAAACTTCATGAAATTCAATTTTTTTTTTTTAAATCTTATAGTATGCAAAGAATAGAATGTTATACATGTTTTGGATTCAAAAAATGTGATACTATTTGAGAGTTATACATGTTTTTCAATCAACCTATCAATCAGGACTTTATTCATAATTCTAATAGAAAAAGAATAATAATTATTTATTAAATTCAAAGTAAAGAATAATTTATTTTTTTAGAAATCTAATAATCTCCTCTAGAAACCCTTTTGGTTTCATCAATTTTGGGTAAAAAAAAAGTCGTCAGCCACATGGGTCATCATATGGCTTACATATCGCCACTTTTTGGCCCATCATGATCTTGCACATACCCGAATACCAAGACTTCATTTAGGGTCCATGTTTTACCAAGATTTCTTGGAAAAATTACAGGACAAAAGATTGTCATAGGATCACATGATAAGGAGCCTTTCCCTATCAATTATTTTGTTCCTTATTTCAAGAGGACTTTCTATTCCATTTTTCAAATAATTGGTTATGATCTTGTTTCTGGAATCCCAATGGCTTGGATGTATATGGCTTCCCATATCCAGTATCCCCAATATTGTGTAATACATGATTATGCATGATATCTTTCTGAAAGAATGCATGAGGGGTTGGTTAGATTAAAGAAAGGAGAATCTGGGGTAGGATGCAGGTGGTACTCATTGCTAATGCATATGTTCTTATACAAAGGTGAAATGTATTTTGGATAGAATATTGATTTGGAAAGAAAGGCAGGTGACTTGGATCTTCCTACGAAATTTTGGACCATATTCTTAGACAAAGATGACAAGACATATGATTATGTCACTTTCCAAAATTTATTTTCTTCTGAGTTGAAAAGAGCTTTGATTATGAGGTTGTCAAGAGTTCTCGTTGCTTTACATGGATTCTTGAGACCAAAATAAATAAGGCCTTAGATAGGAATTGATCATAACTGGGGAGATCTTATTTCACTCCCTGATTTTACTGACTTAAGAGTATATAGTTCTAAGGTAGCACCTCATTTGTTGTGAACGTTTGTGCCTGAAAGAATAGGTTTCCTAGAGCTTATGTGGCAATTAGGAAACATTGAGAATGAACATTTGTTAAATTAGGGAAAGGGAAATTTCTTTCCTTTATACACTTGTTTTTCTGATTTTATGATGACTAAAGGAGATTGGAATAGTATCATTGAAGTAATCAAGAGATACCACATGAAAATGACAATTGAGAGGGTTAGATATGATCCTGAAGATTTTATGGCCCGGTTAATGAGAGAAACAAAAGCTACAAGTATGCACACATTTTTCATTATCAAGAGGATGTAATAAGGAATATATCTAACACTGTGGAGCAAGAAAAGAGGTTGGCAAGGTGGATTGCATCCAACAAGATGCAAAGGAAGATAAAGCAGGAAGATCCTAATTTTAGGATCCTCCTTGAGGCTGAGAACATAATTCAAAAGGTGGAGATTGTTACAAGAAATTTTGATTCAATAGTAGGCCACCTTAAAACTAAAAGGGTAGTTAGTAAAGATAGAGGGAAAACTCCAATTTCTGAAAAACAAAGTGGAGAAGGAATTTATTCTATTGAAGGGGAGTCTACATCACAAGCCCTTGAAGAACCAAAAATAAAGTTTTTCATAAGAAGAAAGGGTAAAATGAACAAATTTGATGAACCTTGTGTTCCCATTCAACATGAGGAACATAAACCTCCTTCTCCTACATTACAAGTACCACCCCATCTCCACCAAGGTTGGTAGTATATGAGATTTTAGATGTTGATTCTCCACCACCTAGTGAAATACTACCTGGGGAGCCACAATTGAAAAAATAGAAAATTGAGACCACTAGTCTAGTGGATTATGATGATGAAGGCTCTAATGATGATATTTGGGTATCCGAGCAATAAATACAAGGATTTCCAAATACATTTGTAGTAAGGGAAACTAGTCAATTGGGAAAAAAATTAATTAATGTTGATCTCAGAGGAACAAATGGCAGTGATGACATGAGAGTTGAGGCATGTACCAAATTCTTGGATGATGAATCATTTGTGAAGACTCAAGCTTTTATGTAATTTTCCTATAGGGCTAAATGATATGATTATGTAAAAAATTTAGTTGTGGAGAGGAAACTACATCCATAATTGCTTGATATTTTCATTCAAAAAAATGTATTAAATGAGATGAGAGCCAAGTTTCAAAACATGACTGAAAAGGAAGGTCAAGAATGTGTGAGAACAAGTGGTATCTTGTTGCTACTAGAATGGGAATTAGCCTCAACCATTGATTTTCACACAATCAAAAAATGTGACAGACCACTCTATGATGCTGAGGAAGAAGTTGCAATTGTATTAAAAGGGTCTTCTTTCAATGGAGAGTGGGAAGCCTTGGCTATTTCATCTTTCGCCCCAAGCACAACAATTCCAAAAAAAATTGAGCCTCCAACTGATTACAAGGAAGGCCTAATAATCAAGAGAGTATCAGAAACATTGGCCTTGGAAGCTACAAATTTGTCTGTTCATGTTGCACAATTCATGAGGGCTACTATGGAGTCTATGAAATATGAGAAGGATAAGATTAGAATAGAATTGAACAATTTGTTGGTCAAGTACATAAATCTTGAGAGAAATAATATGCAGTTACATACAAAGATAGCATTGTTAGAAGATGTATTGCAAAAGTTGCAGCTTGGAAAACTCAAACAAGATGATATTGACTCACCCACTATTATACAGGAGGATATATCCCCTAAAATTATAGTTGATGTAAGTAATTCATGGGAAATTGTGTCATATAATATGGGAAATGTTCACATTTCAATAGTAGAACCCAGTATATCAGAAGGATAACAAGATGAAGGGGATGTCAAAAAGGAAGAGTTTCTTAGACAACTAACTAAATACAGAGAAAGGTGTCAAAGTCATGATGAAGATACTTTTAAGAGAAACATGAGGATTTTCATAGTAGCCCTAGAGCACTTGAACAAAAAATTGAACAACAAACTAAATAGTATCACTATAGCTATTCGTCCATGGTTGATGCCATAAGAATGTTTGATATCGAGAGAGAAAAAGCCATCCCACTTATGGAGATCTAGGTCCCTAGAAAATAAGACCTGGTGTTGATGGGGATTTGGGTTAAGCATGATTCTAATCCACTTGAGAGGTTTAAACATATTTTTCTTCTGGTAAATATGATCCTAAGACTTTGCAGGAATGGAGATGCGAAGTAAACAATTTTATTTCATATCAAGCTATAAAAATTTGTCAAAAATTTGATATGGACACATTGCCAGTGAATATGGATATTTTAGTCCATGCTGAGACTATATTGCTAGAATTTTATATGGAATCTAACTAGATTTTCACCAAATATGTACCTTATACACAAAGGTCTAATGAAGTAATGAATTTTGATTGGCCCATAGAAGAAGAATTCATAGCATGGAAAGGTAGATATTTGGAAGGAGTGGGGGTTTTACACTAATGATGGCAAGTTAATGATTTGAAATTTCGAGCTTTGCAACCATGGTGAATAATAGGTAGGTGGGAATACACTACATAGCCTAGATTTAGTACAAATTAGGCTTATGTTAAAGTATGGAAAATATAGTGCATCTTATTCAAGGTTGATTTGATGACAAGGATGCAAACGGGGTATTACCTTTTGTCTGTTTATGTTTTCCTCCTGCTTTTCCCTCTTTTCATTTTTGGTGTGTGGGAACACATTTTGAGGTAACTGATTGGTTGAACCCATTTTGAAGATTGGACCTGATCTCTTGTAACTGAATGAAGGAATCCTTGATGTGGCAATCTAATAGGGTTCTAATGTGTGTAATTTCTACCCTAAGGCTTGTTTTTGCTCCTTTGTTTCTATAAGAATGAATTGAAGGCCAGGAAGTAGGGGTTCATTATTTTAAATATGTAATTGACACACTAAATTGTAAAAGATATAATATGTATGTTTTTAGAGTTTTTGTCTTAATTTTGAGAGTTCATAATTTTGTATGTAGTTTGGATTAAGAAAAAACAAAATATATAATGGGAAATACCAATTTCATCTCTATTGTCTCTCCTTGCATTCATTTTATGAGTTACGAATGAAAGTAATGCAAGATGTATTTTATTTGTCTCCATTATTTACGAGTGGATGTTTGATTTCATTCTTTCTTATTGATTCAATGAATTAATATAAATGCTTGGATGAGATTAAAGACTCATAATAATCAAGTGCTAGGATATTGATAAGTAGTATTAGTCATGAATGTAATATGATAATGTTGTAATGTAGTATCTCTTGAAACTATATGTTGCTATTCGTGAATTTTTATTAGATCATATAGTGTGGTTATGACTCCATGCTCAGGATAAAGGCACTGGTTCATGTAAATTATTCATGATTCATTTTTTGTGTTTATTTGTCAACTAATCACTTTTATTTTACAAACTCTTGTGGTTATTGTTGTAGTTGTTTCATGTTATCTTCTCATTTTTTAAGTATAATAAGTTGATGAATGAGCCACAAAATTATTTAATGTATTAGGATCTTGAGCATCTTAATAAGGAGTATCTATTATTGTCAATGTATTAGATTATAATTGTATGAACTCAAAAGTATGCACTGTGGGATAACCCTCCTGAGTTTTATAGAGCTCGAAGTGTAGGATTAGAGGTTTTTTAGCTTCCACTCCTTCATTGGCCAATCCCTTTAGAATACTTATTATTTGAAATGGTAAAGTCCATAGGTATTTCTAGCTCAAATGATTTTAGTTATTAAAAAATAACCAACAATATGGACATGGATGGGTGATAGAATAAATAGGATAAGATAGGATGAAGTATGTAATTTGATCGATGGTGAAGGAGGCTAAGCCAAAGAGTCAATGATGGATGGATTATGCTTATTTATGCAATGCACCTATTTTCCAGGTTTTCACCATGGTACTTTGCCAAAGGACCACTGAGATGTTTTTCACTAGAGGATGATTTTTGTCTTTATGATTTTTAATCCTTTTTCTATTTTTTTGGATTTTTCGATCTATATATCTCTAAGACCTAGGCATAAAATTTCTTGAGATGTGAGCTATTTATAGGCTCTTACAAGGTTTCTCCTTCAAGTGTTAACAATTTATAGGCTCTAGAATCATAACTAGTTATGATAAAAAAAGGTCCTAACCAATTAGATTCAAACTTCCCTTTTCTATTTGGATCTGACATATTTTTTTGGTTCTACTAAGGTAAAAGATCTCCCACCTACAAGGATTGTCTTTTGACCTTCTTATTATAGCTCCCTTTTAGTCAATTTTGATAGTCTTGTAAGTGATTCAAAGATTCAAGGTTGTGCTCATCCAACAGATCTCTCTTGTCCAATCGGGACACTTTGCACTCTTCATTGATAATGAATTTTTTTAGTGACACTCTCAATAATGGGAGATCAACCTTGATAGGTAGGATAGCTTTAGTTCCATAGAATAGGGAATACGTTGTTGCACCTGTTAGCATGAAAATATTATTTGTATAGGCTGACAAGATGGGGTTCAATTGTAGATGCCAATCATAGCTAGCTTAATTGACTGTCTTTTTGAGAATTTCTTGGATGCTTTTGTTTGAGGTCACAGTTTGACCATTTCCCTAGGGATAGCATGGGGTAGAAAATCAGTTGGGTATTGAACCTTTGGCATAACTCACATGCATCCTCATTTTTGAAAGGTATTCCATTCTTTGAGATAAGAGATTTTGCAATACCATAACAACAAATGTGGTATTTCAAGATGAATTTAGAGATTTTATTTCTCACATGATGTAGGTCATAGGGATCACTTCAACCCACTTTTTAAAATATTCAATGGCTATAATGATTAATTTATAAACCTTAGATGAGGTAGGTATTATCTTTCCTATGAGGTCGATTCCTGACTATGAGGAAGGCCATGGTTTAGTGATGGGTTGAAGTTCTTGAGTCGGTGCATGGATGAGGTCCCCATGTTCTTGACATTGCATGCACTTTTGGATGAGGTACAATCATACCCTATCCTCAATAGTTTCTTAGTGAAGGTCATACAACTTGAATGCAATCCATGGATGCCTGTGTGTACTTATTTTAACATAGTCAAAGCTTCCTCTTGGTTATGACATCACAATAATATCCCTTCAATACTTTTACAGTAAAGGGTATCACCTAGGATAACAAACTGAGATACTTTATTTTTAAAGTTTTTCGTAAGGTTTTAAGTCATGTCATACAGGAGGATACCTTAGTGAAGGTAATTAAAAATTTCATGATCTACCATGGAGAACTAGGACCAATGATCTCCCATCTAAATGTGGATTTTGGTACCTCAAATGATTGTATGAGAAAAATCTTGAGGAGGAATTTTCAGCTAAGAATGTTGTCTGGCATATCTAGCATGGACCAATAGTTGCCATAACATCATTTGTTCAATTTTTGATATGTGGTATTTCCTCAAATGTGATGTCAATGAATAAATATTTAATAATTTACACCGTCTATTTATAATGTGAGATATTTTCATCCTTGGTTTGATACTCAACATTAACTTGGTTTACAATTAGTTGTGAAACTTCATAGACCTTTAATTCTTTGATTTATAACTATATTGCAGCTCTCAATCCTATGATAAGAGCTTGATACTCTGTGATGTTATTGGTGCATGGGAAATTTAGCTAATATGACTTAGGGATACAATCACCTTGTGGGGTGAAGAAAATTTGGGCCCCAGATCGAGGTTGTGTATGTGAACCATCAAAATACAATTTCCACAGATCCACTATGCTAAGGGAAAATATTGACTCATCAAGAAATTTAAACACCAATGGATTATCTACATAGATAGGTGCCTCAAATAGGTTATTTGTAATAACCTACCCCTTAATAGATTTTTGATCCGTGTACTCTTTATCAAAATCTATGAGGATCATCAACCATTTTTCCATTCGCTCCATGAGAATAGCTTTGGATTAAAAATATATCAATGAGTCTCTCTTAGTGATGAACTTTACTTGATGTGAAATCATGTAGTGTTTATATTTCTATGAGGCAAATACCCCTACATGTAAAGCCTTTTAAATTGATGATTAATTAAACTCATGTCAAACAAAAGTTCTACTAATGTAATTAATTTCTCTCTCCTTCCCTATTTTTTCATTGTAGGAGCAAGAAGATCACCAAAAACTACTAATGTAGCTAAGATATATAGAATCAAAGGGTTTTTTGCTATTGGTGGCATAATGATGGGAGATGTCAAAAAATAATCTTTGAGTTGTTGAAATACTTTTTAACATTTATCATCCCACTTGTAGGTTATCCCCTTGTGAAGAAGGTGAGAAAAAGGATAAATTTCACTGGCCATCTATGCTATAAATCCTCTAATAGACTAACATCTCCCTTGTAGACCTCTTATTTTCTTCAATGTTTCTGGGGATTCTCGTAGTGAAGAAAAAGTATCCCTTTTTCACACATTTATTTGGGAATGAACAATAATAATAAGATGGACTTAATGATGCCTTTTTTAGGGTGTTGTAAATTGTTTCTTGAGACTTTCACACTAATCTAGGTATTTTTTAATAAAGTGAGGTTAATTTGAGCTTGATTGGCCCCTTAGATTCAAACCCAAGCCTAATTAGTTGTAGACTTGGAGGGATAAATCCTGACACTTTCAAATAATGTCAAACAACATTTAATTTTATGAGGAATGTGTCCTAGGTTGTTGACCTAGGACCCATTCACCACCTGGAAAATGGGTCTTCACTAGCTCCTAAGACCCCCTTTTGACATAACATTTGATATTTACTGAAGTGTGTCCTAGTTAAGTGTGCTAGGACTCATTCACTACATGGTGAATGGGTCCTCACATAACCTCCCCCACATTGGGATATTTTTTTTGTAGTATTTTAATTATTTCAAATTCAAGATCTAATGTTGGCTTGTGTTATTTGAATTTCAGGATTTAATCTTAAGATAAGTATAAATACTAGGTTATTTCACATAGTTTAATCTAAGAAATTTCATGCAAGAACCCTAATATAAAGTTTATGAGATCAAGAGAATTCAAGAGCATTCAATAATGCATTCAAGGCTAGATTTACAAAAAAATATTACAACAATCAAGGATCTATTTTGTAAAATTTAATGATAAATATCTGCATACATTGAGGCCACTTCATGGTAAGCTTCATATTTTCAATCCAAGGTTCAATTAAGGTCTGGTGAGTAATGAAATTTTTTTGTTCATTCATCATTTATTTTATGCATTTTTTCATTAGAGGGTTCCATTACGAAAATGGTTTTTTACCAAGGAAAACCTCTATTCGCTAACAAAACAACATTTTTATTCTCCTTCAATGTGTGATTGTAAATTTAAGTTTGAATATCAAGTGGAGAGAAAGAAATGCAAAGAGTTGTCAAAGTTGTAAAAGTTGTCATCTTTCTTGCAAGTTTCCGGAAAGTCTACGCTAGAATTTATTTCCAACTTTTGAGAGCTGAACAGTTAGGATTTGGGAGTATAAACATTGAAGAATAGAACCCTAGCAGGGACCCATTCACCACGGGATGAGTGATTCCTTAGTGATTCCCAAAAAAATCACTTTTTTAAATAGGTACACATCATTTTACCATCTCAGAACCTACCTTTTTACTGTTATATCAATTAGGTTTATTTTATGATTGTTATTTATTCATTATAACCCTCATAATTTAATGAAACAATTTTTATATTCATGAATCTTTGCATGAGTTTGATAAAAGTTATTTTCATTTTTGGATACACATTATTTACATTTTTGAAGCTTTCCATAGATTGTATAAAAATACTTTTCATCTATGGATATACATTATTTACATTCTTGTAGCATTTCATAAGATGGTTAGAAGTAATTTTTTTTTTGGACACACAATGTTAGTATCGTATCTTTTTAAGCAAGACAAGAAAATGTTCATCCCTCACAATTATGATAATGCTTTTGTGAAATAGAATACAATTGTGGATAATCATGACAATCAAACTTGGTCCTCTCCCAATATCTCTCCTATTTTTAATGAAGATATTTTGGTGTTAGAATATCAAATCAATTAGAGTTATGAGAGTCCTATTTTTCTCTCTTCCCCCAAGGAAAAAATTATTGAACAAGAGAATACCAACATTGATAAGCACAAAAATATAACCATTGATGACTCCCCTACTTGTGATGATGCCATTTTAGAAGAACCAACCTTTGAACGTCATGAACATCTAGTTTTCTGCTCTTGTAAAACCTCTCCTACTAGGGAAGATATCATGGTGAAAGAAAATGACACACATATTTCAAACAATAGTAATGTGGCTTCCTTATATGAAGATGATGAAGTGACATTAGACTCCCCTTCACTAAGAGATCACAAAAATAAGGATAGACTTGGTAGGGTTATGAACATTAGAACTCCATCGAGTCCTCTAATTATTAGACCTCCTACAAATCCTTTAATCATTGGACCTCCTAAGCCTCAAATTATCATTTATCCACCCTCACAAGAACCAAAAGTTCAACCTAAACCCGTTCTTATCTTAGAACCACCTAAAAGGAAACTTGATAATGATAATATTTCATAACAACCAAGTTACAATACCATTGCTTGTACATATAACGCAAGGAACAATCCATAAATAAGACAACCGACTCCAACATCCCTCCCATTGCCTCGACCTATCTTTCCTAGTTCCCCTCATTTCCATTTACATAGTGTAAAGGAGTATGAACTTTCTGAACCACTTAAGAATACTCCTACCAAGATATCCTTATGGGACCTTATTCAAGCCTCAAGTCTAATTATCATAGAATGCTTCACAGTGCTTTACAACAAGTTCCTACCCATCCTAATGTGAAACCAAATGTGATGGGCCAAATTTAAGCTACAACTTCAGCCAACTTGTACATTACTTTTCATCAAGATGAGTTACCTTCATTAGAAAAGAAAAAAATAATTCTTTAATGGTAATGGATATTATTGACATTAAGGATAATAAGTCTCACATTAAACGTACTCTCATCGATAATGGTTCAACTATTAATGTTTGTAGTGTAAACCTCCTTGAAAATATTAAATTAGACAAAAGCCAAATTCAACCCGATTCTTTATTTATGTGTGAGTTCAATAATGTAGGAAAACAACTACCCGGTTTGATTACATTACCTATTGAAGGGGAAGTAACATTGAAAACTCCAATCCATAATATGTCTCACAATATTTCATCTTCCTTTAGGAAGGGCATAGATTCATGCAATGAATGGAGTTCCTTCTACTCTTCATCATAAAATTAAGCATATCTACAATAAAAATCTTTACACACTCAAGGTCGATCGTAAACTTGATTTTTTTTTAATTGTTGAGATAGAGAAATGATAAATTCTTTGAAGACATTGAAACCAACTGCACAAGTGGAACTAGTGGAAGAGAAAGACAAAGAGAGAAATATTGAAAAGTAATGAAGCTATTGGAAAATAATTGGGGTTCCTTAGATTTTACACCTACATTAATAGGATAATACAATATTATAAACAAAGACTCTGAAAAGGGAAAAGAAAAAGTGGTAATGTCAACACAAAATTTGAAATAATCCATCTCAACCACATTAGGAGAAGATGAAAATTACATAACAAAATTTGAGGAAGTTTATTATGAACAACCACCAAGTCTAACGTTGAGAAGTTGTGATGTGGAATTTTTGTAATTGATGTCAAAACTTGGGATTCGAAAGGTTGTGCTCTAGATGATATACATAAATGATCTATCTTATCGTTTCCTATAATTTTGCGTAGTGTGGATGTTATCATTGATCCGGTTATTATAGTACTTATTTTTGGGACATCTTTGGAAGATAATTAATATAGAATAATGAAGACTAATATTTTTTATATTAGTTGTTGTGCATAAAGCTTATTGTAGGTATCCTTGCTATTTGAACATTCATGTAGCATGTTACAAGTTTTGGTATGTCTAACAAAATTCCTATGGTTGGTACTGAAATAGATAATGATCGAGATTTGGTCTTGGTTGTGATGTTCCTATCAGCTCCAAAATATATCTCATGTAATTCAAAGTACGCTTTATTTTGGGAATTATGTTAAGTGTTGAACTTATCTTATGTATGACCCATTTATGGTTCCCATGATAACATAATAAGAAGATCTTTATGTTGTAAGTATAAATGTGTTTGGTGGTGTTATCATTAATGTTGTCATTCATTTCAACACAACTCATAGTGATTGCAGGTGGTACATGTATAGTTGAGATACTATAGAAGTGTTGAGAGTACATGAAGCTATATTGATGGTGTTATAGATGTGTTGATGTCAAGTTTTTTTGAGAAAATTAATAAACAATGAAGATATTTTTGTGTGTGTGTTTTGAGTGTTCTCTGGTAATGTTCTTTGCATTTCTTTAGTGTTGATCCTATGCATATGTCGATCTATAGTATTGTTTATGGGCTTCAATGGATAATATATCCCTAGTTTTATTTTCTAGGTTGATGGAGAGTAAAAGATGTGTTAATCGGTGTGAACCAATTTGGAAAAACTATTTGTCTATGGAATGGGAGAGATGTCTCTACTTTGTACTCTTCTGGTGGCTTGTCTTAGATCTTGAAGATCTAGAAGAAGGTTAATATTTATTTTCTCAATGTTTTGGAAAACATGTTTGTGCCTGGTGCTCTGAAAGGCTTCTTGCAGAGCTACTGTGTGTGTCTACACAGTCGGGTTAGATTGTTGAATATTATTATGTGTAAAGATTGGGGTAGTTTTTTTGGATTAATATAAAGTTTTTCTAAGAGGTTTTTTAGTGTCTGGTGAAGTTTTTTGTGTGATCCACATGTCTTCATATTTTTGTGGATCCACCTACTTCAAATTTTATTGGTGTTTTCATTAGGTTTTCCTGACCTTGTGTTCACATGTTACATGGAGAATATGCATCAACTAAGGAAGCATTTGATTCATCCAAGATTTTTCTTGGGTCCTAATTAAGTATGAAATTGTTCAAATATCATTTTTATCCATTGTGGGAATGTTGAGTAGCCGACCTAATTTGAATTTTCAAATTAAAGAATGTGTAGCTAACGTTGGAGAAATTTTCTAAGGTTGAAGATGGTATAAATGCAAGTCAAGATGTGTCAAATTAAAAGGGTGTGATGGACGAAGTGTGTGAAACAAGTGCAAAAAGAAGAAGTGCATGAAAGTGAATCAAGGGTAGCAATATTTTGATGTAATGATTCCTGAAAGTAGTGAGCTGATGGTGTCTACAATTTTTAGATTAGGTTGCGAATGTGTGGAACCTATTATGGTGGATTTTCTATTGTATTCCTTTTTTTTCAAGTAGTGAGCCTCCTTATGGACAATGATTCCTATCTATAGGTAGTGAGCATTGGTATCTAGATAGTGAGTCCTTTCTGGGTAGTGATCCCTCTGGTAGTGAGCCTTTGTATTCGATATTGCATTACTATTATATTGTGAGTTAATCCTCACCATGGTTTTTCCCTCATTGGGTTTTCCACATAAAACTGGTATCTCTAGTGTTTTCTTTCAGTTATCTTTATTTCATGTTTATTCTTAATAATAGATTAAAGTTAAAGTGGAATTAATTAAGGTCACAAGTAAAAGTAAATTGGTACAACTGATTCAACCCCCTCTCATTTATCTTGTGCATTTCAAAAATTGGTATTAGAGCTTAATCGCTTGAGGTAGATCAGATGGCATAGAAGTTGCAAATCCCTATATTTGATGGATTTGACTACAGTGATTGGAAACTGCAGATGAGAGGTTACTTGATCTCTCTTGGTTTCAAGACTTACAAAGTTGTTGAGACAAAATATGTTGAACCGCCTAGTTTTCTTTCTTTTATAGATGAGATTTCTATCTATGAGGAGAATGAAAAATCAAGGTATGCTATCTTCAGTGCATTATCTAAAAAATGAATGAACAAAAGTTATTTCTTTAGGAACTACTTATGAAGTATGGGAAAAGTTGAAATATATCTATGAAGGAAATGATAGAGTCAAATTATCAAGAAAGGTAACAAAAAAATGCAGATTTGAGAACTTGAGAATGGAAGATGGTGAGGACATTACAAGCTACTATCAAAGAGTTAAACTTGTAGCAAATGAAATAAAAAATCAAGGTGGTACCATGACAGATTAAGATGTAATAGAGAATATCTTGATGACCCTACAAGAGAATTACAATGAAGAGGTCTCTGCTATTGAAGAATCATATGATGCAAAGACATTTACTAAAGAGCAACTATTTGGCAGCTTGATGAAATTTGAGATGAGGAAGTTTGGAAGAGAAAAGGAGAAAGATGAAACCCCATTCAGAGCAAATAAGATAGAAGATGATTTAGATAGTGATGGTTTAGAAGAGTTGTAAGAAAAATTTACGAGGAAATTGAGGATAGGTACCGGTAAGTACACAGGTATGTTACCTTTTAATTTTTTTTAGTTGTGTAAATATTGGTCACAATGCTTCAAGATTTTCAAATAGAGCTACACATAAGAAGAATATAGATAATAATACTAAAGAAAAAAAGGATAGAAATTTAAATAAATTAAACTATGTTAGAGAAGATTCTAGAATTTCTGATGATGAGTTTGGTTTTGAGGATGATAAAGATGAATTCTTGTTTCTAGCCTTGGAGAATAAATCTGTGTCTGCTAACCATGGAAGGTGTGCAACGGAATATGGTCTAGAGAAAAAGAAGAATGAGATGGAAGATACATTGGTTATTGCCTTTCCTGCTAGACATGATGAAGACTATTGGGTGATTGGAAGTGGATGTTTAAATCATATGACCAGAGACAAAAGTAATTTCATTAAACTTGAAAAGTATGATGGAGGATTAGTTATGTTTGGATATTATTCTGGTGCTAAGATTGTTGGAAAAGGAACAACTATTCTTGATGGAAAACATAGTATTGATGATGTCTATTATGTTAAGGGCTTAAGGCATAATCTTTTGCATGTTGGAAATATGTGTAGTAAAGGAATTAAGCTTGTGTTTTAGGATAACACTTGTGAGATTAGTAAAGGATTTGGAACTAAGGTGGCTGAAGGAAGAAGAACTCATGGAAACATCTATTAGCATAAGAGTGCTGATGGCCACTTCTTTGTTTCTCAAATTAATAAAATTTGGCTATGGCACCGGAGGATGGGACATGTAAACTTTGAAAATCTGATTAGGATCAATTCAAGAGAAGTTGTTAGGGATCTATCTAGAATCACAAAGCCTACCAATTCTATTTGCAAAAGTTGTCAATTGAGGAAACAAACAAGATAGTATTTTAAAGGAAAAGAACAATCATCTACCATAATGATGGAACTGATTCATACAAACCTTTGTGGTCCCACAAGAGCATGAATCCTTAATGGTGATAGGTATTTTATTCTTTTGATCAATGATTACTCTAGAATGAAATGGGTTACGTTTCTTAGAGAGAAATCTCGAGCTCTAGATAGATTCAAAGTGCTCAAAGCAGGAGTAGAGAATGAAGTAAACCTAAGAATCAATGTTTATGGTCTGATAGAGGTGGAGAATTCACTTCTAGTGAATTTAATGCATTTTTTGAAGAACATACTATAAAGAGACATTATTCTTCTCCTTAAACCCCTTAGTAGAATGGAGTTGTGAAAAGGAAGAACTAGAATGTTCAAGAGGCTACAAGGACTATGATGAAAGAGGAAAACTCTCGTGAAGTATACTGGAGAGAAGAAATCCACACTGTTGCTTACATCCTTAACAAACTTCAAATCAGAGGTAACAACACAAAGGATCCTTATGAACTATGGTCTGGTAATATTCCTAATATGAAGTACTTTAAGGTGTTTGGATGTAGATGTTACATTAAAAGAGATGAAGATAATCTTCAAAAGTTTGATGCAAGATGCAATGAAGGTATTTTTCTTGGATATTAAACTAACAACAAAGCATATAGATGCTTCAAGAAAATAATGAGGAAAATAGTTGAAAATGCAAATATAAAAGCTTATGAAGTGGTGCACAGACCAGTTGAATTAAGTGAAGTTAAAACAGATGATCCTATATGTGGACAAATACACAAAGAGGAAAAGAAATAGAAAGGAAGAAGTGAAGAAGAGGAGATTCTAGAACCTTCTCCTAAGACTCCTAAATATGAACAAAAGAATCATCCGGAGGAACAAATAATTAGAGACATAAGTAAAGGTGTAAAGACAAGAAATAAAGTGGTTGAGGTAAATATATGTTTACTTTCTAAGATAGAACCTAAGACTATGAATGAGGCACGCAAAGATGAGAGTTAGGTTAGAGCAATAAAAGAGGAATTGCGACAAATATAAAATAATCAGACATGGGAATTGGTTCCTAGACCAGTGAACAAGAATGTAATTGGTTCAAAATGGGTGTTTAGGAATAAGCTAAATGAATATGGTGAAGTAGTAAGAAATAAGGGAATACTTGTATATAAAGGTTATTCATAGGTTGAAGGAATGAATTTTGAAGACATTTGCCAAGTGGTGGCAAGAATGGAGGACATTTAGATGTTTTTGGAATTTCTCTCTCATAAATATTTCAAAGTGTACCAAATGGATGTTAAGTTTGCATTCCTTACTAGAGAATTATAATAAGTGTAGATGGAACAACCGGAAGGATTTCAGTTCTCAGAAAAACCGGACATGGTCTACAAGTTGAAAAAGACACTATATATATATATAAACAAGCTCACAGAGCATGGTATGCAAGGTTGGACAAATATTTGACACAACAAGGGTTCAAAAAAGGCTCCACAGAAAACAATCTCTATTTCAAAGTTGAAAAAAATAGAATTTTGATAGTTGTGGTGTATCTTGATGATATTTTATTTGGAGGAAATGAAAGTATGTGGAAGAAATTTGAAGAGATGTAAAAAGAGTTTGAGATGTCTATGATTTGTGAGTTGATTTTCTTCCCTAGACTTCAAGTGAATCAAATTGATATGGGAATATTCATTTCAAAATCTAAGTATGTTAAATATTTTTGAAGAATTTTGGAATGGATTATTCCAAACCGGTTTGTATCCCTATGGTAACTAGATGCAAATTGATTAAGGATGATGAATCTTCTAAATTTGATCAGAGCATGTAAATATCTATGATTGGTGTAATGCTATATCTTACTGCTACTAGACCAGATATCATGCATGTAGTATGTTTGGTTGAAATATTTCAAGCAGAACCTAAAGAGACACATGTTACAACTATGAAGAGAATATTAAGATATCTAAAGGGGACTCTAGATTATGGTCTATGGTATCCTAAGGATACTAATTTCACCTTGAATGCTTACACTGATGGAGTTTGGATTGGTTGTGTATATGACTAGAAGAGTACAAGTAATGGTGAACTATTTCTTGGAGGAAGAATGATCTCATGCTTAAGCAAGAAACATGATTCAGTTTCTTTATCCACCGTGGAAGCTGAGTATATTGCATTAGCATCTTGTTGTACACACGTACTTTGGATGAAGAAAAAATTGAAGGATATAGGTGTGATGTGTGTTGAGCCTATCCATATCTTTTTGTGACAATCCAAGTGTAATAAACAATTCAAAGAATTCGGTGATGCATTCTAGGAAAAATTATATATCTATCAAATATCACTTCTTGAGGGAGAAGGTATTGGAAAATGAAGTTTGACTTGAATACATGTCTACTAGGGATCAGATTGTTGACATATTCACTAAGGCTCTTCTGAAGGATACTTTTGAGTATCTCAGGGGGAAGTTAGTGGTTCCCGCCCCTCTTCCCTTAAACTAGGTGCACATGGAGGTGCATCAGTCCAATGGATCTACAAATTATTCATTGGTCTAGAATGATGATTGAGGTATACTCCTCAAGAGGAGTAGTTTGTATTATTGTTGCATTATGAGATGTGGGTTCGCTCCAAAGGGGGAGTAATCAAAGTTTTTAATGGAAGAATTTGCATGCAAAACTTTTATTTTCCATTGATGTTAAAGAGGGAGAGAGTTTCATGTGAAAAAACATATTTAAATCTGGAGAGAGAGTGTCATGTGAAAAATTTGAAAGGGAGAGAGAATTTTGCACGGAGAAGAGAGTGCAAAAATGCTTGTATAGGTTATCTAATTTGAAAATGAAAGGGAAGAAGAAGTAGGATAGAGTGTATGATGTCTTTGATGATTTTTAACATCATTTGTTGTAATGAATGACAAAGGGGAAGATTATTGCAAGTATGAATGTGTTTGGTGGTGTTTTCATTAATTTTGTTGCTGATGTCAACACAGTTTAGAGTCATTGCATATGGTGCATGTATAGTTGAGACACTGTAGAAGTGTTGAGAGTACATGGAGCTATATTTATGGTTTTGTATATGTGTTGATGTCAAGTAATTGTGAGGAAATTAATAAACAACAAAGATAGTGTTGTGTGTGTGTGTTCTAAGTGTGCTCTAGTAATGTTCACTACATTTCTTTTGTGTTGATCCTATACCTACGCAGATCTATAGTATTGTTATGGGATTCAATGGATAATATATCCCGATTTTTAGCTTCTGGGTCGATGGAGAGTGAAAGATGTGTTCACCGATGTGTGAACCAGTTTCAAATTTTTTTTGTCTATGGAGTGGGAGAGATGTCTCTTCTTTGAAGTCTTCTAGTGGCTTGTATCAGTTCTTTTGGATCTGAAATAAGGTTAATATTGATGTTGTTTGTGTTCTAGTGAACGTGCTTGTGGTTTGGTGCTCTAGAAGGTTTTTTCTAGAGATATTGTGTCTATCTTCACGATCTAGTTGGAGTGTTTAAGAGTATTTTGTGTGTAAAGATTATTGTAGTTATTATGGATGTATCTGAAGGTTTCTAATAGGTGTTCTAGTGTTTGTTGAAAAAATCTGTGTGATCCAAGTGTCTTCATCTTGTTGTGTATGCATATACTTCAAATTTTATTGGTTTTTTCATTAGGTTTGGCTGACCTAGCTGTTACACATCACATAGAGAATATGAATCAATTGAGGAAGCATGTGAGTTATCCAAGATTTTTTTTGAGTCCTAATTAAGTATGAAATTGGTCCACTCTCATTCTTATCCACTGCAGGAATGTTGAGTAGCCAACATAATTTGAATTTGTTAATTAAAGGATGTGTAGCCTATCTTGGAGAAATTTTCTAAGGTTGAAGATGGTATAAATGCAAGTCATGATGTTGCCAATTGGAAGGGTGTGATGGATGAAATGTGAAGTGTGTGAGACAAGTGTTAAAAGAAAAACTGTATAAAATTCAATCAAGGGCAGCACTAATATTATGTGTTAGATTCCTGAAAGTAGTGAGTTGATGGTGTCTACAATTCCTTGATTAGGATGTGAATGCATGGAACCTATTGTGTTGGATTTTATATTGTCTTTTTTTTTTCTAGGCAATGAGCCTCCTTCTGGATAGTGGGTTCTATTTGTAGGCAGTGAGCCTTTGTATATGGATAGTGAGTCCTTTCTAGGTAGTGAACCCTCTCATAGTGAGCCTTATATCTGGTATTGCATTACTATTATATCGTGATTTAATCCTCACTGTGGTTTTTCCCTCACTATGTTTTCCATGTAAATATAGTGTCTATGGTGTTTGATTTTTGTTATCTACATGTCATGTTTATACTTAATAAAAGATTAAAGTTAAAGTGGAATTGATTAAGGCAAGAAATAAAAGTAATTTTCTACAGCTAATTCACCCCCTCTCTCAGTTGTCTTGTGCATTTCAACACTTTATGTGCGTCCTATCTTTTGGGTCTAGTGCTAGCATGCCAAGCCTTATTGAATATTTCAAGGTTTTTCTAGGTCAACTCATTTTGTTCTTCAAGTTCATATATACATACTTATGTATAAAATATTTTTGGCATTGAAACAAGAAGTGTGGTATGTGTGAACAAAGATAAGGGGGTAAGTGCACCAAGATGGTTCCCAAAAATGGGACTTTAAGTGACCACTTTTTTTTTTGAAATAAGGAAATACTGACCTTGGATGTGAAATTAAGGATAGTTACACTCAAAATTTTGAGATGGAACAAAAACAAGGATCGAAGTGCTCCAAGTCTACTTTCTAAACTACTAGTTTATTTTTAAAATGGTTGAGATTAAGGGGTTCAAAAGAGGGACATACACAAATTGGTGATTTTTTTTGTTAGAAAAATATAATTTAACAGCTCTTGTATGACCCTCGTACGGTGAATTTTTTTTTAGTATTTTTAAAATCGTAATAGTCAAAAGTTAGCTAACAGTATGTAGTTGATGCAAAAAAATTTTGACAATTTTTTAATGAATATTTGATTTTTTACTAATTTTTGAAGTGGAGACTTCCTGAAAAATAGAATTTTGGCCATGCTACCCCTAAAAATTTTGGAAACTACTTGAATTTTTTTTTTTTCATTTGTAGAATGGAGTGTAGATTCTAAAAATGTAATTTATTTGAAAATTTGATGAACGGTTAATTTATAACGAAAAAAAAACCAAACACTATTTCTTGGCAAAAAAGAGACATACAAACAGAAGAAATTATGGATGAAAGGCTTAAAAAAGTGAAATAAATACATCATTGGATAGCTAAGAGAGAACCCAAAATTACCCATTTGTTCAATTTTTTCGATATTGAGCCACATGCAATCCTGATGGTGAGCAAGAACTCGATTATGTGAAATATGGTAGATTTTATAAAAACATGTCTCTGGTCATTGGGAATGCTCTCCAAGCCTTTGTGTTGGTATTCCAAGGAAAATACCAATCCTAAGGCTCGAACATTCCCAAAGCAATATATAATGTGAGTGTGCTATAACGCGCTCAGATTATATCTTAGTTTTGGCATGGGTTTTTTTTTTCTGTGGGAAACATGTCAACAAAGCCATAATGCAAGCGTGTTATAATGCGCTCATGTTATTTCCTCCTTTATGTTAAATTCTAGTCTATTGAATGTATGTTGATATATTTATATGTTTTTATGTACATGTATGTTTGTATTTCATGTATGCATGATTGTATGTATGTATGTATGCTTGTATGTATCAATGCATGTATATTTTATGTATGCCTACGTGTACGTAAGATTGTATCTACACATGTATGTATGTATGTACGCTTGTATGGATGTAGGATTGTATGTACATATGTATTATGCTTGTATGTATGTAAGTATGTATGTATTTATGCAGGTCTTTAGAGGGAGGGATAATTTAGAGAGAGAGAGAGTCTCGAGAGAGGGAGAGGGGGTGGAAGTGAGACTTTAAGAGAGAGGGAGTGGGAGAGAAGGGGTTGGAGTGAGAGGGAATTAGCTAGGTAGGGTGGGAGGGATAGAGGGAGGGAGAGATAGAGAGACAAAGAGAAAGAGAGAAACAGATAGTTATGTAGGTAGGGTGCCAAAGGGAGAGACTTGAGAGTGTGAGGGGGTGAGAGGGGGAGACTTGAGAGATAGTGTGAGAAAGATGGAGTGGGAGAGAGAGGGAGTGTGAGTGAGAGACATGAGAGAGGGAGAGGGTCAGGGAGGGAGTGACCTAATAGAGGTAGAGAAAGAAGGGGTGGACTAAGAGGGACTTATCTAATTAGAGTGGGAGGGATATTTAGAGAGAGGGGAGAGAGACAAAGAGAGAGTTACCTAGGTAGGTTGTCAAAGGGAGAGACCTTAGAGTAAAAGAGGGGGTGGGAGGGAGAGACATGAGAGAGAGGGAGAGAGAAGGAGTAGGAGAGAGTGGGAAAGAGTTGGAGGGACATAGAGAGAGATAGATAAAGGGAGCAAGAGAGGGTGGTAGGGATTGATTGAATGATAGGTACGTAGAAAGAGGGAGAGGGTAGATAGAGACAATTAGAGAGGGTAGGAGGGAGGGAGGGAGGGAGAGGTGAGATGTATAGATAGAGAGAAAGTGATAGGGGTTGAGGGATTAGAGTGGAGGACCTATAGGGTTGATGATTTCTAGGGTATTAGGGATTAAGGGTTGAGGTTTGAGGGAATAGGGTTGATGGTAGAGGGTATTGGGTTGAGGGTATAGGGTAGAAGGTTTAAGGATTTATCATTGAAAAGTTTAGGGTTGAATGGTTTAGGGTTAAGGGTTTACCTGGTTGAGGGTAAAGGATTTAGGTTTGAGGGTGTATGGCTGAAGGATTAGGTTCAGGGTCCAATGTAAGTAGAAGGTATAGGGGTTGAGGGTTTAGGTTTTAAGGATTGTGGGTTAATGGATAAAGGGTTGAGGGTGTAATGTATATGGTAGAGGGTAGAGGGTTTAAGGGTTTAGGGTTTAAGGGTTGAGATTTGAGGGTTTAAGGTTGAGGGTGGAGGGTTGAGGGTATAGGGTTCAAGGATAGTGGTTGAGGGTGTTATGTATAGGATAGACAGTATAGGGGTTGAGGGTTTAAGGATTAGGTTATATATTTTTCTTTGATTTAAGGGCATAAGGGTTGAGGGATATTGGTTGAGGGATCAGGGTTAAGGGATTATGATTTAGGGTAGAGGGTATTGGGTTGAGGGTTGAGAGTTGAGAGTATAGGGTACAGGGTACAGTGTTTAAGATTTTAGCATTTAATGGTTGAGGGTTGAGGATTGAGGGTTTAGCGTTGAGTGTTTAGGGGTTTAAGAATTGAGGGATTAAGGGTATAGGGGTTGAGGGATTAGGGTTTAAGGGTTGAGGGTTGAGGTTTGAGGGATTAAGAGGCTATAGGGGTTGAGGGTTGAGGGTTGATGGATTAAGAGGGTATAGAGGTTGAGGGATTAAGAGAGTACAGGGGTTGAAGTATTAGGGTTTAAGGGTTGAGGGTTTAAGGGTTGAGGGATTAAGAAGGTATAGGAGTTGAGGGATTAGGGTTTAAAGGTTGAGGGTTTAAGGGTTTAAGGGTTAAGGGATTAAAGGGGTATAGGGGTTGAGGGATTAGGGTTTAGGGGTTGAGGGTTGAGGGTTGAGTGATTAAGAGGGTATAGGGGTTGAGGGATTAGCATTTAAGGATTGAGGGCTAAGGGTTGAGGGATTAAGATAGTATAGGGGTTCAGGGATTAGGGTTTAAGGGTTGACGGTTGATGGTTGAGGGATTAAGAGGGTATAGGGGTTGAGGGATTAGGGTTTAAGGGTTGAGTGTTTAAGGGTTGAGAGATTAAGAGGGTATAGGAGTTGATGGATTAGGGTTCAAGGGTTGAGGGATTAAGAGGGTATAAGGGTTGAGGGTTGTGGGTTGAGGGATTAAGAGGGTATAGGGGTTGATGGATTAGGATTTAAGGGTTGAGAGATTAAGAGGGTATAGGGGTTGAAGGATTAGTTTTTAAGGGTTGATGGTTGAGGGTTGACGGATTAAGAGGGTATAGGGGTTGAGGGATTATGGTTTAAGGGTTGAGGGATTAAGAGGGTATAGGGGTTGAGGGATTAAGAGTGTCTAAGGGTTGAGGGATTAGGGTTTAAGGGTTGAGGGTTGCGGGTTGAGGGATTAAGAGGGTATAGAGGTTGATGGATTAGGGTTTAAGGGTTGAGAGATTAAGAGGGTATAGGGGTTGAAGGATTAGGGTTTAAGTGTTGACAGTTGAGGGTTGAGGGATTACGGTTTAAGGGTTGAAAATTGAGGGATTAAGAAGGTATAGGGTTTGAGGGATTAGGGTTTAAGGGTTGAGGGATTAAGACGGTATAGGGGTTGAGCGATTAGGGTTGAAGTGTTGAGGGTTTAAGGGTTAAGGGATTAAGAGGGTATAGGGGTTGAGGGATTAGGGTTTAAGGGTTTAGGGTTTAAGGGTTGAGAGATTAACAAAATATAGGGGTTCAGGGGTTAGGGTTTAAGGGTTGAGGGTTGAGGGATTAAGAGGGTACAGGGGTTTAGGGATTGGGGTTGAAGGGTTGAGGGTTGAGGGATTAAGAGGGTATAGGGGTTGACGGATTAGGGTTTAAGGGTTGCAGGTTTAAGGGTTGTGGGATTAGGGTTTAAGGGTTGAGGGTTTAAGGGTTGAGAGATTAAGAGGTTATAGGGGTTGAGGGATTAGGTTTTAAGGGTTGAGGATTGATGTTTGAGGGATTAAGAGGGTATAGCGGTTGAGGGATTAGGGTTTAAGGGTTGATTGTTGAGGGATTAAGAGGGTATAGGGGTTGAGGGATTAGGGTTTAAGGGTTAAGTGTTGAGGGTTGAGCATTGATGAATTAATAGGGTATAAGGGTTGAGGAATTATTGTTTAAGGGTTGAGGGTTTAAGAGGGTATAGGAGTTGAGGGATTCAGGTTTAAGGGTTAAAGGTTGAGGGTTGAGGGATTAGTGTTTAAGGGTTGAGGGATTATGGTTTAAGGGTTTAGGGTCGAGGGTTGAGGGATTAAGAGGGTATAGGGGTTGATGGATTAGGGTTTAAGGATTGAGGGTAGGGTTGAGGGATTAAAAGGATATAGGGGTTGAGGGATTAGGGTTTAAGGGTTGAGGATTCAGGGTATAGGGGTTGAGAGATTAGGGTTTAAGGTTTGAGGGTTGAGGGATTAGGGTTTTAAGGGTTGAGGGTTTAAGGGTTGATGGATTAAGAGGTTATAGCGGTTGAGGGATTAGGGTTTAAGGGTTGAGGGTTGAGGGTTGGGGGATTAATATGGTATAGGGGTTGAGGGATTAGTATTTAATTGTTGAAGGTTTAAGGGTTGAGGGATTAAGAGGGTATAGGGGTGGAGGGATTAGGGTTTAAGGGTTGAGGATTGAGGGTTGACCGATTAAGAGGGTATAGGGGTTGAGGGATTAGGGTTTAAGGTTTGAGGGTTGAGGGTTGAGGGCTAAGGGTTGAGGGATTACGAGGGTATAGGGTTTGATGGATTAAGAGGGTATAGGAATTGAGGTATTAGGGTTTATGTGTTGAGGGTTGAAGGGTTGAGGGATTAAGAGGGTATAGGGGTTGAAGGATTAGGATTTAAGGGTTGAGGGTTTAAGGGTGGAGGGATTAAGAGGGTATAGGGGTTGAGGGATTAGGGTTTAAGGGTTGAGGGTTGAGTGTTGAGGGATTAAGAGGGTTTAGGGGCTAAGTGATTAGGCTTTAATCCCTTAACCATTAACCCTTTAAACCCTTAACTCTTAACCCTCTTCCCTTTATCTCTCTCCTAATATGTCTATCCCTCCCTCTCTATCTCCATCTCCATCTCCATCTCTCCCACGATCTCACTTTCCCCCTCTCCCTCTCCCTCCCTCTCTCCCTCTCCCTCCCTCTTTCCCTCTCTCTCTTTCTCCACCTCTCCCCCTCTCCCACTATCTCCCATTGTCTCTTTCTAGCTCTCTCTCTCTCTCTCTCTCTCTCTCTCTCTCTCTCTCTCTCTCTCTCTCCCTCCCTCTCTCTCTTTCTCCTTCTCTCTCATTCTCTCTTTCTTCTTCTCTCCCAATCTCTCTTTCTCCCACTCTCTTTCTTTCAACCATAAACCCTCTACCTTTAACCCTGACCTCTTAAACCTTAAAAAAATTATATTGAATTCTCTAATAATTATGATGTTTATCATTCTATATTTTAGGATTTGCATACTAAAGATGATTTGCAGGATTGTGGCATAGAAGCCCCACCAAAATCTTCAAGAGTGTTATTATCAAAACAATTATGTGAAATAGAGGATGCCCAAATATTCTATAGGAAATGATGCTTAGATGGTTCATGCGAGCATTGCTGTGGCTTCCAATGTATGCCAATATGTCAACATATGGAAAGCATAGATGAGGTGGGAGATAAACTAATAGAGTTCAGGAAGTATAAAATAGTGGCATATGGTATAAAAGATGGGTCTCAAGAAAAATGGTATGACTTGATTATTGAGAAGATTATTGTGTACCAGTTTATGTACATGTTTTGTGACAATATACTAATTGAGTAGGAAATGCATACCCATAGAGCCCGATAGTTGGACACACAATTCAAGCTATAAAAGGACACCTTTCCAGTTGGAAACATAGTATCAGTGGTTGAATTTGCAGACAAATACACTCTACAACCATAGTGCAAGGTGCAGTCACAATATTACAACTCCACATAGGTTTTGATATTTATGCACATAGCATTCATTCATGCATTTGATAGTACAAATGACCAAATGAAGGTATTGAGGGAGTACCACTTTTACATTAGTGATGATCACACACATTCTCCAGAGTTCGTGCAAGGTTTCTTCTAGATGTTCTATAGTGGTTTGGCTCAGAGGGGCAGAACATATGACCGCCATATAATATGGTCTGATAACTATGCAACACAATTCAAGAACTCACGCATGTTCTACTAGTTGTCCAAGATGCATGTCATTATAGGTGTTCATCATATGTGGAAATTTTGTGAGGCTGGGCATGGAAAGGGGGAGCATAATGGTGCGGAAGCATGCGTGAAAAGAGCATTAGCATGAGAAGAGTTAAAGTATATAGAAACTACAAAGTTGACAAATGCAAAATCAATTGTTGAGTGGCATAATGCTTCAATGGGTCTAGGTAGTGAAGGTACGTCTTCAGTTCATAGATTTTTTTGGTTGATGGATGATACTAACATTGCACCATATGAGGACTATTGTTCATTAATAAGATCAAGTGAGGTAAACTATTTCCTTAGCTCAAATGCAGGTTCATGGAGTATCGATACATGAAAGATGGAATGCTTCTTTTCTTCATTTACAATGCAAACCTAGAATGATTGTGATTTAGTAGAGTGGGTTGAGAAATGGTTGACAAGTTATCTTAGCCCACTTCACACATATCACCCTCTAATGGTATTGGAACTAACATAGATGGAATCATCGGTCGACTTTGACCACATATTAGATCTAGTTCAACCAGGTGATATATCTACTTGCTTAGTTGTCAAAATTCCATATCGTCATCTTACTTTGTAGTGTATTCGTAATTTTGACTAATTTCCAGAGATTTGTTGCATATATCAATGTAGGGCATGTTTATGTAGCTATTGGAGATGAAGACAATGAGGAGGGAATAGACTATTACTTGTGTTGTTGTGTTGAGGAAAAAAATAAAATTGGAGGCCCGAGTTATAGATGGATAAAATATCGAATACCCTACAGGCTCAATTGTGGTTACTAGAATGTGGCTTAGAAGGTACCCACATTCGAGTGTTAAACATTGGCTATTTCAGGACTTTGAAATGAATCATAAGATTCTTCATTACTCAAACCTTGTCGTGGCATCCAATGTTCATTTGAAAAAATATGGGGGTAGAAATTTGAACAAGACCTTGTGGAAGTTTTGTGAGTCTAACCATGAGGCAATACTTGACACAATAAAGAGTAGAGTAGAGATGGATGGTTTGTTGGATTAATTTGTAAGTATATGCAGATTGGTTCTTATTAATTTATACTTGTATGCACATTAATTTTTTTGATGCCAATGCTATCATCTTATTTTACTTTTCCTATTTTTAAGTAACCCACTAAACAGTGATTGGTGTCTCCTTACATAAAATGCAGATATATGAGCCATCCAAGAGAATGCAAGCCAAAAAAGCATGCAACATCCCTATTTTGATGATCTTCACAAATCTAAATCATGATTTTAAGCCATTAGAAAAGTGTGTGCAAAGCTTGTTGAGGGAATTTCAATTTATTAACTTGAAGTTAAGCTTATCATGAGCAGCTGTGATGTATACATTAAAAGACCATCTCCAATTTGAACTTACTCTATTCATGAGAGGTGTTGTGTGCAATAGGTATCTTGGAACTCCTAGTGAAGATGTATGACCAGAAGTGAATAAGTTGTGAGACCTGCATGCCTATTTGTAAGTGTCTTCCATATATTTTCATTTCATTTCCATTGTGGATGCTCTTTCTTTTTCCCTTTTTCTTTGCATAGTTGTAAGTAAGGGTATGTGCGGGATCATCATGGAAAAAACAAGCCCTTAAGTGGCGATGAAAAGCTAGAAAATCAAAGTTAGGAAAATTGAGGAAAAAATTTGAATAAGAACCTATATTATTTCAAAAATATGTAACAATAGAATCTGTAGCAAATTGAATGTAGTTTCTAAATTACTAGATTTATTTAAAACAAAAAAAATCTATTTGGTGAAAATTTGAAATTTCAATGCAGTAGTACTTAATTTTAGAGAAAAAATAAGAAGTAGGTGTATATCTAACCACCCTAACCACAATTAAATAATAATATATTTTTTATAATATTTTAGATATAAGTAGAGGACTCATGTCCTGATGTAATGCATATTTTTTTGTAATTTTTTTCCAAGTAAATAATTAATTATGATTTTTTTATTACAACTTTTATAAAATAGAAAAACTCGTATGTGTGACCACCTTAACTTGGTCAAAACTTCATTAAATTCATTATTTATTTTTTTAATCTTATAGTATGTGAAGCATAGAATGTGATGCATGTTTCAAATTCATAAAATGTGATACCGTTTGAAAGCTATAAATTTTTTTCAATCAGCCTATCAATCATGAATTTAGTCATAATTCAAATAGAAAATGAATAATAATTATTTATTAAATTCTAAGTAAAATCATAATTTATATTGGTGGAAATTTGAGAATCTCCTTTAAAAACTCTTTACATTTCATCAATTTTGGGTTAAAAAATGTTGTCAGCCACATGGGCCATCATATCACTTACATATCGCCAATTTTTGAACCATCATGATCCTGCACATACCTATAAACTAGTAAAAATTGATTGATCTCTTGTTGGAAAAAATGTTGATTTATGAGCCATCAAAGAGAATCTCATCCAAAAAATAAATGAAACATTCGTATTTTGATGATCTTGACAAATCTCAATTTTGGTTTCAAGCCATTATAAAAGAGCGTGTGAAGCTTAGCGAGGGAATGTCAAGTTACTCAATTGAAGTTAACCTCATAATGAGCACGTATGATGTAGACATTTAAAGAGAATCTAGAATGTATGGTTGACATTGTAAAAGATTTTTTAAATGAAGTACCTAAGGAATTGTAATGAGATTACTCAAATACTATAATTTTGGAGTTCATGTTTGGTGTAGTAGCACCTTGTTCTCTAAATGCCTTTAATAGGAAAATTTGCAAAATTTGAATTTTGAGATGTAAACAATGTGAAAAAGGTCATGTGAAGGTCATATCTAATGTATTCAAATTATCAAATAGGTCATTAGGTGATTAGAGAAGTGATATAAAGCATGTAAGGTGTTAGAACCAAAAAGTTTCCATTGAGGCTTGACTGATTTTCCACTATTCTCTGTTAAAATCCTAAGGTTTTTCTCCATTTTAATCCATCATTTGCCTATATTTTAATTTAAAATGTTTCATTTTAATCCCCGTCCACTTCATTATTCATTTTATACCTAACTGATCCTTTAATATGCATTTCATAAGATTTTACCGCCTTACCGTGGCCTCCCACAATGGGCTCATGGTATGGCAGTAGTGGTTAAATGGGATGGCATGAAATTTTACCGCCACACCACACACGGTCAATTCATTAACCACAGTTTCGTGGTGGCTTTGAGGTAACCGATTTGCAACAAGGCAATGAACGAAGATAGGCGGGATGAAATGGTTACCACGCAACCACGTGCAGTTAGCATGGTCACCGTGGTATGGAGGTAGCAGTTACGAAGGGGTTAGAAGATGGTGGTCGGACATAATGGAACCCGCGGTAGCACGGTGAACGGTTGGCAGTTAGAAAATAGTCACTGCCACACTATGCCCGGTTAGCTCACAGACCGCGGTATTGCGGTGGCGGTGAGGTAACGGTTAGAAAACACCACGGTTGAGGGAGATAAGTAGTGAAGAAACAGTCAGGACATCCTACCATGATACTACAGGGGGTCAGCTCACAGACCACGGTATCATGGTGGTGGTTAGATGAACAATGGAGGTAGCACCATTGGCAGTTAATAAATGGGAAATCATGCTACTGCGGAGGGTGGAGACATAGACTATGGTAAGGTGGTAGAGATAGTAAAAGTCACAATAAGTGCCAACGGTTTGGTTGGAATGAAAAATCAAAGTGAAGTTTAGGCGAGAAATATTTAAATTTTCGATTAGGCAACTTATTTAAATATTTTTCATTTCTATTAGAATTTGAAACAGTTGTGGCGGATAAAATGAAGAGTCGTGATTTTGAAGTTTATTGCATAAGTATTGGCAGAAAACTAGTGACAGGGTTCGGTTAGAGAGAGGGCAGTAAGAGACTTTTCTCATAAAATAAACTAGGAATGAGTTAATGTAGAAAACCTTTTGGAAATAGTGCAATGGAGATTATTTCATTGTTGTGATCTAATAACTAATATTTTTCTTGGTTCTCTCCAATTTGAAATCTTTTAATTATTTGAGTCCAAATATCAAGTATGTTTGATTCTTTAGAGTGTATTTCTTCACTTTGTGTGATTTTGTTTACTGGTGTGTGCAAGGCAGAATTAAAATTCCTTTGACTAAGTCACTATTTTTGTGAAATTTCTTTTGGATTGTTGAAGGAGAGTCCGGTAAGATTGTATTTTAGCACCATTTATGCCAGCCATAGATTCATAAAGCTACATGCCAGTCATTAAAGCTTCATCCCTTAAGGTGTTTAACAAATAAGAATTTTGTTAGAAAGGAATATATGTATGTAATTAGTAGTATTTTTTACTCCATTTCCCAATAGATAGAAGGCACTGATCTGTCATGTCCCAAAGGATAGAATTCATTATAAACAATCAAATTCAAAACCTTTCATTTTTGTAATTGGATTAGTTATAGTATCTTTTGGTCTATCCATTCCTAATTGCCATTGTGGGTAGACTGTTTAGCAGGAAAATCAAATTCAAATCTGCATGTTTCATATAGGTTTACCCACCTAGGTCTAGCAGAACCTAAAGAGTAGAAGGTTTACTAGAGTAATTAGCTTTGTATGTTGTCCAAAAATGTTGTGAGAGCTTGGAAAATTCTTATGGTTGAAACTTGCATTTTTGAGTACCAATGAGCATATATGATGTAGACATTTAAAAAGAATCTTGAATGTATGGTTTACATTGTAAAATATTTTTGAAATGAAGTACCTAATGCATTGTAATGAGATTTACTCAAATACTATATTTTTGGAGTTCATGTTTGGTGCAGTAGCACCTTGTTCTCTAAATACCTTCAATAGGAAAATTTGCAAAATTTGAATTTTGAAATGTAAACAATGTGAAAAAGGTCATGTGAAGGTCATTAGGTGATTAGAGAAGTGATATACAACATGTAAGGTTGAGAAAAATGAAGATCTTTTCTAATCTTGAATATTTACAATCAATAAAGTCCCTATTTTAGTGATTTTATGAGTTTAGATTAGTGGAGTAAGTTAGTCTTAGGATGTTTTAGGTGTGTGTGTGTTTATCTGTGCAGGTGAATTCAAGAAACAAAGGTGGAGTTGCTGGTACAGGGTTTTATGATTAATTTACAAGTGAAAAGTGTGGCTCCCAGTGGTGTTTTGAGGAGAACTTCTCATATGACTTCATAAAAAAATGACTAATCTAGATATCTATTATTGAGTTACAACACATACTTCAAAATCAATAGTGACTGTCTTGGAACATGTGCATAAAAAAATAATTTCTTCATTATCCTCATTAGGCTAACTAGGCATAATTTACAAAAGAACATACCTTTAAACATTTAAAAACCCCCAGAACTTGTTGAGGCAATAATTATCATGTATCCAAACCCTCAGATCTGCAATTTGTCTCAAGAGAAACTCACTCCACCATGCCAAACCAAAACCCTTATTTTATGCTAGTATAAAGAAGGTTTATTGAAAGGAATTGTTCCACACCTTAAAAAAACATGCCACCACCTTAGACCTTCTTAAAATCACTTGAAAAAAATCAAAACACAAACACCCAACCTCTACATGCAATATTTTATCAAACCCTAGGGTGAAACCTCCTTTTTCATGCCCTTTTCATCAAAATCTACAAGGGAAACAACACAAAGCCCATAAAAATCATTCCATTTCATTTAGAAACTTCTCATCTACTCCCACAAGATCATGTTCAGCCCCTCTAAAAAAAATCTCTCTCGGTTTTGGCTATCTCGGAGTGGTTTTCCCGTGGCGGCGGATTTTCACTTGATGGAAAAATAATCAAATGAAAGTAGTGCAAAGTTGCAAAGTGGTGCAAATTTCATTATGCAACTTGTGTGACCAAGAATACTATTCCAATGTGTCTGTATAGGTATTTTTACGCTAGGCATGGTCCTCTATTGCACCCAAGCATGCAGAATTGCTTTGAGCTACGTTAAACCGGATCAATCCCTTAAGTGTCCAAAGTGTTAAATGGCTGCAAAATTTAGCATATTTTTACTCGGATACCATGATGATTAGAAAATTCTCATTTGATCCTACAAGATCATGTTTGGTCCCTTTGCAAAACCCTCTCTCAGTTTTGGCTATCTCAGAGTGGTTTTTCCGTGGCGGCAAATTTTCACTAGACAGAAAAAATGTAAAATTCAAGCTGTGCAAAGTTGCAAAGTGGTGCAAATTTTTCTCTGCAACTCGTGTGACCAAGTGGATTTTTCCAACGCATCTGAATAGATATTTTTATGCTAGGAATGGCCCTCTTTTGTACCAAAATATGCAAAATTGCTCAGAGGTACGTTCAACCGGATGGATCCCTTAAGGGTCAAAAGTGCAAAATGGCTGCAAAATTCAACATAATATTACTCAAATACCATGGCACTTAGAAAATTCGCATCTAATCCTACAAGATTGTATTGCTCCCCTCTATAAAAACCTCTCTTAGTTTTGTTTATCTCAAAGTGGTTTTCCCATGGCGGTGGATTGTCACTTGATGGAAAAACATCAAATGCAAGCAATGAAAAGTTGCAAAGTGGTGCAACTTTTGTTCTACAACTCGTGTGACCAAACAGATTGTTTCAACGCATCCAAATAGGCATTTTTATGCTAGGAATGGTCCTATTTCACACCCAAACACACTGAATCACTCTAAGCTATGTTCAATCGGATTGATCCCTTAAGGGTCCAAAGTGCAAAAGGTAAGCAAACTTTGATGGGCTATTACTCAGAAAGTGTGATGCTTACGACCTCTCCATGTGAGCCTATGTGATCACGTTGGGCCCCTCTATAGTAACCTCTCTCATTTTTCGTATGGTGTCCAGGTTTAACCTGATGGAAAAAGTGTCAAATTGAAGCAGTGTAAAGTTGCAAAGTGGTGCAACTTTTGTTTTGCAAATCGTGTGATGAAAGTAATTTCTCCAATGCATCCCAAAAGGTAGGTTTATGGTATGCATGGTCCTCTTTCACACCCAAACACATGAAGTTGATCCAAGTTGCATTCAACTGGCTTGATTCCTTATGATGACATGCAAAATAATGGAAAAGAGAAACATACAAATGACGATTGGGAAGTCTGAGTATTCCACAAAAAAAGTGTATGATCAATGTTGCCTAATTGGTGCAGAAGCACCTACACCTCACCCTCACTCTTTGATTATCTGATGGTGAATAGGTTGGTCAATAGGTTTTTGTGGGTATTTTCAACATGCTTTGTCTTGAATAAGGCCAATTAATATCATTAGGTATGTTTTAGGGTGAGTTTTGGGTCTAGTGATAAAAAATGTGAAAATTTCAATCTTGCACTAGAAGTTGTCTTTATAGCCTTTGAAGGAAAATTTCTGAATTTGTATATGATTATGCAAGAATGGAGTTTTTTTGATGTAATAAGGCTATTTTTAAGACATTTGTGTGGGTTTAGAGGTCATTAGTTGTAGTCATTAGGTTGGAGGAGTCTAAAGTTGCAAATTTGTAAGTTGCTTAAAGAAACAAATTTGAAATGCAACGGTTACTTGTTTTGAAAGTTGGTTTTTAGTTAGTTGAGGATGTCGATTAGTTAGATAAGGGTGTAAAAAAATGCAAAGCCTTAAGTTGGGTTGAGTTGGGTTGGTCATATTGGGAGGTTTCCAATTTTGATCCAATTTTTGGTCATGTCTAGTTTGGTAGATTCTATGGTTGGGTAGTTGAGTTAGCTTGTTGAGTCAAGTGAATGTTGGATTCTTAGTGGGCATATTTAAGAGAAGTGTCAAATCACAACTTTTTTGAGCCACTATGCATCACCAATTGTGCTTTGCAATTGGAAGAGTGATTGAGAGCGTGTTTCTTTGTTAAATACACCTATTTGGGGGTCTATTACAATGTTGAGTCCATTTCTCATTTGTATTATAAATTATAACTTGTTTTCTCCTGAGTCCATTTTGTATACAAGAAATAATATTGCAAAAAATTCACATATAAATCTTTCGACATATTTATATGGTGACGCATGAAGAACACATTGGAATATTTTTATGAATCATTTCATGGAATACCAATTGAAAATGTGTTTTTTCTTTTAGATAAAGTTGTTTAGCATCAATCAATTAATATTCAAGACAAGCCATGAAGGACAACAATGATCAATTTTAGGGCTAGCCAATTAATAATTATACACGTGCATAATTCAACCATGTACATGTGAGTAAGGGAAGCACAAGTACTCAAAAACACATAAGCCTCAAGAAGTATACACAAAAATGCATAGTATACACAAATTAATACAAAGTATATGCACAAATACAAGGTATACGCATGAAAACATGTAAGCCAAAAAGTATACATTGGAACACACGTAAGTCACAAAGTATACACTTAAGTAGTAAAATATACACTTGAATACATGTAACACATATCTATTAAATCAATTTAGAATACAAATATGGACACCATCGATAAAAGATATTTGTATTAACCAAATAGCCATGTAGACATACATCAATATATGTACAAAATAGCCATATAGGCTTACGAGAATTCCATCTAGGCATACAATGTCAAATATGTCCAATAAAAAATATTTACAAAACTGCCATGTAGGCATACAACAAAAGGCTCTGGAGTCAAAAGTCATTTCTCTTCATGCACTAGAAATAAATTCTTTCCCTTTCCTTTTCGATCAGATGGTGATAGACCTATCACTCTTTTTTTTTTTGAACTCGAGCAGCTCTCCTACTGCTCCTCCTAGGGTTTAGTTCATGGTGAAGTTTTAACTATTACAATCAAAAGTAAATACATGAATATATAAAAATTATATTATAAAAAATGATATATTTGACAAAATAATCATTTATCACCATCTCATGATCTCTCTCCATGAGAGAAATATTATCATGGCCATTCTCAGGTGTACTCAAGCCCTGTATAAACCGTACAAATTGTGGACATGGAAATCTGCAAATTGGTTAGTCAACATGACAAAAACAATATAACAGAAATACACATCCTTATGAGATATTGCATCAAGTTAGATATGATACATGAGACATTTAAACAACAAAACGAAAGGAAGCATATAAAACCTAAATACAAATCTATCCCATATTGGATTGGTGCTCCTTATGATGTAGAAAGGATGCCCTTTCCCAATCCTTGATAAGCTTAGATTGCCAAGATGATGATATAGACAATGAGATGCTTGAACTCAAGTTGCCTATAATGTAGATGCTTTCAAAATGTGTGTAGATTGTAGATGATGAAGAGAAAGATTGATTCTCAAATGAAGAGAGTAACCTTGCAATGACTTTTTTTTTTTTTAAGGAGAGAAGCCTTCAACTTATAGTTGAACTTGAAGAGAGGAGAGGCCAAATTGATGAATGTGGGATCATTCATGGGCCAATGACAAGATGACACTTGTCAAGCTGTGAGAGGGTGAGGAATGTGCAAGTCTTGGCCAATGTTGCAATTTGAAATTCAAATTTGGATGAAATGACATGTTTAGGGGGGATGAAAGGTGCAATAAATGTCATGTTTGACTTGTGCAAATAGCATTTAATACCTTGTTGGAAGGGACAAGTCCTTTTGGGGGGAAGATTCAAATTGGAAGAATATTCCGTTTTGATGCCATTTTGAATGTAATTAGAAGAATTGATAAATCAAATAATTGATTTATTGGTGCAAGTGGGTGGGTTAGTTGAGAGTTTGGATTTGACTCTAGTTGAGTCAAAAGCTAGAGAATGGTAATCATGATTAGGAGTTAATTAATTTAGATTAATTAACTTGGGGGATATTAGGAGGTGACATTTGATTAAATCAGTTTGATTTATTAAATCAAATGAGAAGAACATAAGGATTAAATAATTTGATTTATTTAATGAACCTTAGGAAATTAATCAATAAATTGTTATAATTGATTAATAGTAGAATGGTTAGAGCAGGATGCATGATGTTAGTTTTGCATGTCTACATTTTTCCCCTCTTTGAAGCAATGTACTTGTTGCATTGTTTCAAAGAATGATTCCGCTGACATCGAAATTAAAAAAAAAATTACATTTTTTGGATGCCCCAGTGAAAATAAGTACATTAGTACATTGCCCCCTCAAGAGATCGAGCGAAAAGATTCAATTTGAGGTAGATCTCGCGACAAAGAGGTAAAAATGAATGTATGGGTGGTGATGACTATATGATCTATATGATAATGATGATGTAAATGAGATGTTCCAATTATGCAAGATGCATGATGGATGCGTGATGGATGTATGATGGATGCATTGTTAGTGTGAAAGAAGGTAGAAGAATGAGAGGGATCAACCCTTAATTTCAAGAAGATGAAGAAGTCCAAAAATTCCAACTTTATTAGCTATGATGATGATTGATGATGATGTATTGCTTATCCAAGGATGGGAAAAGAGCATACCTTTCTTTATGTTTGATAACACACGTAGATGCGATGCATCAAGGTATTAAGAACTAGGATGGCGTTGCGCCTAGTGTGATGGACTTTGACTCGACAATCAGATAGGAGTGCTCTTGTTCACACTTGACATATAGAAACCTTGCTAGGATGGACCCAACAAAGCAAGTATTCACCAAGTTATTTTACAAGAACATCCAACAAGCACAACAGAAAAAAAGATAATGATCATTGCCCCATTCCTTTCTCTCTAAACCTGTTTTGTTTAGGCATCATCGAGAGGTCCTTGGAATGAGCGCAAAATAAGATAAGTCAAAAAGACCAAATAAAGTAAACAAACAAGATAATGTTCTTCGTACCGTTATCCAAGACTAACTACTGTGGGGTACCTGATGCTTATGTCCATTGTGGGAAAGCTTCATCCTAGGACATGTAGTGATCAGGGTTTTGATGGAACTGATTTGGGTGATAAGCTATTGATACTCCGAGTTGACCAAATTGCTTGCTTACTGCTCTAGACTTGAGACTTTGACGATTAGGGAGTTCACTTCGGAACCTACTAGACTTGCTTCTGATTGACTCACCAAAGGGTGAGAGTGACGATTGATTTATTATGAGTGATGAAAATCACGGGTGAAAGCGAGATGAAATGGATGCACCATTTTGGTTTTTTCAAATGTTTTGAGGCTGTTTTTGGAATTTTTGAGATTTTTTACAAATGTTTTTGGTATTTTCAAGATTTTACGACGAACAGACTAACCTAAAGACCTATCCTAGGGGTCTCGGGAGCTGATCCATAGATTAGCCTTGCCTACATCATACACATAGATACCACGTAGTTCGACTGGTGGTGGACTAACTTGGTGATAATATGGACAAATGGATTGCCATTTTATTGCCTAAAGGACTAACTTAAGATGCAAACTAGATGGGCAAATGGATTGCCAATGCAACGGACGCCTAAAGGACTGACCTAACCATCTCGGGGGATGATCAAAGATCAACCTTGCCTATGTTCAAGCTCAGAGATGACGTAGTTCGACAAGGTGAAAGACTGACAAGACTAAATGATGAATTTTTTGAAAATTTTCTGATATTTTGACATGTTTTTGGATTTTTGAATGATTTGGATGTTTTTGGATTTTTGATGAGTTTTTCTGAATGTTTTTGATTTTTTTGATGAATTTTTTGAATGTTTTTGAATTTTTCTCATGATTTTGACAATTTGGATATGGATATGTGATGATATCAGTGCCTTGTTTTGGATTTCACTAAAAACCAAGCTTATTGTTGATCAATCGGATTGATGGATTGCTAGTTTGAATAAGTGTGTTAAGTCAAATGAAAGTGATAATGCATTTGTAAACTTTTAGGAGGTTGTGTTATCCCAAAGTAAACTCGTACAAAAAGGATAATTTGGCTAGGTGTGTTGAGCCAAACAAGGTGATTATGGATTTGATAATTTGGCTAAGTGTGTTAAGCCAAACAGAGTGATGATAATGAACTTGTAAACCCAAGGAAGTTGTGTTATCCTAGAGTAAACTCATGCACAAGATGATAGTTTGACTAAGTGTGTTAAGTCAAACAAGGTGATGATTACTTGGATTCGATTGATCAATGATGAAGCTTGATTTGGAACAAAATAGATTTGATGATTTGATGTGACATTGAAGTACACATTAGATGCAACTGATATGGATTATTCAAATTGATGCTCAACAAAAGATAAAACATCATCTTTTCAAAATATGCGATGGGCTAGTGATTTGGGATTTTGGCTCGCAAATGCTTTAACCAATTTGATTTCACATTTTCCAATGATCGGATCACTTCATAAGATTTATTCTCGAAGCAAGATGCAAATATCTACCCCCAGTGTCTAGCAATGTTTGAACGACCATAGGTGGATTCTTGGATGAATGGATATGGATACAGTAAGCATGCAAAGGATGCCAAGGATTATCTTGCAATAAGATAAGGTGTTTGAATAGAGGAACGCTCATTCAGATAATGCTTCAAGGGTTAGATAGCGTTAGATAGGATGGTATCTGTGAAAATGACCCATGTCAAGATGTTTACCATAAGCAAGTGTAAAGCATTTACTAAACCTTCATCAAGATCAAGATAAGGTAGATAGATGGTAAGGGGTTGGATAAATGGTTGATGGATGAATGGATGATATGGCTAAAATGTTGGCATTATTATGGATGTGATAAGATGCTTTCTCCTGAACCAGCGCATGTAGATGCTCGATTCTACTCATGATGCCTGTTTTCCCGATTTTCATCATGGTACTTGTCCAAAGCACCACCGAAATGGTTTTCGCTAGAGGATGATTTTTTTCTTTACTATTTTCAATCCTTTTTCTGATTTTTTTGGATTTTTTGTATTTTTGTATTTTTTTGTTGTTACCAAGATGCCTGTTTGCCAGGTTTTCATCAAGGTAACCATTTTTTCAGGACTTTTTCTAATTGTTTTGGCATTTTCTGAGAGATTTTAAGCTGATGTTGAACCACCTAGTAGTGTTGATGTTGATGCTTCTATCATAACATGCCATCGATATCCTATTTGAAGAAGTTGTTTTGCCAAGATATGTGCATTTGAATGCAACTTTTGAGATCCCTGATCTATTTTGCTAATACTTGAGTTAACTCTGTCTTTGTGCACACATCGTAATAGAGTGCCTTCTGAATCCTTATGATGAAGAGTTGTTTTCAATACATGGTCAATATGAGAATTGGATATCATCCATGGAGGTATGGATGGAGTGTGTTTAGGAGTAAAAGATGGATTGATTGATAGTTTGGAACCTTTGACTCTCCAAACTTGGGAAGATGAGCAATAATGGGTGGATATGGAAGTGTGCATGGAATTAGGACCAACTGCTCGATACACTTTGTACGTTGCTTGAGAAGCCTAATTTTTCCTTTGTGGAAATCTTTGATGGATACCTTTCCCTTTTTTATTTTGGCCCATAGTTTCTTTGACTAATGGACTTTGATAGGGATTTGTATTCTTTGGTATCCATTTGTATTTGATTTGTCTGATATGCTTCGCTGCTTCTTTTTCTTTGATAATGTTCTTCATGCTTCGATTCAAGTCTTTCTTTTGTTGTTGGTACCAATTTGATGATGGGGTGATGGGTGGATGAAGATTCATGACATGGCGGGTTGTAGTATTGGCATCAATTTCATCATAAGGATTCTGCATGCTCCCCATGTTGACGTTTGCTCGAGATGAAGTTGCCCCCAGTTTTGTGGAAGTATTACTGATATGTTGAGATCCCTTGATTGTTGAATAGCCAAGGCATTGACATTTAGGATTTCCAAAAATCTGCACTGGTTCTAGGATACCCTGTTCATGTAGGCCTAATCCTTTGCCTTGATAATTCATCTATTGAAAAAATTTATTTACCATAGGATATGATTCCCCTTGGAAACAAGGTGTTGCTCCTTCTTTGCTCTGTCGTGGACCTTCAAAAGTGCCAGCTTCTTTATTGATGAGATAGCTTGCTCTAAGAAAGGTGAGTGATCCAACTTTATAAGTGATAGGATCCTCCACATGTGGGATAAATTCCTGATTGATATCTTTAACTTGATCTTGTGAGATATCAAATTGTAATTCTTCTTCAAGAAGTGTTGATGTTTCACTATCCACACAAAATTTTTCCTTATGACTCACTTCATAGGATGTTTCTGATTCATGACTTATGTAGAAGCCTTCTTCGTGATTTGTTTCTGATACGTCTCTAGATTTTTCTATATCTTGATCATGTGTACAAATATTAAGAGTAGGAGACTCTTGTTCGTTGGTAATGATTTCAAGAGTATGAGACTCTTGTTTTGAATGAAGATCATCGACGTGTCCATCCAAAGAAAGCATCTCATGGGTAGATGGAGGAGTATGTCCTATGTGGATGTGGTCATCTTGTATGGATAGGAGAGTGTCCATTATATCATTGTAGTAGCTTGGAGATGCAAATTCTTGATCTTGAATGATTTTAGAATTGCTTTTGAAATGCTTTGGATCAAGTTCTTGACATGAGTCAATTTCAAAGGATGGATTGTCTATAAGGGGTTCTTGGACATCGTCCTTAGGCATGGGAAGTGGATTAATATCCACTTGTTCTTTGAATGGATTTGGATCAAGTGTAGTGCCAAAGATTCTTTCACTATTCTCAATCGTAAGGTCGAAGGATGTCAATATGCCTTGGGAGGGACCATTGCTAGGCCTTGATGGAATATTTTGATCATGCTTTGGAATATGTTCTTGAGATATTTCCTCTAACTCATAAGGCGATGTAGAAACTTTTTCGATATGATCATTGGTCGATGGATAGTAGATTATGTCAATGGGATCAAATAATTGTAACACATCTTGAAATAGATCACTAAAAAGTGGCTCTTGATGAATGTTGAGTTGATCACTGGATGGAGTAAAAGCATCTTCAAGATCTTGAACATTGTTTTCAACAATTGTGGAAGAGATATTACCAATGTCTTCAACCATATGATCAAGTGATGTTGATATTTCTTGAATTTGATCATTGTTGGGCATCGTTGGTGAGTTTTGATCATAATTGAAAAGTAGCTCTTGGTGTATGTTGATTTGATCATTGGTCAAGGTTGAAACATCTTCAAAGTGCTTATTGATAGATTGATCTTGATTTTTGATTTCAACAATTGTGGTGGGAATCTGTTGTAAGCTTTGTTGGGCGAGTAATGCCTATGTTTGCTGCTGAGCCAACAACGCTTGTTGTTGGTCATGTTGTTTTTGTGCCAACAAAGTTTTTTGTTGGGCTCTTTGTTGTGCTACTTCTTCTTGGATTGCTTGCAATAGTGCATAGAATTCTGCTTGCACTTGCATTTGTTGGGCTACTTGAGCCACTTGTGCTTCCTGAGCAATTAGTTGTGTAGCTTGTTGGGCTTGGAGTGCCTTTTTACGGGAAGCTTCTTGTGTAGCTTGCAACATGATGGAGAATGAATTGGTCATGCTGTGCTTTGGTGATGGTGGCAGTGGTGGTGGAATGGGAATGATGTTGATTGTTGGGGTTGCTTGGATGGTTTCCATCCGTTGTTGCGATATCGATGGTAAGATGGTATGATTTGGCATGATAGATTGAAATTGAACATTGTTGTGGTTGGGAATCATATTGCCTTGATTTAGGTAACTTTGATTTTGCATGGGGTTACCTTGACTTGAATCAACATATGGAGTTGTCAACATATTTCTTGGATTTTGAACAACATTGGTTTGATTTTCAATTGTATCTATCCCAAAATTCACCAAGTATGGATTTGAAATGGTCATGTTTGGTAAATTTGCACTTGGTATGTATGGATTTGGTGGGATAATGTTGTTTGGAAAACTCATGCATTGAGCATTTGGTTGATAGATTTGCAGATTTGGACTTGGATTTAAATCTATCATTAAGAAAGGTGTTCCAAACTTTGGATTGGGTATGCTCATATTTGTTGTACCATTGATGTTTGTATGAGATAATGCTCCCATGTATACATTGTACAAGCTTTGAAAATCAAATGGTATTGTAAGGCTTGGATAGTTTGGTTGAATCGAATTGCTCATGATGGATGGATCAAGTTTATATTCCATGTCCCTCTTGTGTTGAGATCGAGTTTGAACCATAAAATGAAGATCAATTTTCAAGAATGTAAGAGATGAACCTCCAATTATTTAGATCGATCTAAACCTTAGGTTCAAAAAAGTGAAGAACTAGGAAAATTGAAGGATCAAAGTGATGACGAGGATGAGATAAGTGAAAGATGAGTGATACGGAAGAATGGAACTCTTAAAGAACCATTGAAGGAAATGCTAAACTTTTAGGAATTTGATTGATCATGATTGGATTGATGGTTTGACTAGATGTGTTAAGTCAAAAAAAATGTGATGAATGTAATTGTAAAACTCTAGGAAGTTGTGTTATCCAAGAGTGAACTCCTACAAGATGGTAGTTTGACTAAGTGCGTCAAGTCAAATGTGATGATGATTTGATAACTTGTCTAGGTGTGTTAAGCCAAACAGGATGAACTTGTAAACCCTAGGAAGTTGTATTATCCAAGAGAGAACTCATGTATAAGACGATGGTTTGACTAGTCGTGTTAAGTCAAACAAAGTGGTTTTGATTTCGCCTAGAAGTTTAGCATAACAAATGTTTACAAAGTTTCCAAGAGTTGTTGGTGAGGTGACTTTTGATTGATTTTGATGTTTGAAAGATGGATGAAAGTGATTGAACTTGATCCTAGACTTGACCTAGAATAACACTTCTGCTTACAAGACCTCGGTGTTGAAGAACACGCTATATTTCCTATGGGAGGAAAGTAATCCTTTCAAAAATTTTGGGATTCTGCTGATAGTAAAACTCATACAACTCAGGATCTCAAGATGCTCCTCACGGTCTTTCAAACTAAACTTTTTGAACCTTGGTTTTGGGATTTTGATCACGTTAGAAAACACATGTGTAATCAAATTTGTCTTTTATCTTGTCTTAGTGAATCCTTTTTACCAACACACTTGCTTGATTATGTTTTCACAACTGAATGTCTAATGTCCTACTTTCGTTTTCATCCCACAATGTCCATTATGTGGAAATCAAAGAAATTAGGGCAAAAGTTTCCTAGGTTTATCCTTAGTGAAAACAAATGACGATAGAATTTGTGCACTTAGAAACCTCTAGAGATATGATCCCTAGGGAAAGCAAGAGTGTCCAAGTTCGTCAAGAGTATTTGTTTCCTCCAAGGTGTTTGAAATTTGAGGCTCTTGTGAATGTTCATTTTTTAATGTTTTGAATCCAAGCAAAGTGTTTTTGATTCCAAGCACTTTTTACAACCCTAGGATGATGAGGCAATATCTTGTTGGGTTCCCACTTGGATAAATCCAGCTATGCATATCTTGTGCGAATGGCTAAATGCTTGACCATATGGCTGCCCTCCATGGCACTCACTTATTCGGGTCAGCCAAGCATTAGTACCCATGAATCTCCCATGGCATACTTTCCATTTCCACAACAAGACTACATGTTACGTGGGGCGGCTTTAGAGGACATGACCTCTTCCACCAACAAGATAGACAACGTTTTGGCCAATTTCTAAACAAGGGGTTCTAATTCAGGCATTCCGTTCATGGGGGATTATCCAACATCGGTGAGAGTCCATTGCTATCCATCTCATCGGAATAATCCTTGTGATTCTTTAACTTTCCTCAAGAATCCACACTTATATACCGGTTGGAAGTTGCTTAGCTTTATCGTGTTCCTAGTTGGGTCGTTCCCTTGGGTGAGTACTTTTTCCCACAAGGCAAGCCCTCTAAGATAAACAAAAGCGAGCTAACATATTCCGTCATTCACACAACCCTTGTTGAAAAACAAAGGGGAGAACCTCTGCAATATATCGTGCTCACACTCGCATGTTTTGTTGAATTTTAAAATGCCCAAATTGAAGTGTGGAGGCAATATTTTTGACAACTTAATATCATAAAAAAAACTTTTGATTCTCAAGATCGCCATGAGGCACGAGAGAAGTGCATATGTCTTTTTGATGATATTACTTTGTGAAAAAAGATTACAAAATATGACAAACAGTTGTTCATTTTAAGTCCAAAAAGCAGTGATGAATTCATTTTAAGCACCAAAATCCAAGTGTGAAGGTTGCCTTGTTCAATTTTAAGTCCAAATTGAAATCTAGTAAATGTATAAGGTTCTTTTTAACCAACTTTGAAAAGATCAAATCAGTGATTAATTTTAAGCCCAAATTGAAAAGTGACTTGGTTCAAAATAGAAAACTAAAGCATGAATTGGACGCTCTAAGATTGTTTAAACAAGCATTAAAAAATGCTTTTTCCAAATCTTGATTTCAAGAAAAATCTCCAACT